>JBBMJZ010000100.1:6330-24874 GCA_037833815.1 Zingiber zerumbet | reverse complement strand
CAACTGGGACGCGTCCTCACAGAGTCACTCTCCTCCAGTGACTTACCTTTACTTACCTTTTGCCAGACATCCGGTCAATCCGTCGACTAGTCTGGACTTCATGATAGCTATCCGATCGACCCATCAACCTAGCTAGACTTCGTGCTAGCTATCCGATAGGCCCGTCGACCTAGCTGGGCTTCATGTCAGATATCCTGTCAGCCCATCGATCTCTCTTGACTTCGTGCCAGCTATCCGGTCAGCTCGTCGACCTAACTGGACTTCTCCTACACACTTAGTAAAAGGTGTTAAATCATAACAAAACTAACTTAACATACTTTGTCATTCATCAAAACCTGAGTTAGACTGTTAATGCTAACTGTACCAACAAAACCTCTTCAGACATAAATTCAAGGATTTTACCTCGAGATGTATGCTAAGGGTCAGGCTCCTAGCTTATCCACTCTCACAGTACAGCTTACCTTGAGGGATAAAATTCGGACAGGGCAAGCTATTGATGGACAACTACAAAAGTGGTTACAGAAGGATGAGTCTAAGGGTTTGAGTTTATATTCAGTCGAAGATGATACTATCAAATATATATTGGGGACGACTTTGGTTCATGGTGTTGACTCACTTAGAGCTGAGATTTTGACGGAAGCTCATAATACTCCATATGTTATACATTTAGGGAGGATAAAGATGTATAAGGACCTACAGTTACTTTATTGGTTGCCAGGTATGAAACGTGGTATCACGCGTTTCATATTTGAATGTCTAACTTGTCAACAAGTCAAAGCAGAACATCAGAGGCCAGTAAGGATGCTTAAGCCACTTCCAATTCTGGAGTGGAAATGGGAGAACATCGCCATAGATTTTGTGGTGGGCCTACCGAAGACGGTGAATGGCTTTAATATCATTTGGGTGATAGTCGATCGTCTCACTAAGTCGGCGCATTTCTTACTAGTGAAGACAACCTTCTCCATGACTCAGTATGTAGAGTTGTACATCCGGGAAATAGTCAAATTGCATGGAATTTCCATTTCTTTAATATCGGACAGAGATCCTAGGTTCACCTCGGCTTTCTGAAAAAGTTTGCATTCGGAGACTTGGACCCTTGACCAGACTGGGTTGGACAGTACACTCCCGAGGACCTTCCGATTCCGCATAAAGAAAAAATAAACAATATTTATATTTATGATTTAGAGAGAATAAAATAGTATTGAATTTAGACCTCCAGGATGTTTGACTGGTTTATTAATTTCAGACAGTTTTCTTATTTAATTGAAATGTTATATAGTGTATGGAATGTAAAAAAAAACTTAGGATCGTTCCATGTAGCTTTTACAATAATGACTTTATATCACTTTGATTTTACTTTTCTAAGTGATAACCTAATTAAAATAACATTCCAACCATTAAAACAACTGATGATGACTCCATGACACTCATTACATTTCAAATGAATATTATCTAATTATAATCACTAGTGAAGAAACTAACATAAAATTTTAATATGTTGTAGAAGCTACTTACAGAAGTTAATTGCTAGTTTCTATAACATGTAGAAGTTAATTGTTAATTTCTATAATAGTGACTTCATATCATTTTTATTTTACTTCTCGTATTAATAACTTGATTAAAATATTATTTCAACGAGCAAAATAACCAATGGGGGACTTTACGACACTTACTAATTTTAAATAAACATTATCTGATTACAATTTATCGCATAAAAACTAGCTTGTAACTTCTACACGACCGAGTGATCAAATAATGTAAAGATACTTTGGATAGTTTATGTTAAATGGGACAGGACAGCCATTTGACTTTAATTAAAAATGAGATGTCTATCTGACAATTTTATAAATGATAGACATCTTTTTGATTTTTTACTCTGTACCTTGATTGACTAATCTCGCAAACAAGGGCGTAGCTACGTGGAGTTGGGGTGTGACCATACCCCTTGACATTTGGGGGAAAATTTGTACATTAGATTTTTTTTTAAAAAAAATACTTAATTATAAATTTTAAAATTCTCTAGACTATTTCATAAAATATCCAATGAAAAATCAACTACGTTTTATGTTTTTCACTTTCCCCCTTTTTTTTCTATTTTCTATTTTCTATATTTCTTCTCTACGACGAGTTCACACTGTAACAGCTATGATTTCATAACTACTATAAAAAATGACAAAAGAATAGAGTTAAATTAGATTTGATCATGACAGAACTGACAATTTGATAACTCAGAACTATAGTTTGATGATTTTTGAAGGTCGACTCTTAACCTTAACTATTCAAAACAATTACAATTTACGGTTAAAAATATCGATTCACAAGTTACCACGATTAATTAGCTAATTAGCTTCCGATTTCAATTTGGCCCATTAGGAGATCTCGAACGATTAAACTATATGAGCTTTTTGGTAGTCTCAAAATGTCACCTTAATGTCATGTAAAAAATATAAAAAATCTATCATTTTCTTAGCAATAAAAAACCCTCCTTATAATTTTGTTGTGGGTGCTGCATTAAAACTTTTTTTTTTATACATCATTTATTAATGGTCCCACCCTATTGTTAATTTTATAATGAAAGGACATATTTAAAATTTCACTCACTTTTAAATTAAAAATCTCAAATCTTACCTCCATAATTATTAGAATTTTCTTCTTTAACTTTTTCATTTACCAAATTCTGTTAAATCCTCCTATTGTATGCTCTTATTCTCAAAATTAATTAATTTTTTATCAGAATTGTGAAATAGTTAGAAACCTAAAACTAGGATAAATATAAATATTGAAAGAAAGGTTTAGTTATTTAAATAGGAATAATAATATAGTGAGAAATAGATCTTAATAATGTCAGAATCTATATAATTAACTTCATCTCATGAGATAAGATTTAATTATTGTGTTAAGTCAATTTAAGTAGAGTTTGTATAAGTCAAATTCAATTTTATATTGTTTAATCTTATTTATAAGGAAATCAAGTTAAGTCAAGTTGAGCCTAAAATAAATCAAATCGTTAAAATAGTTGTTGGAGCTTCACTTGATTTGTTTTTTTTTTTTTACTAACTTGAGTTTTAGTTTAAACTTGTCTTGAGTTAATTTGATTTATTTAGATGTATCACTCTTATTTTAAACTTATTTTATTGTTTAATTTTTTCTATATTTTTAAATTTATTTAGTTGGTCAGTCAACTTGATTTTGAAAGTTTATTTATTTATTATATTAATAAAAAAATTATTGGTAAATATAATTTATAAAATTGTTCTAAACAAATAGTTTATAATTTATATTTATGAATATTAATAAGCCGAACACATATACTTATTTATTTAATTTAATAAATTATAAATACGTTTTTATTAAATTAAATACCAAATTTATTCATTAATATATGATTTATATATAGAAAAAAGTTTTAATTAGGAAAAAAGTCCTCCGTGAAAAATTAAGGCTTCAATAAAATAAAATGCCAAAATGGTTCAAGAATAATGTTTTCACTTTTAACCAAACTATTGCTGCGCATATTTTTAAAAATCCCATTTGAACATTACGTTTTCATTTAATTATCAAAAATATATTCTATATATTTTAAAAATCAATAAATTTATTAATAAAATATAATCGAGCATATTCTCCTCTAATGGCAAATGTCACACCAAAGAATATATAGATTCTTGATATAATCTAAATTATTTAAGTAAATTAATTTTTTATTTTTGTAAGTAGAATATTTTCTTTAATTAAGTCATCACCAACAATATTTCTTTAATTAAAGTTGGAATCATTTAATTAATCAAGAAGTCTTTGACATATTCAAACGATATATTGATGTTAAAACGGAAAACGTTTACGTCATCTTCGATACGAAACGCCTTGTTACACGCTGACACAGTGACGCCGTTTTTATGGGGTTTCGGGAACAAGATGAAGCAGGTAGTAGCGTTAGGAATCATTCGATCCAACGGCCAAGAATGGTTGATTCCACCGATAAGCATATCTTGTCCGTCCACCTCGTAGCGTCCCCAACGGTCGCAAGCTGCTCCCTATCTCCTCCTTTCCCTCTATAAATTCCTTCCGTGACCGTTTCTGGTCATCGTTTTCTCCGCCATTCGCCGGCAGGGTTAGGTTTCTGCCTTCTCGGCCGCCTCAGCCGCCGGCGCCGAATCCAAGCCTGCGGCGAAGATGGCCGACGATGCGACTCCGGTGGAGTGGCCAGCGAGTAAGGTGAGGGAAACCTTCATCCGGTTCTTCGAGAGCAAGGAGCACGTCGAGTGGGGGTCGAGCCCCGTGGTTCCCCTCGACGACCCGACACTCCTCTTCGCCAACGCGGGGATGAACCAGTTCAAGCCGATTTTTCTCGGGACCGTGAACCCCGGGACGCCGCTTGGGCGGCTCAAGCGGGCGTGCAACTCCCAGAAGTGCATCCGCGCCGGAGGTAAGCATAACGACCTCGACGATGTTGGGAAGGACACGTACCACCATACGTTCTTCGAGATGCTCGGAAACTGGTCCTTTGGTGATTACTTTAAGGTCGAGGCCATCACTTGGGCATGGGAGCTTCTCACTCAGGTCTGAAGACTGAAATCACTCCTAAATCATATCTTCTTCGGTCTCCTTACCTCATTTTCTTCCTAGAACTCTTCTCACATGTGCTCCACAGCACAGAAAGAAAGGTTCCATCTTTTAATGTGTCCTGAAGAGTTCTGTTGCTATTGGGTGTGGTGTTTCTGACCGTTCCGGAGTCTACTTTCTAGTTTGGATATTATTTAGCTTAAAAAGTTTTTTTTTCTACAAACCAGTGAATTGAAATTATGATTTGTGGTGATCAGTATATTTACAATTCCTTTGTAATAAGTTAGTAGGGATGCAACTTAGTTTGAGAATAGTCGGGATAACTGAACTACATGAGTAGCATAACATGTTCTGAGAAAATGTCAATTGTGTTAAGGGCATTTATATAGCTTATAGTAGCTAATTATTTATTGATCTACAGGTGTATAAACTGCCTAAAGACAGGATCTATGCAACTTATTTTGGTGGGGATGAGAAGTTAGGCCTGCCACCAGATTCTGAAGCTCAAGATATATGGCTAAAATTTTTGCCACCTGGGCGAGTCCTGCCTTTTGGCTGCAAGGTAGGATAACTGGAACGCTAAGTGATCTCATAACGGATAATATGCTCTGTAAGGATTGGGTGGTCAGCCAATCAAAAGTATCTTTGCATTGTAACATGAACGTCATTCAATCCATTTAAAGATTCATTTGCCTTTGTGATACTGTACCATCTCTAACTACATAAGGATGGCCACTTAAGGTAATCGTTTAGATGGTAATCATAATAGGACCTCATCTTGTCTTTTAGCATCATGTAGGAGTGTTGTTCAACAGGACAATTTCTGGGAGATGGGTGATACTGGCCCTTGTGGACCATGCACAGAAATTCATTTTGATCGCCTTGGCAATCGTGACGCGGCTTCGTTGGTCAACAATGATGATCCTACTTGCATTGAGATATGGAATCTTGTATTTATTCAGGTGTGGCATTTGATATTTTGACCTCTTTTCTTTGATTCTTCATGCCTCGTTGACCCTTTCCCAAACAGTTCATAATTTGTAATTATGTTGCAGTTCAATAGGGAAACTGATGGCAGTTTAAGGCCTTTACCCGCCAAACATGTTGATACAGGGATGGGTTTTGAAAGATTGACTTCAATTCTTCAGAATAAAATGAGCAACTATGATACTGATGTATTCTTGCCCATATTTGATGGTATTCGACAAGTAAGTTTTCAATTATCATAGTTTGCAAGTCCATGATATATATTTTTGTTTTTAACAAGAAACTTAAATGTCAATTTTGGCAGGTAACAGGGGCTCAGCCTTACTCGGGTAAAATTGGGGCAGATGATCAGGACAAAGTTGATATGGCTTACAGAGTAGTTGCTGATCACATTAGAACTCTTTCTTTTGCTATTGCTGATGGTTCACGTCCTGGTAACTAGCTGGAAGAGTTTCCTCTTTTTCTTTCTGCAGTTTGCATTTAGCTGGATACACTAATTCATATCACCATAATAAATAAGACTGAACCAGTTAAAGATTCTAGCTCTGTATCATCTGTTGTTGCTCTCTGTATTATATTTTTGATGCATTGTGATACTAAAATTTCTAATTTATTCTTCTTCGGACCATCTTTGTTGCATGAAGAGACCACTGCTTGCACATTCATGTTTGATTCATTTGCACAACAATTATTGAAACAAGTATTGTACACATCTGTAACTTTTCCTTAGTTTGTGGAAATATTTTATTGTGTGGAAAACACAATGCATCTCATTTTCTTTTTCCAATATATTGTATGTCTTCACTGCATAAATAATTGACAATGCCAGTGGAAATCATCATCAAGGAGACTTGGTTCTTGCCCGGTAACGTATGGACTCATAGGCAACAGCCATTTTTAAAACATCTACTTTTGTCATTTAACTGTTGATTCATCCATTTTCGTAAATATGTAGAGTAGCTTATGTGTATGTTGACTTTTAGGCAATGAAGGGAGGGAATATGTTCTTCGACGAATTCTCCGGAGAGCTGTTCGTTATGGTAGAGAAGTTTTGAAAGCACAAGAAGGATTTTTTAGTGGGTAAGTTTGGTTTTTGTTCATTTTTGCTCAAGATTCCATACTTCCATGTAATACTTATTGCCATACGGAAGATTCACATCTGATATAACATGACTAAATCATGTACTGTATTACCAAAGATACATTTTTTAAGGATTTTGTAAAACAATTCATTTATTGTGAACATGATAGCTTTTTACAATTGACAAAATCTGAAATAAATTTATTTTAAAAAATACGTAGGCTTGACAAAAATAAAGTAATTAAATGCTGACCTAAAGCTGTTAATATAATAGATGCTCTATTTAAGGGAATAGTTTATTTACTAGTTATTTAAGGGATTACCACATTTAGGAATGAGTTTATTTCTAATTTGTTTATTTATCTTTGCTTATTCTCATTCACTTTAAGTTTGTTTTGTTGGGCATTAAAAGCGACTTAAATTTCTCATTTTCACACATCTTCTTAATAAGATTTCTTTTTAGTGAATTTGGCTTTGGTGATATATCTATTTAGCATTGATAACCTTTTAATAATGAAGAATTTCTAATTATGATAGAAATCGTTAGCATTGATCATCATCTCATATTTAGCATTGATAACCTTTTAATAATGAAGAATTTCTAATTATGATAGAAATCGATTGGTTGGATCATCATCTCATATTCTTCCTTAGATCCCTATATCGTTCATATATACTTGGTATCTATTACTAGCTCCAACATTCAACCATCTTGATATGCATAGTTCAATGGTAACTTTCATTAATATGACGTTTTTTTGGTCCCTTTGGACACAACTTTCCATTTTGGTTCAACTCTCATTTTCTTTTTCTTTCCCTTCTCCATTTACACATCATCCACAAATCATGGCTACAAGTCTGAAGCCAAAAAAAGAGAACTTTTAGTGTATGGAAGCAAACCTTTAGTAAGAAACTAGATATAATTGGAGAGACAGAGTTCAGTACAATAAGCTATATGGTCAACTAGATGACTTGGTTTCTATTAAGGGATATGTTGAGCCAATGCAAACAATTTAAGTGATCTAGACACGTCATCAATATTGTCTTGGTTTCTCTGGAGGGCTATGTTGAGCAAGGGTCGGCTCTAGGCATAGGCCATTAGGGCCTTATTGGGGCCGTCAATTTTTATATATCTATATATATAGTATTATTGAATAGAATATATTATTAATTTATTTTAGAAAATATGAGCTTGATCGGTAAATATTTAAAATTATTGGTTAAAATAAGTTTTAACTTAGATTTATTTTGCCCGATAATTTTAATTGTTATTAGCTAAATTATGGCCGTAGAGAAGATGGGCGATTCAGCATGATTCAGGCATGTAGAAGGGAGGCAACAACGGTCATGAGGTGCATGACTTAGGGCAAGCCAGAGCAAGTCTAGTTGGTGTGTCCGAAACGGTAGTTCGGGAGAGCGTCCAACACCGGCAACTAGGACCTATGGTTGCACAGCGAAAATCGGAGCTTTTGCAGTGATGTGTGTAGATAGAGGCGCGAGGTTAACTTGCTTGGCAATTCTTGATGTGAAATATTCAAAAACAAAAATGTTTTTCTCTTAAAAAAACGTGTATATGTGTTCTTGAGCTTGTAGCTATGTTTTTTATAATTTAGTATAACGAAATAAACATGTTTTTTGAGATATAAGAACACTGTAATTACCTCTCCTCCCAATCAATGAATCAAGAATGAGGTTTGCAGAGACGGTGTTTGCACTCTTCTTAATGCAAGAAGAACTTGAAACTCAAAATGTTTAAAAATAAGACTCTAAAAATAACAAAATTTTTATCTTTAGGTTAAATATTATCTTTGCAGTCACTTTTATTCATAGAATTAACTAACGATATTAATTTTAGCCAAAAAGATATTTTTGTGGAGTCAATGAAGAATCAATTAATTCTATGAATAAAAGTGATTCTATGAATAAAAGATAATTTTTTTGTTATGTTTTAGAGTCTTGTTTTTATATATTTTGAGTTTCAAGTCCTTTTGGCATGAAAAGTGCAAACACAGTTAATATAATTTGCTTTGCAAACTTCATTCTTGATTCACTGTTTGGGAGGAGGTAATTGAAGTGTCCTTGTATCTCAGGAAAACATGTCTATTTCATTATACTAAGTCATAAAAAATATAGTGATAATTGGAGCTCAAGAACACACACATGTCTTTTGAGGAGAAAAATAGTTTTGTTTTTGAATATTTCACATCAAGAATTAGCGAACAAGTTTGCCTCATGCCTCCCATATGCACACGTCGCTGCAGAAGCTCTGATTTTCGCCGTGCACCCACAGGTCCTAGTTGTCGACGCTGGACGCTCTCTTGCACTGCCGATTCGGGCACATCGACTTGACTCGCTTCGGCCTACCCCAAATCATGCATCTCATGATCGCTGTGGCCTTCTTTCTGCACGCTCGAATCAAGCTGCCCGACGTGCATCGCTTGTCTTCTCCAGGGCCATAATTTAGCTAATAAAAATTAAAATTATCGGGCAAAATAAATCTAAGTTAAAACTTATTTTAGCCAATAATTTTAATTATTTATCGATCAAACTCATATTTTCTAAAATAAATTCATAATTATATTATATTTAATAAATACAATAGTTATATAATATAAAAAAAAATGATGGGCCCCAATTAAATAGGCCTATGCCTTAGCCGCCTATATCATTCATTTATCAACAACCTTAGTTGGTTTGAGATTGCAAATCTTGTTTATAATCAACATTTATTTCATAATGAAGGGACTCTTTCTAATGATTATTAAACTTAAATGTGAATCTTTTTTATAGGTAAACTACATTTATCATGTTAGTTGAATTAGATCAAATCAAGCCTATAAATAATACTCAATATTCAGATAAAATTTCAAACCTTGCTAGCACCAAATTAGTTCAGCTATGTTACCTTCCAAATATAAATGAGCATTATGAAGCATAGAGATGGTTATTGGTCAGTATGAACAATGTGTTAATTAAATAAGCCTTTTTCTGGATGGATTAGACTTCGGATATGAGAGTTTTTTCTTATGAATTATTTGAACTTGAGTATTGGATATTGTCATGGGAATTAGTATAATACTATGATTATCTTGGAACTTATGAAACTCATTTTACCTTTTATATTTTTGTTAATGTTGCAATGAAGATCTTGTCACGATCTGTCCGAGTTTAGTCCGCCAAAAGGTAGACTTTGGTCAACACGCATGATATGAAGTAATGTTACAGCAAACACCACCATATCAAAGCTTAACTCAATGGCATAACATAATCTAACCTATGAAAACTCTTCAAACAAAGATCAGGTTTCCACAACTAGAAGAGGCTGTCCAAGACTACAATCGATGAGAAACCTTCTCTACCTACCTAAACAAGGTAGAAATCTTATAGATTCACCTAGAAGGCAGGTCTACTTGCTCTAGGATGGGAGAAACTCCTCACTGTTGTATATCTCAAGAGATGAGCATGATAGGTGGAGTAGCACACCAGATTGAGAAGAAATTGATCCACTGCTCATGGACACATGTGAGATAGCTCCCATTGTCGACTATTTTGCTGCACATAGGGAGAAGAAATGGGCTCGCAAAGAGAGGAGAGGGAGGAGCCACAGGCTGATCTAATTGGAGAGGAAGAATTGGGATCAAGAGAGGAAAAGTAAGGTAAGAGAGTTGCTCAAGAGATCGAGATGGGGATGAGAGGCGGGTTTAAAAGAACAAAGACGTGGTGCTTTTTCCTCCCTAAATAAGGTAAAATCCTCCTTTAAACCCCTAAAGCTACTAAGGCTCCCATTGAATCAAACATTTTCACCTTTAGCCATCAAAACCAAATTAACTTTAATTCGAGTACATGAGTTCAAAAACTCAACTTGATCTCCACTTGACCACAACCTCAAAGAACCTAACAACCTCAAATTGAATCTCACTATAGCACCAAAATTAGCCTCTAAAAAAAAGTTTAACTTTATTTAAATTGATTCAACCTCAAACCTGACCACTAAACTCTGATCAATCTCTATAATTCAAGAAAAATCTTAATTAAAAGTTTGGGATACAACAGAGCTTGTGTTGTGTCTTTATTTCCAATTAAAAGTTTGGGATAAATGCATGCATACATTTATCTTTTATTACTGGACTTCCTATAGCATCTCCTGTTTAATCACAGTACTATTACAATATCTAGTCTTGTAGGTGTTGTTGTTGGAGTGATGGGTGATGTATTCCCAGAGCTTAGACAATACGAATCTAAGATACAAGAAATAATTGCAGAAGAGGAAGCAAGTTTTGGAAGGACACTTGTGAAGGTGATTCTAGTTTTCCTCATATGCTTCCATTCTCATGGTTCATTGTAAGATTTAGATTTAGGAATGTTCTTTTGTTTCTTTCAAATGCTATGGTTCATATTAGATTCTCTATCTACATCTGATATACTCTAGTTTAAAATTAAAATATTAGAATATTTTGCTTTCTATTCATTGCCTAGTAAGACTTCATGTTATTTGACTCATTGGTTCTCCCTACATATTCTATCGTTAAGCATTGTCTCTACCTGTTGTTACAGACTTGCATTTGCTCACTTGTTCACTTTTAATCGTGCCATTTTTATTTTTATTTTCTTGGATAAGCCATGGTATGTAATTCTCTCTCTCTTTTTTTCTCTACTTATATATATCTTGAAATCCCTGGTGGAATCCACATGTTATCAGAACATACCAAATGAAGAAAGTTACTAGTTATAGCTGAAGGAAAAAACCTTTGTTACATACTATCTGAATGCAAAATATGCTTCAAACAAACAACACTTAGGCATGGCAACAACATGAATTGCAAAAGGTCAGTTACTCTGTTTATGGCTGCCCAATTTTTTGTGTGATTGTGTTTTCACAGGGAATTGAGAAGTTTAGGAAGGCTGTGCTGGATGTTCAAGGCAGTAAAATAAGCGGGCAGGCAAGTTTGATGGCTGGTTATTTGGAAAATTTTAGATGCGATATTTTCACAAAAAATGCAATTTATTTAATCTAGCTGAATGTTTCATGCAACATTGAGGGAACTGCCTAATGCATTATTTCTTGTTTTTTATATATCTAAATTCCTCGTAACTTTTTAGCTTTGTAGATGTCACTTAGTTTTCAGTTGTTTTGGTATATCGACAAGTTTGCCTTCACGGAATCTTTAAAGATATTTTAGTATGTTGAGATTCTCACTTTTCTTGTGTTTGCATGTTATTTGCATTGTCGTGAGGAGCAGAAGGTATATCTTGATTCACTTGGTGCCCATGATATTTGTCTGAGAGGTTACCTAGAAACTATTATTCTCTTTTACCGTTCCTTTTTAAGGAAGTATTGATATGTATTCCAATGTTTGTTTTCTCCTGGTTCCTATCTGTATTGATATGTACTCTAGTTCTCTCCAATGTCTTTTAATTCTTGTCTTTAATCTTTTGATTACAATTAGTCTGATACATTTCCAATTTTTACTTCTAATGTTTATCCCATTTTGTGAGTTAAAACTTTTTTTCCGATCTTTTCTTTTCCATATATTGTTTCTTTAGAAATTTTATTGCTTACAATTTTCTTAGCTTTTTTTTTTTTTTAATTTTAATCTTTACATGAGTTTATTTTAATCTTTGGCAGGAGGCATTTATTTTGTGGGACACCTACGGATTTCCCATGGATTTAACTCAGGTTAATTTACAATTTCATTACTGGGATATTATTTCTTTCTTGTGAGCACGTGCCCATGCATGTGTATCAATATACAGTTCTTGCATATCTATTTTATATGGACTTGTTTCTTTTTTTGTTGTGATTATTTATTTTACAGCTGATGGCAGAAGAAAGAGGACTGACTGTTGATGTTGAAGGTTTCAATATTGCTATGGAAGAAGCCAGGGAAAAGGCTAGAAGTGCTCGCAGCAAGGTGCGTGCAGGAACATAATGCATTAAATAGAAAACCTAACAGCCATATCAGATGATGTTCAGCGGAAAAGAGTGTAGATGAGAGATGATAAGTGTTCTTGAAAGCTCTTAAATATACAACGCAGCCTTCAGCCTTTTAGGCAAAGAGATATCAAACGACTACATCAATGTGATTGGATATATGTGTAAAATAAAGTCTTCTATCTCAACATATTTAAGTTGTTCATTGATTAAAAAATTTTATCTACTTTTTCATTGATAATCAGTAGTTTTATATATAGATGTACACTAAATTTGTTGGGAAACAAAGGACTTAATTTTCTGCTCCATCTGTCAAACTGTTAGATTAATTTTGTTACCATTTGATAATGCTTTTTCTTATTTTGTGTTTGTTCTGTGTTCTTACCAGATAGCAGGTCATTCCATTGTGATGGACGCTGATGCCATTTCTGTGTTGCATAAGAATGGTGTGGGGACAACAGATGATAGCTACAAGTATATATGGCACCAGGTTTGAACGTAGATCTCACTGGGAATGTAGTTAAAAATTCTCTTCTCCTGAATCTTACTATTTATTTTGATATGCCCCAATGTGTGGGTTAGTAGAGGGCCAGCTTTCATGGTTCTACAATAAGGTTGTCTAATTGAGACATGTGACATCAAATTCAAGTAAATAACCTCTCTGCCCATACCCAACAAGTGACCCTTCCAATACATTTGTGGCAACCTCATGCACTACTATTTCGTAGCAGATTATGATGCATTCTACATACGTAAGTAGCTGTTTAGTGCTTGTGTTCTCTAAAATTTCCCCTTCATTAGCTAGATTCCGATATTTTATTTGTAATTAGCTCGCCTCCATCTCGAGCAAGTTTGTTGATATCAGCTTAGTGTTATGATTGTTGTAGTTAAATTTGTTCTATCTGCCAAAGAAATACATAAGTTGAACGGAATGGTAATATAGAACCTCATGCACTGCTGCTTCATAGTAGGTTATAATGCATTCTACAAATACAATTATCTTTTTAGTGCTTGTGTTCTGGTAAGTTTCCCCTTTCATCAGCTAGGCTCCAAATATTTTATTTGTGATTTAGGCTGCCTTCATCTTGAGCAAATTTGTTGATATCGATCAGTGTTATGATTGGTGTAGTTTGTCCTTACTGCCAAAAAATACACAAGTTGGTCAGAATTTTAATATAAAGTTTGTTTTTTTACCAGGACCATGCAAGTGTGGTTAAAGCTATATACTCAGGTACTGAGTTCTTAGACTCAGCCCTTGATCAAGTTGACATTGGCATTGTTTTGGAAAGTACAAGTTTTTATGCCGAGCAAGGGGGTCAGGTAATTTGTTATGCACAATTTAAGTTTTTATTCCTTGATCAAATCGTTTCTAGTTCAGTTTTATCATTCTTGTCTTCATCTTGTCTTAGCATTTGAACTGGTTTAATAGACTCTTTTATTGAAATGATACAAATTTAATCTAAACCTATTCTAAATTTTTGGTAGTTGACACTCTCTGTGTGTAGCTTACTGATAACATATGGGCTACTTGCATAGTTATAACAAGACTTTGCTATTCAATAGGTTTTTACTATACTCAGGATTTTAACTTTCGATGGGCATTAATAGACTTCCAGTACCTTAGTGGTACATGACATATTCGTTAACCCTCATAAATCATGATTCGCTTACTGTAGCAAACTTCTTAGATCATTAACTTTGAGACGGTTGCATTTTCAGTCACATAATGCCAGTATGGATTTCAGCAGCGATTTCAGGGATGTGCATATATTTTAGAAGTTACACCTTAACAGTTGTTCCAATGTACCGAAACCCCAATTACACATTCACAGATCTAGATACTCGAATGCGGACTTATGGCTTATACTTTGTTATTTTAGCATATCAGGACTTCATCTTGTTTCCCCCATGTGTTGAGAGCATAGTTTTCTCACTTTCAATTTGGTATTACTAGATATATGATACTGGATCGATTGAAGGATCATTTGGATCATTTCATGTAAATAATGTTCAAGTCTATGGAGGCTTTGTCCTCCATATTGTATCCTTTGCAGAAGGGGTTAAGACATTGATGGTCGGTGATAAAGTAACATGCAAGGTAAAACAGATAAAGATTATAGATTTTTTGTTTCTATCCAAGACTAATGTTTTTTTATGTCGTAATTCTTTTAATTTTTTTGTTTGGTTAATAGGTTGATTACGACAGACGCACCTTGATCGCTCCAAACCATACATGCACTCACATGCTTAATTTTGCTCTTCGTGTATGGAAAACAATTTCAATATCTTTTTCTTTTTTCTTCCATGATTGTTTTTCCTCCATTTTCTTACTCGTGATTTGACTTACTGGTGAGTTGACTGAGATTCAGGAAGTGCTTGGGAACCATGTCGATCAAAAGGGTTCAATAGTGCTTCCCGAGAAATTAAGATTTGATTTTTCGCACGGTAATATTCAACTCTGTTTTATAGAGTTCATTTTGGATTTCTTGGCACTTGTAATTTACTAGTCAACACGCGAACAGGAAAACCCGTTCATCCCGAAGAGTTGAGAAAAATCGAGTCAATTGTTAATCAGCAGATAAAAGATGAGATAGAAGTATATGCAAGTGAAGCATCCCTTGCTGCAGCAAAACGTATAAACGGGTTGCGAGCTGTTTTTGGAGAAGTACGAAAGTTATTATTTTGACAATGAAGTGTACTCTTGATTTTATCAATCACTCAACCCTGTCTCTGTTAAATCTCTATCCTAATCGCTCAGATCTATCCTGACCCGGTGAGGGTTGTCTCCATTGGCCATAAAGTGGATGACATGCTACAAGATCCTGATAATCAAGAATGGCTATCCATTTCCACAGAATTTTGTGGAGGTAAATTTTTTATCCTTTATTCTGGACATCCTTGGTTGTGTTTTACTTTCGATACCTAATATTTTGTTTATGCCAGGGACTCATATATCTAACACTCGAGATGCTAAAGCATTTGCGCTCCTGTCCGAGGAGGGAATTGCTAAGGGAATCAGAAGAATTATAGCTGTCACAACTGCTTGCGCATTCGAGGCATTAGACTTGGCTTCTTCTCTTGCTTCTGAAATCAATGAAGCATGCAAATCTGAAGGAAGCTTGCTCGAGAAGGTACTCAACTACTAGATATTTCAAATACAAGTTCACGATGCACATTCCATGAGTTCCTTTTCCAGTTCTATTTTCCTACATTATTGGAACTGCGTTAGAAATATTAACTGATAGCTTTGTATGGAATTCTTTTATACTGTACATTTGATAATTGTGGGTTGTCAAATGTTTTGGAAGTTGTCATACATGACTAATTAGGGCATCCTCTTTGAAAGCTTGCATTTAGGTGACTAAAACCCATCGCCAACAATTTCAAATTTTGATTTGAAAATTCTAACGGGTATGACA
The DNA here is from genome assembly GCA_037833815.1 of Zingiber zerumbet. Lineage (NCBI taxonomy): Eukaryota > Viridiplantae > Streptophyta > Magnoliopsida > Zingiberales > Zingiberaceae > Zingiber > Zingiber zerumbet. Next base: position 8,892 of record JBBMJZ010000100.1, on the reverse strand, counting down.
AATTGTAAGGTCAGCAAAGAATCATTGTACTGCAATATTTAGGATCATACCAGTCGGCACTGACAATAGAATAAGGTGCAACCACCGGGTAACAAATTGACTAAATCATTCTTCTCTCTTTATTTGAAGTAGTTTTATGATAAAGGTTTTATTCATGAGCTTGATTGATTGATGCTTCTTTCACATTCTGAATAAAAGGATAATGTACACACTTAGGCCCTAAAGCAATAATCCCGACGCTAATTTAGTTGATTCGAAAGATCGTATCTATTTCTGTATTTATCTTTCAATTTTTTGTAGAAAGTTGCATCCCTGAAAAGTAAAATAGATGCAGCTGCGATTCCCGCAGCCAAAAAGGCAGATCTCAGAGCTGATGTTTCGCAATTGGAGGTAAAGCCCACATTATAAATAGATCAAAGACTATCTTGTTCCCTAAATTCATCCTCTCTTGCTACGCCTTATCAGGATCGAGTTAGAAAAGCGAAAAAGAAGACTGCCGAGGAAAATATCATGAAAGCGGTCAAAACAGCAACAGAAGTTGCAAAAGCTGCCTCTTCAAGAGGAAAAACATTTTGTATCATCCAAGTTGATGTAGGACTTGATGCTTCAGCAGTGAGGGAAGCTGTTCTGAAGGTTTTAGAACTACAGGTAACAATTTCTTAGTTTCTTTGCATTATAACAAGCCACGAGTTGATCGATTCATACAGAAATGTTTTTGCATCATTGTTGTGTAGGGTTTAGCCGCAATGGCATTCAGCACTGATGCGGAATCAAACAAAGCTGTGGTTTGTGCCGGTGTGCCTGACAATGGATCAAAGGATGGACTTGTGATAGAATGGCTAAATGAAGTTATGAAGCCCCTCAAAGGGAAGGGTGGCGGCGGGAACAACGGTATCGCACAGGGCCAGGTAACTTATTCACCGATGTAAAATTTTCTTAGCTAGAAAACTAAACTGAGTTAGTTTTTGGAAATTAAGGCAATCTTTAAAATTTTAGGGGAACGATGCCTCCCGCCTTGAGGAAGCAATGGACATTGCATCCAAGTTCGCTTCCTTGAAGCTACACTGATACATGCTGAATTTATAGAAGTTGTTGCAAAGGAACTTTAAAGTGATCCTGATAGAAGTTTTATCTTCCTAAAAGCATGGACATTCTCATTCAAAGTCGACATTCAAAATTAGACGTTAAATCAGTGATTCTTCTGATTGCAAATCTCATCATAATCCTTAGTTAATTATGTTCAATCATAGTGATTGAGCTTCAACTAATTAGTGATGACGCTAGTTACTTCTGTTCAAAGTTACTCATTTTAAAAAGCATTCCGAGGAAGGGTCGGATTATATTGAATCTATTATATACAGTGTCTTATGACGGTTTGACTATTGAAAATCCCGTGATCTCAAGATCATGGCAGCTATTCTCCCGTCTATGTTTTTGGAATGTGATGAGAATGAAAGAAGACAGGGCATATTCAACTTTCAATAATATTTGAAAAGCACAAAGGATATTTATTTTTTAAAAATATTTTTTCTTAAAATGGAGTTGGCTTCTGTTAAATAATTTAAGTGGGTTGAGTTGGAATTTTATAAATTTAAGTCCGTCGTGGGCCGACTTACCTAGGCCCGTGACCCGTGCAAGTGGGTCCACAATAGATTTGGATTGACCCACGGGTTGAGAAATACATGGAAATATATGTAAGTTAAGTTTTATGTCAATTTAGTATATTTTTTTTATTATAATTTTAAAATAAAAATAGTATTTTTCATCCTATCCTATATAAGTATTCGTTTATGTTCATTTATATTTAAAATATATGTTTATGGACACATTTGATTGATGAAATATTTTTGAAGTAAAACATTAAATATATAAAATATTTTTTTAATTTTTTTTAAAAAATTGATGGACCCGTGGGTTGACCCGCCAAACTTATTATCCGCCTTAGATTGACTTGGGTTGAAAATTTCCACCAAGTTGACGATCGGTCCGTCCCGTCCCGCCAAATGGTTGGCCCACCACGGATTGACTCATCCCGCCACGAGTATCTAATCATAAACTCAGTTATGAGACTATTTATGGATGACTGATCCAGTTTTACAGAAGCCATTAGGGTAAATCGGGAAGCGTCCAATAAACAGTCTAAGAGTTCAATATCTTTTGATTGCACGTCTTATTTGATAAAAAAAATTTTACAACTATGATAATAACAATTGGGATCCTCTAGATCGTCCGCTCCTGGACCAGGCGTTGCTAATAGGTGTGATCCCATGAACTCTACCTATATAATAGATCGGGTTCATAAAATCCCACCTATCAATGAAATGATCAATCCCTTAGATCATACTTTACGGTCAGAGGATCCGCCCCAGCTGGTACACCAGGCCGGTTGCCCAGTTTGACGTTAGTGGGGTGGCTGATTATTTTTTTAAAAAAATAAAAATTAAAGTATATTTAAATAAATTAATTTTCATTATTTACTTAAAAAAAATGGAAAAAGAAAGTTGAAGCAATAACTCGCTAATTAGTGAGCTGCAAATGTTCAGTTAATTCTGGAATAGGAGA
>JBBMJZ010000099.1:24202-43798 GCA_037833815.1 Zingiber zerumbet | reverse complement strand
GGAAAAGATAAGTCAAAAAGTATCTTTGACATCAATCCTTAAGCAACCATATATTCTTCTGACGTGACCGTCTGAAAGTTTCTAAAGTACGATTGCCTGGTGGGTTGCCTTATGGTCAGCGACATAAACTCTCATAAAGATATGTTAAGATATTTAGTGGGGGCATGTGCAGTAGACCGTTGTCTGCTTGGTTGGGCTACCTCCGCTGGACGGTATCCCCAAGCCCTACTTGCTTGTCTCTTTTCATGCTTCCTGACCATTGTCGGTTATCTCGATCTGATCAGATATGGAGTCTGGTCGGCGAGATCAACTGCTGCTTAACTCTCTTTGTTGTTAGAGGGCAATTTTACTCGGCCAGGGAAAGCCCGACCTATTTGTCTTCTAAACTGGTGCTATCCACTCGGTCGTGCTTAGTCTGCTCGGCCTAACACGGTCTGCTCGGCCAATTCAACTACCCAACTTAATTCCGACTTATACGCCAGCCAATCTTCCTTATTTTTATCTATTTTTTATGGAGCCCTTATCATTACCAGATCACTCCATTTTTTATGATGCCCTGGTCATTACCGGATCACTCCATTTTTTATGATGTAATTTGTGTTGATTTCTGAAATGTTTGCAATTATTTGTTGTAGGCATGCAGTAGGAAAGCTTCCTGAACCCAAGTCACTTGACCTCAAGGCCTCTTCGTTTGACCCTAAAGAAAAGATATGGACGAGGTTTCCACCAGAAGGAACCAAACAAACACCTCCACACCCCTGTAGTGATTTCAGGTGGAAAGACTACTGCCCTCTAGTTTTCAGGTGCAATCCCTCAAACTATGCCTTTTGTTTTCTCTTTCTCACAGTGTTACTCATTCACTAATTTTCCTGAGTTGGTTCAAATTAGAAGGTTAATGAACATTTCAGGACACTCCGTAAGCTGTTCCAGGTTGATCCAGCTGATTATATGCTATCAATATGTGGAAATGATGCTCTGCGAGAACTTTCATCTCCTGGGAAAAGTGGAAGCTTTTTTTACCTGACAAATGACGATAAATATATGATCAAAACAATGAAGAAATCAGAAGGAAAAGTAAGCTCAAACCTTCACAAGGAATATGTACTTATTTAAAGTCTTCCTGGCAAATTGTTCATGTTAAACTAGTGTTGTGTTCTCTTCTACATATGGATTTGCTGCAGGTGCTTCTAAGGATGCTTCCGGCATACTACAATCATGTTCGATCTTTCGAAAACACTCTGGTGACCAAGTTCTTCGGATTGCATTGTGTCAAGCTGACCGGAGCTACTCAAAGAAAGGTTAGTCACTTCCAATAGCATGGAGCATCCTTGCTTCAACACTATTTGCTAATCAAACTATTTAGTTCTCAGGTTCGATTCGTCATAATGGGGAACCTCTTCCGCTCTCATTACTCAATCCATAGACGCTTCGACCTCAAGGGATCATCTCATGGTCGAACAACAGACAAGCCTGAATCAGAGATCGATGAGAATACTACTCTCAAAGACCTTGATCTGAATTTTATATTTCGTCTACAAAAGTCCTGGTTCCAGGAATTTCACAAGTATCAATTCTATCAATTTTCCACATGTTTCCACTCTTCATCCTGTTTGAAGTATCATTATGTATGGCATTGTTCTTTGTAGGCAAGTCGATCGAGACTGTGAGCTTTTAGAGCAAGAGAGAATTATGGATTACAGTCTCCTGGTGGGAGTTCATTTTAGAGAGGCATCAGTCTCCCAAGAAACTGAGGGTTGCTAATTTCTAACACAAATTACCTATAACATTGATATGCTGAATTTCTATTGTTTTAAAATTTTTCTTTTAAAATACAGTTTCTGATGAGGTATCTAACACCGGTAATGAAGCTACTCGTCTTTCTAGAGCTGATATGGATCAACTTCTCTGTGACCCAACAAGGTATATCTTGATAGATAAATATAATTTGTATATTAAAAGTGAGAGTGATTTTAAATGACAATGCAGGTGGACATCGATAAAATTAGGTGCGAATATGCCGGCTAGAGTTGAATCGATAGTGAGAAAAAATGATCCTGAATGTTTTGTGAATTTGGAACCAACAGGAGAGTTTCAAGATGTGATTTTGTATTTTGGCATTATAGATATTCTCCAAGATTACGACATCAGCAAAAAGCTTGAACATGCTTACAAATCCTTTCAGTATGATCCAACCTCTATATCAGCTGTTGATCCTAGACAATACTCGAAGCGATTTCGCGACTTCATTTATAAAGTGTTCACGGAAGAAGCCTAACTACATCTACTTAGGAGCCATTGTTTTGGACTTGTTCGTCATCAGTAGGGCGATTTGTTTAGGAAAACTTAGTTACATTTTTTTTGTTTATGATTATATTAATGGCTTATGAAAGCTATACTACTCGAGTTGTGTATGTTTGTTTCAATGTTTAGATACTATCAAATTTTTATAATAAGTTAGATATAAATGCAAAGGTGCGGTGTCCAAAAGGATATTCATATATCTTTACATGATATTATCCATTTTGGATCTAAGTTCTCATGACTTTATTTTTAAGCTCTACTAAAAAAGATCTCATGGCAATAGAGATATTTTACATTCTTTTAAACTCATGATCTTTTCCATATCTTTCTAATGTGGGGCTTTGATTCCGGATCTCCCGGCGAGCATCCGATCACCTTGACTTTCTTCGAGCCTTCCCGCAAGCATCCGATCATCTTGACCTGCTTCGGGCCTTCCTTACAAGCATCCGACTCTAGATCTCCCCGCGAGCATCCTCATCCGGTCACATTGACCTGCTCCGGGCCTTCCCCGCAAGCATTTGATCGCCCTAATTTGCTTCGGGTCTCCCGGCGAGCATCCTCATCCGGTCACCCTGACCTACTCCGGGCATTCCCCACGAGTATTCGATCATCTTGACCTACTCCATATCTACTCGTAAGAATCTGGTCACCCTGATCTACTCCGGACCTCTCCGCGAGCATTCGGTCACCCTGACCTATTCTAGACCTCCCCGCTAGCATCCGATCACTCTAACATGCTCCGGGCTTCCCGTAACTTCGTTCAAGGTCACCCCACATGACATCTGGTATGGACTATGACTCTGATACCATTTGTTGTGTTCAAAAGAATATTCATATATCTCTACAATGACATCATATTACCCACTTTGGGCATAAGCCCTCATGGTTTTGTTTTTGGACTATACCTAAAAAGTTTTATACCAATGATGACATCTTATATCCATTTAAACCCTAATCTTTTTTATATATTTTTAATATGAGATTTTGATTGTATCCTAATAAAATGATCAAATTGGTATGATATTGAGAGTGATTTAATTTAATAGCTCATGACTTGTACAATAATTAACAAATTTCTACTGTCTAAGATTATTATTCGTATTTTTGGATTGTTATCCCTTAACCATCCACAGGCAGAGAAATCTGATTCAGGTACAAGGAACACTCCTCTTTGTATCCTGATACAGAGCCTCCACTTTAAAGAGCTAATTTTTTCATAAGGGTTTTGATAATTTTAATTACTGTGGTGTGTTTTGGAAGTCATAAGAATCATGAAAACAATCTTTTATAATGCAAATAAGACTCTGATACAAATTTTTATGTACTAGATCTATGGCTTGTTGCTTACTTCTTTTTAATGTCTTCTAGCGAGCCTCACTTGTAAAAGATCTACAAAAAGGCCAATGCCCAAGCTATGTAGAAATATGACTATTTCATTGTTGTCCTTTCTAAGCTAGCACAGATCTTACCTTAGCCTACTTATCTTTTACAGTTACCGTTCACCACCATGTTACTTGAAAAAGGATTGAAGAAGACCTTAGAGGTAAGTAAGAAAATGGGCTAATAACTGGATAGACTCATCTTAAGAAGTAGTACGTACTTGTATATAGATTGGTAATCTTACATAGATAGAACTAGTGCAGAATAATTTACACAGAAATCTTACTAACTGCTTTTACATAGAACTAGTGGTAGAGAGATAAAATACAAGATAATTTTACAGGCAATAATTTATAGAAATCTTACATACTGCTCTTACATATATACTAAAAACTTACAGAACTATCGCTGGAACAACACTTGAGCAGAGGAGAGAAGTGATTGCTTTCTTGCCCTTGAAAGAAGAAGGAAGGGGTGGGGGGTTTATAGACAAAGAAAAGAGAGGTTACTTTAGAGAGAAGGAAAGGTTTCTTGCAAGAGAAGGAAAGCATCTAGAAAAGAGAGGGTCTGCTGGAATGTTAGATAGGTGAGGAGATAATGGAGGGCCTTCGTTTAGGAATGGAAGACAGGTGGCAGAAAAGGAGGGGGTAAAGGAGGACTGGTGGCAAGAAAAAGAGGAGGTCCTGCTTTTATCTTTAGGAATGGAAGACGGGTGGTAGATAAGGAGGATAGCTTAGGATAGGGGGTATTGGTAGTTGAGTAGAGTTACTATAGAGTGGGTCAAATTTTAGGGGTCAGTCATGTTATCTATATTCTGTTCTCCTGTGGAATCTAAAGATGGAGCCTGTAAGCTTGACGCTTAAGTTGGTGCTATGTGCTTGGCTAAGGTAGCCTGGTAGGCTCTGGATGAAAGTGCTGAACTTGCTAGTCTTTTGTTACTCATTTTTTCTGTCTTCTTTTGATAATGGTGAAATAGAGTAGTATGTTGGGTAGTAAAGTTGAACAGAAAGAATCTAGTACCCATTTCCTTTTACTAGTAAATTTTCTCAAGTTCTCCTAGCAGAAAATAAGTGGTTGTGTCTTTAATTTTATCCCAACTCCACTGTGTTCCTTGGACAAAGACATGCCAATGTTTGAGTTGATCGACAAAAGAGGGGGGAGCTTTCCAATTAAAGTCTAGGTTGGATGGGTAGTTTTTTAGTTCTGCTTGGTAGCCACCAACCTCAATAACATCAATTTTGACTAGATGTCGAGTAGGTTCGATTTTGAGTTCCAGTCATTCAAGTAGAGTACTATCAAATGTGTAGACCACAAATGTTTCTTCTTCTTCTAATGCTGTAGAAATAATAGTACACAATTTCTTGAGAAAGTCTCTAACTGAATCGGGATCATGGATCCATAATTTATGCAGGAGACCATAGTTTAGTAAAGTAAAAGGAGTAATAATTTTGCCTTTGTAGGCAGTGTTCTTGTAAGTTTCATAATCCACATTGTCTTTGCGAAAAGAGTAAACAAGTTGGCATTGACAACTATATTTGTCAGAGTCAATACAACGTGGGTCTTTCTTTTGGCATTTAAATTTGGGGCTAAACTCAGTCTCATAGACTATTGTTATACCTTTAGGAGTTTGTGAAAAGCTTTTAGGGCTTCACATAGTTCCATAAAAGTTTGTAAAGTTGATTTGTCGACCAAACCGCGTACATATGTTGTAATGTCTTCATGAATAGTGTTTGGACAACCTGCTAAATGAGTTTCAGAGGCCCTTTGTAAGGCTGTAGTCTTATTTTGTTCTTTGAGTTGGGCTAAAGTCAAATAGTCGAGCATGTGGATTTTTATAGTACCTTCTGACATGTGAGCAGAACTTTCTTCAAGCTCACTTCCTAATCTTTGAGCATAAGTTAGTAAAGTGTGAGTGTCTAAGCCAGTAGCTTGTAATGAAATTGCTTTAAGTAAGGAACTAATAAAAAAAGTGTGGACCAAGCTATACCCTGGCAGTTGTAAAAGCTTCTTCTAGAGAGTAAAAACCCTTAAAGTTGGGATGTTACAAGTCTTGTATAGCCAATTAGTTGGTTTCTTCCCAAGTAGAGTAGACCACTGCATGGGGACCTGAGAAAACCACGCTACAAGAGAACTTCTTTCCTACTAATTTTTGTATGATAGTAAGGAAATAGTTGGAAAGCATATTAATAACTGTAATTTTGTGTCTAGAGCTTCCAGGTAAAGTGGGAATATACCAAATGTTGTCAAGGAGATAGTTTTGAATGTGGTCCAGTTTATTTCTTGCAGAGAAATAAAACTGATCCTCAGGTTGTGTAAATAGTTATAAGTCTTGGTTACCAAACCGTATAATTTTGTAGAGAAAGTACGAACCTTTCTTGGTCTGTCCATAATCCTATAAGGAGTCATCAAAGTTAGTCACAAATAGTTAATGCAATAGTCTAGATAATGTATCAGCTAAAGAGTTATTATCTCCTTTTATGTGTTTCCATTATATTCTTAAATCTTTGTTAATTATAGTAACTATAAATTTTAGCCAATACTTAGTACTGAGGCCTTTCCTAATGTGTTTTATCTGCTGACTATATTTACAATGACTTCACAATCTGTTCTGATATTGATTTCTTATTTGTTACAAATATATAACCTAAAAGCCTCTAAACAATATATTACTACTAAGATTTCATAATCAAGTGATATTAAATGTCTTTTTTCTTGGTATTTTCCAGAGGCATACCTACATAAGTTTCCAGCCGCTTTAGGTTCATATTTAGATATTTTTCAATAGAGAATGCCTCCCCAATCGGTTTCACATCCGTTTGTTTCAATAACTAAGTAGCCAGAATCTAGAGGTAAGGTTAGTTTTGAAATAGTTTTAACCAAATGTTTAATTTGTTATACTAAGGCTATATCTTGTTGATTAAAATATTTTTGTCCTGTCAAAGATATTTTATTATATAAAGGTCCATTGATTTTCCTATATCGGTAAGGTCTTGCATAGTTTAGTAGATCTAAAAACGTTTGTAAAGTCATAGTATCTTCCATTTTATCAAGAAAAGCAAGGATTTTTGTAGAGACATGAGGTTTAATGTTATTTGTCCTTACCCTATTTTAGCTCCTAAGAATTCTATATGTGTTTCTACTAATTTAATTTTGTTTCTAGAAATGATAAGATATGCTGTTCAAATAAATTAAAAATAATATGTAAATGGGCGTAATGCTCCTATTTAGTTTTCGAGAAGACTATAATATCATCAATATAAACATAGGTAAATATAGAAATAAGCCGAAAAATATCATCCATTTTTCACTGAAAAATTTGGGGAGCTATTTTAAAGCCAAAAGGCATAACAAGCAATTCAAAATGATCGTTTGGGTAGGAAAGGACTGTCCATTCAATAGAGTCGGGATGCATTTTTACCTGCCAAAAGTTTGATTTCATATCAATTTTTAAGTACCATTTAGAATGTTGTATCTTATTTAATCTTTATTTGGAATTTTGTAACCATTTTCTTGGCAATTATCATTTAATATTTTATAATTAAACACCATTCGTGATTGTCCATGTTTTTATTCTGCTCCTTTGTTGACTATAAAAGTTAGGCTTCTATGTCTGGAGGTAGATCTTTATATGACACCTAAATATAATAATTGTTGGATGTGTATTTTGCATTCCTCAGTTTCCCAATTCATATATTTTAAATCTTGAGCTTTAATTTTTAGGTTTAGGTTAATGATTGTCAGTTTACAATATACCTTATTCCTATCCTAATATTTGATTGGATTGTCACCAATAATTTCTAGTTTTTTTAATCTAGAAATCAGAAAGTCTAAATCAGGTTGATGAGTATTAATCATCTATAAAAATTATTTTGGGATTATTAGGTCAATAGGAATATCCCATGTAGAAACATAATCACTTGTGGAGCTAGACCAACCAAGTATTTCTAATTTTCCTGATATTCAGGAAAAGCTAGACTGCAAGTTTGAAGAGAAGTAGAGGTACATGCACCTGTTGTGGAGCACTGACAAACAATTTTAGCCGATTTGTCAATCAAGTTATCTAGTGTGTGTGGAATGATAAATGGATGAACAATTAAGGAATAATTTGAGATAATAGGTGAGAGTATTGGTGTAGAAAAGAGAAAAACATAATCTTTGGTAAGGAGAAAAACTTGATATGGTGCTAGCTAGAAGAAAATTGAGTCCCAAAATAAGATGGATGGTAGGCTGTAATAATGGTTTAATCCATAATTTTGAGAGGGTTAGTGGATTACTATAAGTACCATAACTATTATAAAATCTTAAGTGCATGTGTTGTCACAAATTGTGTACAAGCTAATTGCTGACCATCAAATTGGGTACTAATTAAAGGTTGAGAAGCTATCTTAATAAAAGCTTTTGGTAATATTGAGAAAAGTGTAGCTTCATCAGTGGTGGAGTTAGTAGCCCCGCTATCTAAAAAGGCATATAAAGTAAACTCATGGTCATGTATATTAACTAGACATTTAACCCTAATATCAAGAGTTTTTCCTGTGCTACATATATTGGAGGCCTTAATAAAAATCATGTTTGTTTCTAGTGAATTCATAGAAATTTGTAAGCCTTCACCTTTATCAAGTGGTTGTGGAGAAGGCTGTGGTAATAATTTCTCTAGTTGGGCATCAATCATGTAGAAATAAGCTTCCATTTGGTTTAATCTACTTTCTAATATAGATACTTAGTTTCTAAAAGAATATTTCTAGTACTGCTTTTAGTGGGTTGAGTTATAGGTATTGTAATAATAAAATATTTTGGGAGACAAAGATTATAAGCTTGTTTTCTACATAAAGTGCATGCACCCCTTTTATCAATGGAGGGGTAATAACTACAAAGATAACAAGAGATATTGTCTGCTCCTATTTTTTTTAGCCAGTCATGTGTACAGGTGGATTCCTTTATTTCAGTATTAAATTATGAAAATATTAAATTCTTGTCGACTGGAATATCGTCCCAATAATGCTTGATCAAGTATGTATTCAGAAAAATTGTACTCAATATAATATTATAAAGGCCGTAGAAATAAATTTACTAGGCTATAATTGGAAGAGGACGATACTACTTCTTCCACATCATCAATTGATATAATTGAGTAAATAAAACATGTATCTGAAACATCCGATTGAATTTCTACTCAATCTAGGTTGGTACATGTAACTAATTTGGCCTCTTTTGTGTATAAAATTTTCTTATTTGGACAAGCTAAAGATAAATGTCCTGATTCATTGCAAGCAAAACAGGTAATAGTGTTAGCATCAGTTTTCTTAGGTTTGAATTTCCTTACATATTTTCCTTTATTTAAGTAGGGCTTCTTTTCTCTGCTTGTTCTAACATAATAAGTTTTTCTTGGTCTTACCATTTTTGGTTTAGGAACAAGTTGTTTTGAAGGTTTGTTGGCCTTATAAGGTCATGTTCGGGTTAAACGGTACTGTTGAGACATGTAGATTTGACTAAAATTTCATATTGTTAGTTTTTAAGTTGTTTCTGTATGTGTATGTAGGGACATTTTTCCTTTAAAACTGAAATGATGTGTTGTATTTGGATTCTAATATTATCATACTGTGGTACTATTTTCATGTCTGTCCAGGTCTTATGCATCTCTTTTCTTAAATCTCCTGGAAATTTACTAAATAATCGTTCCCCTAATTCGAGATTACAATAATTTCCTAAAATTTCTGTTAGGGCTAAAAAATCATTACAAAAGGGTTTAATCCAGTTCTAATTAAAAAGTTGTAATTGTTCTAAATCTCTCATGACTTCTTTTTGCCTAATATCTAAACCAGTATTTGCATCCCGAGCTGTAAATAGTCTATGAATAGTATAACAAAACTTAAGTATGTTATTTCCTTAGGAAGCAATTCTGGCTACGTCTTCAGTATGGGTAGTTTTATAAGATTCTCATGCTGCTATGGAAACATCTCCTAAGTAATTTTCTTCAACCCTTATCATGGCGTCTCCTGATTTTATATCTAGTTTATGCTTAGCTTGATAATCTCTTTTGACAAAGACTATCCATTGTTCTAAATAAGTATCATACATTTTAGTATCATCATATTCCCCAATATTAAGTAAAACAGAGTTTTTTCTAAAATATGTTATTTTTGGTGGTCTTTTTTTCCCTATGGTTCTTAATAAGAGATTATTATTAGTGTAAGAATGTATTTGTATTCTTGGAGGATGTTCTTCTTCGTAGTCCATAGTTCGCATAGAACTATCTGGGCACCTTGCCTGTAAGGGTTATGGTCTAGATGTACTAGTGGCACTGGATTTTGCAGGATTCATTAAGTTGACATTGGAGAAATAATCGTTCTTTTTAGCAATTATATTATGGTCTTCATCAAAGTATAACATCCAGTCTGCTTCTAACTTATGGTGTAAAAGATCAAAGGTTTCTAATTCTTTAAGATCTTCATTAGTAAAATAAGTAGCTATTTTAAATGGTAGATACACGTACTCATTTAAGTCATCATAAAATAAATAGTTAGGGTCCAGACATAAGTTTGTGGAATGATTGCTACATTCTTTATTCATTAAGTTCATAGTAGGTTGACCTTCCTCTTGTTCTTCTTCTTGTGATGTTGAAGGTTTGTAATTATGGAATTTTACTAAGGATTTACCATGTCTGTCTTTATATATAATAGATTCGATTGGTTGTAAAGTTTGTGATTTCATGCTTAATTCTAGATTAAGATTCCAATCTAATCCGACAAGTAGATTAGAATAGAAATCTTTGGGTTTCATGAAATAAATTCCCTTTGTAGTAAGAGTTTCAATAATATTATTTATTTAGACATTGAAACTATTGTTGACATTAGTCATAGTTTTGCCTAGAAAAATTATATCTATTTGAATATTGTGTTTTTAAAAATCGTCATATCCCCTGGCTTGAACTGAGATTTTAATATATTCAATAAAGTCTAAAATAATCATATTAAAATTTGGGCATAAATATGTAATTCCTAAGTTTCTATTCATATCAACTTCAATAACTGCTTTATCATTATCAGAAAATCTGCAGTCATAAAGTACTAAAAATACTTTAGCTCATATGCTTTTTCTAGTAAATTCTCTTAATCCGAACACAATTAATCCTAAGTAGATGTAATTATGCTTACGTTGTAATAGTGTTCTAGTGGATTATTCATTCATAAGTGCAAATCTTTCCTCTCCTCCGTCTGGTAGGTGGAGTAGTTTTGTTCTATGATGTCTATAAAGTGCTATAGAAAAGGATAATAAACATTGGTTATATATTCTTTTTAGATGTAGTGTATTTAATTGTTCATTTGAAAATGTGTCTAAATTTTGTTTGATATCTATGAGTTCTTCTAATTGATACGTGACCATATTGGATGTAGAGCTTCTAGGTATCATAGTTAAGTTTTTGTTGGGTTGTCTTAAAGTGTGTGATAATCCAGAAAAACTTTCAATATGTGTTTTTGTTCATAGAGTCATCATAAAGGATGTCTTGGATCTTTAAAAATTTGTAGGTAGTGGGTGGTTGTCTAATAATGGTTTTCCTAATGAGAGCTTATCTAGATGTTTGTTTAAATTTTCTAGAGTTTCTTTTAGATCTTTTGTTTGGTTATTTTTATAGATATGATTTTCAAGAGTGAGGAGTTGAGTTTCTATTACAGTAAGTTTATAATATAAAGACGTTAGTAGAGCCAATATGATGTTATTTTGTTGTACCAGAATTTGATTTTCTTGGCTTACTAAGGCAGAATTACCATAGCCAATGTCTTTGTTTTTAGCAAATTGTTGAGAAAAATCTAGAGCTTCTTCATAATGCGTATTTGTGAATTATATTTTGTTCATTCAATATCTAGTCCTCAAATGGTCTTAAGGCTCTGATACTAAATTTTTTTTTTATGATAACTTATGCTTCTTAGAAGTTTTTAGATATTGGTATCAATTCAATAGTACTCAGCGGTAAATATTAGTACAGTAATAGTAGTAGCGATAGTAGAATCAAGTAGTAAAAGCAGTCTATATATATATATATATATAAATAAATATAAAGATACATACAAGAAAAAAACTTAAGAAAATATTTAAGGATAAACACAGAAATTCATGATCCACTATTTTATTTTTTATGGGCTCCATCATTATATGTCTATCCTTAAAAATTTTCTTGAGATTATTTCTCCGAGCATATCATTTTTCTAATCGTAGAAAATGCTTGACGAATTCATGACGAAATTAGTCGGCAGTGTTGCATAGCACCCCGGAGCTGAGGAAATACCATGCGCCATTGGTGGGGCCGAGGGAAAGGTCGTGGTCGTTGAAGCTGGAGATAATGGAGAGCAAGCTAACGATCGAAAAAATTTATTGATTAGGTGATAATTATGGTTATTTCTATTAATTTAGCACTTGAGATTGGAGATGCAAATGAATGTATAAGTTCCATAAGAATCGTTAATAATAAATTTTGCAGAGATGCTTACGCATAGATTTCATATCACTAGGTTAAATGAATTCGAATTAGTTTTGGTTAATTTTAAAAGAAAATATTTTTTTAAAATATGAAACAAATAAAGCAAATTATAGGTCTCTCGATGCATAATTTAAATAAATATTAAAATATTTACACATGTGATTATCTTATTGGCGTTTGACTATTTATCATTTTATATATCTCACACCATTAATATTATGTATACGATTAATATTATCATTTTCAAAATATTAAAAAGAATACAATTTCTTCACCAAACAACACGTCGAGGCCGCCTAGTCAAGCCAGTTGGTCATGCCAGCTCACCCTTCGCCTCTCGTTTTCCACGACGCGTTAGCCATAAAGTGGGCCCACTCGAGTTATTTATAGAAATCGTGCATTGGCCGCCAATCCATTCTCTCTTTTTATTTTCTTATTTATATTCTTTTTATCATTAAAATTTAGTAACTAATATATTTT
The DNA here is from genome assembly GCA_037833815.1 of Zingiber zerumbet. Lineage (NCBI taxonomy): Eukaryota > Viridiplantae > Streptophyta > Magnoliopsida > Zingiberales > Zingiberaceae > Zingiber > Zingiber zerumbet. Next base: position 31,164 of record JBBMJZ010000099.1, on the reverse strand, counting down.
AAAAAATAATAATAAAAAAAATTAAGGAGTAGAATAAAGAGTAGGAAGGCCAATTTCCTTGCTTTGTTCCGGTAGCTTTAATCTAATGGAGAGGCAATGTCGTTGATTCAAATCAGCAAATCCTTTATTTTGGATGGGTAGGTGGAGCCTCCCTCTCACCGATGCATCAACACGCAGGTACAAGAAATTTAGGTTTTGTTTTTTAATTCGTTTTAGATTGGAATTTGTTGTTCCGATCTTCGATCTTCTAGGATAAGTATCGCGCAATTGTTGTTCCGATCCATAGGAAAGAGTGGTTGAATGAGGTGGTTGTGGGCATTCAATTATGATGTCTGCCCAACAAGAGTTCTACGACTCCTGCGCTTCTAACGGTTCGTTCCTCTATTTTGTGTTATATGAATTTCCCCCTTGCCTCGTGATCGATCGTTTATTTGACCTATAATGCTTGTTTGATTTTGGTTTGGGTTGGTTATGCGCTTATGGATCTTCTTTCCCATCTTGATTGTGGTGATAAGGAATCTGCTGCGCGTTTTGTTGCTTTTCTCTTCGTATTTTTTTGAGGATTTTCAACTCTCAATTTACACGACAAATGAATGTTTTAAAATTTTTAATTCGAGGGTTTGGACTGGGTTGCAAACGATTTAATTACGTTGATTTTTTCCCTTAAAATATAAGTCGGGAACCTTGTTCATGCCCTACCAAATCCATTTCCAAGTTATAGGTGATGGGTCCGGATGCCATCATATGAACTAATTGATCGAGTATTGCATATTTTTATACTGATTAGTTGCATCTGTCCTGGTAGCTATTATTCATTGACCTCGACGGCAGGCCTGGATGAAAGCCAAGGAAACAACGGAAACTTAGTACAAGTATTTCCATACATTCAAGTTTGCTTAGTCACAGAGATTATTGCACGGTCAAACAATTTTAAATGTTTTTTGGCCATCGTAAATCAAAAAAGGAATCATCACTTATTCACTTACAAAGCATGGATAACCCGTGAGGTCACTGAAAGTTCTCTTTGGGAAAAGAAGGGGTTCTAGGTTGCATGTCGTGAAGCATATAAATCTCGTCAGCGATAGCCATTAAACTTATAAATTCAGTAACCGTTTAATATAATTCAATCCAAAGTTCATTGTTTTTATTTCTTGAATATCGTTTTCTCAAGTCAACTAAAATCCAGGCTACCTTTGGATTGTTGTTTTTTTCCCCTTCCAATTTTAATTTTTTATTTAATTTTCTTTTAGCTGAAACCTTTCTTACATGACACTAATTCAAAATTCTAGAAATTTATCATACAACCATAACATCTCTTTATAGCTGAATTTTGTATATACAATCTGCATGGTTAGTGCGATAGTATATTAGTATCTTGACAAAGAAATTAATGGTATTATAAGTGTTTCAAACTCTCAATGAAGAAAATATTCTTTTTTCTTGTGGCAGTATATTGTGGATCAATCTGTCTTGGTCCTCCTCTCAATTTCTTTGTTTATTCTTTTTTGTCTTTATTTTCTTTCACAGGTTCCCTAACTCCTCGAAAAAGGTTAGAACTTTTATTGAATCAACCAAGCAATAGATACTGTGCTGATTGTGGTTCTCCAGACCCAAAATGGGTGTAAGTATTTGAGCCTGAATAGTTTATAGATCTTTATGATTTTCTCTTTTTATAACATAAATAGTTTATTTTACTATTGTGATTGCATCTTGATTATCACCATTATTAGATGATAATTATTTATAATTTTACTGGTCCTAACTCCCATATTTAACTTGAGGTTTGATGTATATTTTAGTGATAGCTGATGGTACTAAGCAGATCTCCTTGGTAAATTTACCACTATATACTGCTAGTAATTGGTCAAAACGATTGGTTAATGTCAAAATGTCTCTAATTCTTTTTTTTTTTTCAATAATGTGGACCAATATGAACTTATTGTTCCCCGGTTCAACATGCGATGCCTTTGTTCCCTATTACCAATTTACCTATGTGTTTATGAGATTTTTTTAGGCTATTAGTAGTAAAATTCATGAACAATGTCTTGTGCATTGATATTTTCTTTTAAGCTGAAAGCTTATTTTTTTGACTAGTGGTTAAATGCCATTTTTGGTTTGATAGTCCTCTTGTTACTGAGTGTTATGTATTGACTATACTTTTATATATATATTTATGTACAGATCACTAAATCTAGGTGTATTTATTTGTATCAAGTGTTCTGGAGTTCATCGGGGTCTTGGAGTTCATATTTCCAAGGTAATAATATGCTGAATGATCTCAGAGTAACTTTTCTCTTCTGCTGGTTTATCATTACCTTTTTCAATACAGTTTACATCTAGACAGCTGTGTAACATACAAAGTCCGCGTAGCACAAAACAAAAAAAATGAAAAATAAAATTCAAGTGAAGTGGTAAGATATCAGAAGATTTAGATAAATTGGTAATTTACTAAAATGAGGCCAACATTGCATATAAGCATAATAACAAGCCATATCGCCCCCACGGGTTAGCACAATTGGTTCATGCAAGGGTATTGCTGTCAATGAGCTTGGGGTCGATTCTTAGTGAGTGTGGAATGTTGGTTGTCTCAATCCTCCTTGCATGCGCTGTTGTTGCTGGTCGAAGCTTTCCGTGATTTACCTCCTCAGTGGAGGGTCACCCTGGAAGAGTCGTCGAGGTGACGGTTTCACCTTTTACTGTCAATAATAACAAGCCACATTTTGAACATTTTGGTTCCTCTATTTGATTGGCATAGTTTTATGGTGTCACCATAGCCTAATGCAAAATCCCATGATTTCAATCCAAGTTTGGGATTAGCATTGTTGGTGTTTGAAATTGATATTTACGCCCTTTTCTTTAATCATTTTCTAGTTTTGTTTTTATTTGTTCCATTATCTTTCAACAGATCTTGTCAGTGAAGTTGGATGATTGGACAAATGAACAGGTTGATTCTGTAATCGATGGGGGTGGTAATGGTACTGTAAATATGAGATATGAAGCCTTTTTGCCAGACAATATTAGGAAGCCAAGACCAGACTCCTCTATCGAAGAACGATCTGATTTTATCAGGTCTACTTCTTGTGGTTTTAGTTTCTGCATCATACTTTGACTTAATCTTAATGTTTATACAATTATGCTCAGGAGAAAATATGAGCTTCAACAGTTTTCAAGCTCAAATATAGATGGATATTTGATATCTAGTAATAATGCATGTTTGCTGCAACATGCTCCAAGTAACAGGCACCTTGAGAAGCAACATACTGGTGTTCGCCATGGTCTAGGTCATGCATTTCGTAATAGCTGGAGGAGAAAGGATACTGAACAAAAATCTATAAAGAAAATGGTATGTATTGAATGTATCTGGTCAAATGGTATAAAGATTTTTTTTTTTTTTTTGGAGTAACCAAAGTAGTATTTTGTAGATGGGCATGGTTGAATTTGTTGGATTAATTAAGGTCGACGTGATTAGGGGCACCAACTTAGCTATTCGTGATGTGGTGACAAGTGATCCGTATGTTATTCTGAGCTTGGGACACCAGGCAAGACATTATTTTTCAATAGAAATATTTGAAATGCTGAGTTCACTTTAACAAGTAGTTTTGACTTCATTATTACAGTCAATGAGAACACGGGTGATAAAGAGCAACTTGAACCCAGTATGGAATGAAAAACTAATGTTGTCAATCCCAGACCCTATCCCACCATTGAAATTGGTAAGTAGAACTATGCCATTGCTCTTAACAATGTGTTTCTTTTTCAAATTATCTTACATAATTGCATCTTTTTTGTCTTTCTTATACCATGCTTTAAAAATAATTGTGTCGCATTTTAAAAATATCTTTCTTTCCATTAAGATCTCGAATGTTTTTCTTTCCCCTTGGTGACTGTGTTGATGAAATTTGCACTACAGGGAGAGACCCACTCGATAGACAATTAATTTTTGAGATCTCTCTTCATCTTTTTCCTCTTTTTCTGCTTGTTCTATCAACGTGTGGATATGAGATGGAAGACCTTTTTTTTCCTGATCTAAGGCACAGGGGATCATTGACTGTGTACTCCTCCGCCAACTATGTCCAAAGCTTTGTTGATCAAAGTCAAAGGGATTATTAGATTTGTGATCCTGTAACTTTAAGTTTCTTTTCACACTCCCGTGTGAATATTATGATTCTTTTGCAATTTTAGGTCTAGTCTACGTTTCTTACTAATGAGATTTTCTTTGATTTCTTTTACTAATGAGATTTTCTAGGTATATATAATACTCGTGCTGCAGCTTGAGGGGAATGTTAGATAAATGTGTTAGATATAACTTAGTATAAGGCAAACCTATTCTATTAACGATAAACGTGTTTGAAAAATATTTGTACTATGAGAACTCTAGCCAATGGATGTTGAACATTATCTGAAAACAATGATCATAAACAATGATCATAATCCAAGTTTGGTTTCTATATCAGATTGCCATATCTGACCACATTATTTGGTTTCTACTTTGGACTTCTATAAACAATGATCATAATCCAAGTTTAAGTTTGAAAATCACTTGCAAGGTGAACCTTTTATTCTGAAAGAAAAATGATATCCTAATATACCAATTTGAGGCAACTGATGCACTCTACTGAAAAACTAAGGTGCTTCTTCTATGCTTTGATTCTGACCTACAGATGCATTTAGCTGACTAACATTTCATATTCAATTATGCAAAAGTATCATCTGACCATTTTTTTTCCGTTGCAGCAAGTGTATGACAAGGACACTTTCTCGACTGACGACCGCATGGGGGAGGCCGAGATTGACATCCAGCCACTTGTAGCAGCAGCCAAAGCATACGAAAACTCCAACATCTCAGAGTCTATGCAGCTCGGGAAATGGCTAGCATCGGAAGACAATACCTTGGTAAAAGATAGTATAATATCCCTTGTCGATGGCGTAGTGAAGCAGGAGCTTACCTTGAGACTTCAAAATGTAGAACGTGGTGAGTTGGAGATTGAACTTGAATGTGTCCCTCTCAGTCAATAAATTGGAGAGCACAGTGCATGCATCCTCTTGCCATGAACTCTTCGTTATTTTCTTGAGGGACAGTTTGAGTAATAGTTGTAGCATGATGTACATTGTTTAGTGATTGTGTTGTAATATAGTGCCTTTTTAGCTATCATTATTTATCATTGTTCTGAAACGCTCATCCCTTCTTGATTAGAACTCGTTAGTTCTTGATCACCAGTGTTAAACAAAATTGATGACCTCCAAAATTAGCGTTCCATCAAATTCACACCTTAATTGAGTAAGCATATTTCTAATTTACATATGAAATATTACCCTGCTGTGAAAAAAAAAATCCTTAGTGGTTGAAAATAAATTATATATTCAGATTTAACTGAAATTTGAAAATTAATGACTTTTGAAGGGAATTTTGCGCATAGCTTGGCTTGATACCCATCACGAATTGGCACATGGGCAACGCAGAGAACATGACACTAATCCCAAACTCTAAGGATGGATCGAAGAAGAAAAGACATACTTGTGATCGAATTTTTGGAGACGCATGAGTGTCACGCCAAGAGCAGTCGTGTTTTCTGAATTTATTTAGTAAAATTTGGATACCTATTGTAAAAAAACAAGTCTAATTTCCTGAATTTATTTGGTAAAATTTGGATACCTATTATAAAAAAAAGTCAGTGAAAAAAAAATCCCTAAAGAAAGGTAAAGAAAAGAGAAGTGAAAAAACAAATCTAAAAAAAAAAGGGGAAAAAATAATTCAGTGCATGGAACGCTCCTACGGATCTTAGGAAAGGGATTATTATATACAATTTTACTCCGCTTTAGAAGAGTTTGTTTTTCAAAATCCGAAAAAAAATAAACATAGAAAAAAAAAAAAAATCAAAGTGTCGCATCCGCCTGCAAGCATGTGAGGTGACCTCGTACAGAGCCTCCTATTAGGTAAATAAATTCAGAAAAGAATTTTTTTTATATAAAATAAATTTAGAAAATATTTCTACGGTAAAGTTTTTACTGTTTTTATTTTCATCCTCCTAATAGTAACCGTAACCCTAAACTTATAAATTTAACTTTATGACCTACTATGCCACATCATTGCCACATCAAAAATAAAAACTCTACAACTTTTATAAATCTCTTCCTACAATCATAAACCCAACAAACAACTTTATATTAGACCCACCATATCATTAACTATATTTTCTATTTATTATCTTTTTTTACTATTTATTTATATACTATCATAAATATATATATTTATAATATACATGTTAATTAATTTATTAATAATATATATTAGTTTTATTTAATATTTTTTTAAAAATTATTAATTTAATAATTAATATATAATAATTAATTACATTTTTTTGTTCACTAAATTTATTTACAAATAAAATAATTTCATAAAAATATTATTGAATATTTAATAATTTACAACATTAACAAATAAACATTTGCTTCACATTTGCTTAAGTCTGTTAATGTTTATTTGATTAAGTTTTTTTTTAAAAAAAAATTAACATTTGCTTGACAACTATGGGACACATATGTATTAAATATTTTATTCTTAAAAGTACCATGAAGCCAACATCCAAAATTGGATGCTGACTTCTTTAGTTCTCAGCTGTTTAAGGTGGTGCAATGCAATTGGGTTTACAAAACCCAACTTCTTGGATTTTATAAATCCACCATTGCAGACACCATAAGAGCATCCGCAACGCTAATTCGTTATAACATCCATCACCTAATTAAAAGATATGGGGTTCACTGCCACATACTCATTATAACAACATATCTCTTTCACTCACATCCTTTTAACATTAACACTCATTGTTTATGGGTCCCACCATCCACTCATTCATCTCTTTTATTATTTTTTAAATAATATTAAAAATTTTATAATTTTAAAAAGAAAAAGAAAATAATAAAAAAATAAGAGAGAGGGTGTTCAAAGGTGTTCCAACCTTTAA
>JBBMJZ010000099.1:3697-17147 GCA_037833815.1 Zingiber zerumbet | reverse complement strand
AAAACTAAACACAGAATATTAATCAAATCATATTTAATAAAGTTCAAAATGCCAAAATGTCTGAAGTTTTACTCTCTCTTTTTTTTAAAAAAAAACCATTTTTACTACTTTTTATGTTTTTTTTTGTAATTTTTAAGATGCCCTAAATTTTATTATTTTTTAAAATGCTCTTAATTTTTAATATGGCCAAAAGACCATTAGATTTTATTTATTTTTTTAAATGCTCCTAAACTTTAATATTTTCAAAATACCTTTTTGTTTTGTAATGCTATTTTATGGAGTGGAAAATGATTAGATCATGTACCAAAAATTGTTGGCCTCTCACTCTTCTACCAATGATTGTTTTTTTTAATAAATAGTATCTCTCCTCGGAGCGGTACGGTTCTTAGAGTCAAAACTCGATGTATTTGAGCATCATTTCTTTATATCTTAACCACTTACACTAATAACTAGTAATCATCCGTGATTTACTTCTTCCGTATTAACCTAGGGTGGGGCAAGCGAATCACCTTTTTATCACATAAAATAATATAAAATTTCTACTACACAGCAACAACCATTCAATTTTAATTATGATTCCTTAGTTTACCAGATTAATCAATTTAAAAAAAAACAACAACAAATCAACAGACTTAGCAGAAGTTATTAAATCTTTGATTCAAACATGAATGCCCGAAACAACATGTTCATTATACATAATATCAGGCAATAAGTATTTAAACACTCATCGTTTGGGTTAAAAAAAGCCAAAATATTATTAATCAAAAGTTAACTTAAAAATAATTAAATAGATATTTAATTAGTCTCGAAATTCTATTCCTGCAAAAAACAAAAAAAAACTTAAATTATAAAATAATTCAAAAAATAATATAAAAAAAAATAAAAATCCTCCGAACCTCCAATAAAATTTTAAATGATATTTTTTAAGTCTAAAATGCTCTACAGAAAAAAAAAACTTAAATTATAAAATAATGTAAAAGAAAATATAAAAAAAGATTAAAAATTGTCGGAGCCTTACAAAATTTTTAAATGATATTTTTTTAGTTTGAAATTAGAAGATTAGGAGTTTTATAGTTTCACATAATAATTAATTATATATTTTTAAATAGATTTTGATTTGATATATTATAAATTTTATAGTTATAACCTTTTAAAACTTCTATAGATCTTAGGATTGAATTCAGTGACCCTGCTAAAACTCTTACGATCATACTATGATACTGCTACAATTCCATCAATCTCAATGACCCTGCTTCTATTCCGTCAGAGAAAAATATTCCTAAATGATTTAGGATTGAATTCAGTATTCTAAATTGTAGTATCGTGTGATCCTACTATTCACGGCCCTGATTTTGCAAGCATGGCTGCCCTGGTGAGTTGTGCATGTTGTTATTTTTTTAATCAAGTCGAAGGCAGTTCAGGGAGGCCAACTTTTAGTTCGAATCTTCTGTCTTAAAATTTCTCTATCCCCGTATTTCACTGTCGATCGGACGGACCAAATTATATCTTAATGTATCATGACATCTTTAAGATGTGTGCAACGTCTTCATGATGTGAAAGACATCTTTGAAAACACGAGGACAAAGAAGCTCGCCAACTTTTACACAGCGGCACCTATTTCTGAATGGTTTAGATCTCCTGATTTATTAAAAAATAAAACAGAATATGTACCATTTATAATTATGATCAGATTATGGTATAATCTAACTGTAATTAGTTACGATCTCTTTAAATTCACCGTTCTTTTTAAATTATAATTTAAGTCGGAATAAAAAACTATTACGGAAGGCCTCCTCCGGTCAGATTATTTAGTCTTAACACTATAATCCAAAACACAATCGAATCATACCGAGGCAAACTATCCATTTTCATTAACGAGTTCAGTTGCAAAGAAAAGTAATTATTTTAGATCGATTTTATTAAAATTCAATTCCAAATATTACGAAAAACAGCATACCATCTTAAAATTAAATTTAAAAGTACAATCAAAATCGATGGAATTTAAATTTGAAAACTTTTAAAAATTACAATAAAGAACTTTGCCTATCATGTGATTTTTACTCGACGAAATAGAATAATAAGTTGTATAAGAATTGCAAATTTAGCCGACCATCCAGTGGGATAAAATTTACGAGATAAAGTTTAATGGTTGTTGTATAAAAATTGCAAATTATTTGTCATAAGGACCTATCTATTATAACGTATAAACAAGATCTTTATCATGTTTCCTAAAATTTAACTTATTTTAAATGAATTTTCAAGTGATAATTCTTTCAGCCCATTTACATTCACTAGTTGTATGTGTTTTACCTCCCTCCATATTCGTAGGACCGATTCTAGGGGCTGTTAATGTGGCGGTTCTATATTTTTTTGATTAATGAATTATTATTTACGTAAATCTTTGACGGGTTGGTGGGGGCACTGGGGGCGAGCGTATTCACCTTTTGCCACCATGATTAATGAATTATCGTCCCCTCGGGATGGTCTAATGGTTAGCGCATGAGGTCTGGGTTCAAATCTCAGTAAAGCCGAGAAAAAATGTCTCCCTTATATGCTAGTCATTATTCCAAAGGCTAATAGCCGCCCGTGATTTACCTCATCTGTGTTGACCCTGGGACGGGTTAGCGGGGGCGCTGGAGGCGAGCGTATTCGCCTTTTGCCACCATGATTAATGAATTGGCCCATGAGATCTGGGGTTCAAATCTCGGCAAAGCCGAGATAAAATGCCTCTCTTATGTGCTAGTCACTATTCCAAAGGCTAGTAGCCCGGCTTATAGCCGTCCGTGATTTACCTCCTCCGTGTTGACCTTAGGACGGGTTGGCGGAGGCGCTGGGGGCGAGCGTATTCGCCTTTTGCCACCATAGATAGTATAAACATTTATGCCTTCAGTTTCTTTGTGAAGCTTGATGTCCATCTTTGAGTTCTCAGCCCCAATTGCTTTCACACTTAATCAATGAAGTTTATCACCCAAGCTTGATCAACTTGATCTTCAAGTCACATGATATTTTGCACACTCAATGCATATCATTAAATACTCTTAATTTAAATTGTATTACTAAACCATTGAAACACCATGGTGAAATCTAACAATAAAGGAAGAACCATTGCCCTAACACTTTACTGTTGATTCCAATCCATAGTTACACAAAACTTGTTGGATCTAATAGAAAAATTAAAATCCTAAAGGAATATCTTCTTGCAAACTCTACAACCTTTTAGGTTTAACTCACAATAGAATATGAAATTGTTGGAATAAAAAGAGTTTTTAAAATCATGCGTTTCCCCAAGGATTACATATGTTTATATAACCACACAACCCTAAGAATCAACTTATTAACAAAAGATAAAAAAACCTATCTACCCTTGCTTCTCACAGCATTAGGCATTTGAAGTTGATCCCCTTAAAGTGAGCATCTCTATCCCTCTCTTTTCATTATGCGGTATGACTTAGGGTCATATTGAACCAAACTCTTGATGCAGCTAGAAATAATATCTTACCTCAGTGGGATTTTCCCAAAATCATAGGCATTCACCACATGATGTGCAATGACTTTGAAGATGGCAACTCTACTTGCTTTGATGAAGATGATAAACAATGAGTGGGAAGACGATGGGAAAAGACACTACAGAGAAATCCATGTGATCAACTATAGAGACAACAATGAAAGCTATCATGGAGAAGATGATAACCTTTCTTCAATCTTTTGCATATATCTCTGTTACTCATCATATTCATAAATCAATTACCAGAATTCCTAAGCAGAGATGACAATCCTGTTCCTCATTAAATTCATAAATCAATTACAAGATATCCTAAACAATGACAGTCCTATGTAACAGCCATTTACACTATTGTATATTTATTTATAACTTATTAATAATCAAAAATAGTATTGGTAGTCAAGAAACATTGAAATGTTGATAACCCAAAAAAGTGGAAGCAAATACTGAAGGGTATGGAGAGTACCAGATCCAAACAGATCAATCTTGAAATGACATTTCTAAGTCAACTTTCACTCAGCTAAAAAAAATCAAAATTATTTCTGGCTTTTGTTATAGAAATATGAAAACTGCTTTCTATAAATAAGCTGTGAGACCAATCAAACGGGTTCTAGAATCTGTCTTCTTATCTGACTACTAGTTTATTGCCAAAACATCAATTTTTTTAACATCTTAATTTTAACAGAAATATTTAACACAGTCATATAAGTCTGATTATACTAAAGCACAAAGATACCATACTTGAGCCAATTGAGGTGAACCATCCTTAAACCCAGCATTTCCAGTACCAGCTAATGTTGTGACCTTTTTGGTAGACGGATCCAATTTCTTGATCTGTTAATACAATATAAGCATTTTAGGATTCTCAAAATCTCAAAAAACATAAGAATAATTACTATCAAACAATCGTAACCCAAACCTGAAACTACATGGTTATTCACCCCAAAAGGAACACTAGCCAGTAAATGGGTGCTACTCATAGATCCCACTTTAATACTTGGTATATTCTTTGCCTATTTAGATAATAACAAACATGATTTTTGAAGTCAGAAACTCTAGATTACTGGACCACTTTCCATCTTGACCTGCACAAATCACAAGATATTGTTGCTTGGGTATCACACTTGTCACCATGAATCCAAAACCACATGGGCACACCAAATTAGAGATGACAATCGGGGTTTTACCAACAATAATGTGATACACACCAAGCTTTATTAGGGAATATATATATATATATATATATATACAATTTTGATATCATGCACACCCTTATGTGAAAGACCATGGGCGACATCCGATGTGGGCACATGACGTGGCCAAAACCGAATTTTTTTAATCCTCTCTTCCGGGCTTATTTTTGCTCTTTCTCTTCCTTCACTCACCTCTTTCTTCGCCTCTCTTCCCCTTGTTCCAACCATAGACAAGTCATTTTATTCAACTCTTAGCTCGCGGCAAGTGAGTTAGGATTTTTGTCGAAACTATACTGGTCATTTCCCTCCTCTCCTTTTTGTACCAGTGTTTCAGAATGGCATAAGAAGGTGTTGCAAAAGTATGTTTAGTGTTAATCTTTTACTCATCGTAGTTTCTAAGTATCTATTTAAAAACCACAGTGAGATCTCACTTTGGTGCTTGATTTTGAAAAACAACACCTTGAAATCAAATCTAGACCATTTTGAACATGATGGGCTGGTTTTCAAAAATGGGGACGTCGATGCTAGTCTTTAAAAACCAGCACTGCCCAATTTTAAAAAACAAAGAAGCGACCAACGTGGTTCAATGTCTGTTTGAAAAACCAACATTGGTACTACAATATGAAAACTAACACCAACCCAACATATTGATAAAGAAAAAAAAGTCAAAAGACAATGTTAGAACCATTATTTGTGAATATGTATATTTGTTTATTCAAGTTGATATTGGTCATAAACTCTAATGGATCAATATTTTTGGTCACTTTAATAGTTTTTTTTTACCATCCAACAATGAAAGGAAAGGATCGTGTGTCTATTCGTTCATTAAAAATTCCCTTTTGCTATTTTTTTGGATATACAAGATATTCAGCAAATTCGTGATCTACTAGTGAATATATTTCAGAGTTGGGATTCAACATCTCAAACCTTTATATTTATAGGTACATTTTCTAGTTTTAAAAGTTAGCCAGCACATAATAGAAAACTAATCATTTTAAATTTTCAGGTGTCCCAGTTGCTTTCACAAAGAGATATATCTAAATTGCTCGGTATTTCAGATAGAGATGCTTCCATTTCTATGAACTAAATTGATGCATTGGGTGACCTCTTTCTTGCTCACTTGTCTTATAAAAAAGAACCTACTAATCAAGAACTGAGAAGTTGCTTAAACTCTATTTTCATAGAGTTGAAGTAGATGATGATAATGCTTTAGTATTTTATAAAATATACATTTTGCATATATTTGTTTGTGTGTTATTTTCTTCTAATACATATAAGGTTCCATTAGGTCTTGTAGATATTATAGATGATTTTAAAAATCTAGGTAGATTCAATTGGGTTGAAGTGATTCATCAATTTATTGCTCCCTACCTACCATCGGAGATATTTTTTCATCAAGTCAGGCATATCAAATGACCACTTCAGTTCCATACCTAAAGGGAAGTCTTTTAGTTGTAAGTTTTTGTGATTTTTAGATGAACATTATTATGTATGTAAGATTTCGTACAATGAAGCAGACATGATTTTTGAAACATATCCCAATCTAGAAAGCATATAATACTGAAGGTGCACGAATAAATAAGTAGAGGTTTAGTCCTTCACATATTAATAAGGTGAGAGCTTTGTTAGACTAACTCTCACCTAAAGAGATAAATATTGAAGACTATCAAATAACTTTCATTTGCAATTTCTAAATAATTATTTTAAATTTGATAGGTTATTACTGAACTAGCCCTTACCACTTCTGAAAATACATTGGTAGAAAATTTTCCTTACCTCGATGATGGACCACATCCATTAGAGACATCATCGATACATGATAGAAGACAGATAGATGCCCAAGTGACAGTGAATGCCCAAATTGTATTATTGATCAGAACTAAATCAAGGAGCTAACAATGGAGAACATAAAGCTAAATGGAAGGGTGAAAGAATTACTTAGAATAATAGAAAAGCAGGGCATCTTGTATCAAGCGACCCTGTAGTGGATCCTCATTCTGAACCAGTTGCTTCTAGAACAAGGACTAGGAGAGGACGTGATAGAAGTCGCTATGATTACAGGGATACTCCTATTGATAATTTTATGTTGTTCAAGCTTTTACCTTAGAAGAAGAGAAGCAAGATAGAAATCTGCAAGCCTTCTGAGAACATCACAAGACAAGGAGCAAAAACTATTTTTGACCAGGGAAAAGCATAATTGATATGTATGATATGAAAGAAGAGGGAGAGATTATCTCAATTCCCAGAGGAAAATCTCAAAAAAAGGCCCAGAAGGAGGTTGAAAGAATGGTCAAACTTAACAACATGAGATTGCAAACTATTGAAGTAAGTTTGATTTCAATCACTAATTACAATTTTTTTTGTTTATGGTAGTATTATCCATCATTTGAGTCTCCAACAATTATTCCAATAATTACATATCCGATTTGACCGATGGACGAATATGCAAGCGTACGTTTCATGCTTGTTTGAGTAATAGTAATGAGACTCCCCAATATTATGCTAAGAATAGCTAGGATTTTCAGAAGAAGATGTCATTCGTTTGATGAGAAATAAAAAGGAATATCAAAAATTCGCGTGGCTGAAGCTGAAGCAGCTACTTTCGAAGTAACAGAAAGAAAAGCAACGACTGGAGTGGGAGAGTCAGAGTCGAAAAGAGGATTCCTCACTTCTTTCTCTCATTCAAAACCGTGCATGAGACTTTCATCTCGCACGGCTCCTAAGTGCTAAAAGAAAGAAGAACTCATCTTCTTTCTTTTTTGATTACCTTCCTCGCGTATGTATAAGACCGAATCCATTCGATTTCTAAAAAGGATTACTAATCCTTAACTTTTCGATGAAGGTGGTTGTGAATGACTGACTTTTTCAATCCTTTCAACCTTGGTTCCATAGGAGCAAGTCAGAAAGATTGAGAAATAGAACCATCTGATTTGATTCGTTCTCAATAGCTATGAGATGATCATCTTAGGGTGATCCTTTTGTCAACGGATGCTCCTATTGTCAAGAAACAATTTAAAACTCCTAAGAAGAAAAAATGAGATGAAGATGTGACCTCCTTGTTAAATACATTGAAAAAATTAAAGTATCCTCATTATATAGTTAATTTAATACTGTCACAAGTTTAAAAATTCACAGGTTCTAATATTTATTTACCTTATCTAAAATAATTAATTTTGTTTGCAGGTATACTTGTTTGTTTAACTAATGTTTTCTTATCATTAGGTGTAAATGCCAATATTTTTAGGGGAGTTAATGGATATCTATTGTTCAATTCTGTTTAGAGGGACCTCCTCATCTAATAGATCATACAACAACTCTATATTTTTCTATTAGCTTCATGGTAAGGAATTTAAATTATCGGATAATATATAATGGTGGAATATGTTATATTAATTGGTTATTTATATATATCTCTTTGCACAATTGTAATCAACATCAAAATTTTTATGGAAGACTACAACAACACAAATCATAAAAACCGATATGGTAGAGGGAGGGGTTATATTTTTATACCTATTATCACAAGTTATAAACACTTTCACTTACTATCTATCGACACAAAAGTAATGACTTTCAATCATTACTACTCTCTTGAGCATAATGGTAAATCATCGTCAGATTTTGAAACATTAGTGAAAATACAATATTCCTATTTATGTTGATATTGCAGTTTTTCCATTTCATTCTTATAGGTATCTGAATTTAAAAAAAAAAATCTTGTGAGAAACTTGCTGTTATCCATCCGGGTTTAAAATATTACCATCTATTTAACAAATGGGTATGTATCACAATTGATTATCTATAACAAAAAGTTAGATAAGTATAATATATAAATTTAACTTAAATTTGAAATACAAAATTGTTCATGTTAATTACAATAATTATGACTTCTTTGTGATTAAATACATTAGATGCCTGCTATATGATCTGAAAATGGAGTTCAAACAAGCAGACATAAAAAAATTTAGAATAGATGTATCAGTATCAATAACTTCAAAAGAATCGATAATTACTACAAATGAGTGTAATAGTTTAACTACAAAAGGATGTCGAACAATCCAAATCATAGCATCTAGGCACCCAACCAACACAACAAGAAATCATGTCAGAATCATTACGATGACCTACCGGTGTTGGTAAAAAAAAAAGAAGCATTGGTGCTAAAAAAAAAGTCTCCTATCAAAGGAAAGGCAAAAGCTAGAAGCTTGATAATCAATTAGTTTATGTAGAGTCTACCAATCACCAAGGAGGGGTGGAAGTGAAATGGGTAGTCAACAAGATCTTGTTGGTGGCCATGAAGTAACTAACAAAGGCATTGGTGTTAAACATTAAACAAACAAAAAATAATCCAATTCAAGTCTTCAATGAGATGAAGAACAAAATCGTCAAGCAAGTACTAATATGGCAACAAGTTGGATCTAGTTGTTGATGATTCAGTGTAGAGGATTAAGAAGTTAAAGTGAGATAATTGTTCTTTCAATAATGTTTTTTTTATTCTCCTAAATTGATCTTTTGTTTCACTTTGATGCAAGACTGATTGCTTATTCGCTATTTTTTCTAGTGTAGCTCGACAAAACAGCTTTGGAAACAGCCTCTTGCAAAAAGCAAGGTAAGGCTGGGTACAATGGATCCTTCCCCGGGACCCGCATGGCGGGAGCTTCGTGCATTGGGCTGCCCTTTCGAAGGGGAGCCTTGGTGCAACGGTAAAGTAAAGTAAAGCTCGACAAAACAGCTAGTATGGTCGACATATGCAATCTTATTATACAAGAAGTCATTGTTAACCATATTCGACTGGAATATATTGACCAACTGGGAATGCATTGATGTTTATCTTACCGTATTAGCTGATGAGGGGAAGCGTAGTGATCGTGCCTACCACCCATCGATCTTCTGTGTACCTAACTTCCCTATAGGTTGAGTTTCCTTTCCTTTTAACCATAAAGTTTATTGTTATGTTCCCTGTGATGGGAACTGAAGCATACGTACATACGGTTCAAACCAATATCAATAATAGATTTAGGTACATATTCTATCCATTGCATCAAAAGCCAACTAAACACTATCACCTTTTAGTGTTTGATTTAAAAAAACATGAGATTATACATTATAATACCACAACGAAAAAAGAAATACACTCAAAGCAATCAAACCATGTAATAAGTAGTATTTTATATCTTATACTACAACATATATTTTCTAGCTGATAATCGAGTATGTTTGATGGTTGTAAATTCAATTATTTTTAAGAATGGATAAATCGTCTTATGACAACTGACACCCTAACATCATGCCACAATGCATGTCCACCCAGTCACAGTAAGGGAAGTGCTTGTTCCCAAACAGATGAAATGATTGTTCCCAAACAAATTTCATCGTAAGTAATTATATTAGCTTTAATAGTTAATTATTTTATACTAATTCTTTGTTTGCAGATACGACGGTGCATTTTTGGTATTATGATACACTAAATCACTATATTATGAGATATGTCTAAATTTCACACAAAGGCACATGAAGAGTTACAGATTTACAATTGGAAACAAGATAATGCATCATTCAGCTTTCAAATTTCCACTATGACAATTCTCATCCAGTGTTTTAACCTTGTACACTGTTTTTTATGGGCTGATAATACACAGAACTGATTATTTTACATCATGTAAATAATTATTTTGTATCTAAACCATCTAAGTTACAATTTGATAAATGAATTCGTGATGGTCTTCTCAGTACCACTTGTGATAATCTTTTCAGTAATATATGGTGTGTAAATTATGAATTTGTGTGAAGAATCTATATATATAATGTGTCAGATGAACCCATGGGACTTGGAATAAGTCCAATCGGAGTCATCTTGGTCCATCAATGGATTATGACTAAAACCCATTGATTGACCTGGGGGCTTGGAATTCTGATATTTTAGAATGGGATGGAAGAGGTGAGTGTCTAAACATTATATATGTCCTCCAAATACGATTCCGATACTCCCACAAGAATTTATGGCTGTGTGCCAAGTGGCACGAACCTTGGTGTTGGTTTAGTAAGACCAACACCAACGTAGTGCTGGTTTTCATAAACTAGTACCACGTAAACCAATGCCATGTTGGTGCTGGTCTTACTATACTAACATCAACGTGGCCTCTTGGGTTCTAATCACAAAGCTTGGTGCTGGTTTCCAAGGATCAACACCATATTGTTGCTGATCTTCTCAAACTAGCACCACTATGTACAAAAAGATTTAAATTGTTTGGAGCAATGCTGGAAAGGTCTAAAAACAATAAATGAGAGCACATTTGGACTCCCGTGAGTCATGTAAACCCATATGACTTAGAATGAGTCTAATCAAAATCCTCTAGGTTTATCAATAGATTTTGACCAAAGTCCTCTAGTTCAATAATAACCTATCAAATTAGAAATAATTATTTAAAAACTACAAATGAAAATTATTTGATATATTCAATATTTACCTCTTCAAGTGAAACTTGGTCCAACAAAGCTCTCACCTTATTAATATGGGAAGGAGTAAACCTCCACTTATTTATTCGTGCATCTTCAGTATTATATAGTTTCTAGATTAGGACATGTTCCAAAAACCATGTGTGCTTCATTATACAGAATCTTATATACATAACAATGTCCATATAAAAAATCACAAAAAGTTATGATCTTTCTGTCGATCGATAAAAGCTAATTTCAGAAAAGATACGATCTGGGCAGATTATGAACCTGGACGCGGAGCCAAGAGAATTTTGAAGGTCGGTCAAACGAAAAATGATTCGGTCAACCAAATAAAAAAGTTATAAAAGAGCCCCGAAGCTCGAGATTCAACAATCAATTTCTTTCATCAACTCTGATCAATCCCTCTATGCTTCTCTACTCCGTATAAGTGCTGATACGCTAAAGCTGTCCGACAACCTACGCCAAGTTCTATTCATTTGTTGTCGGTACCTTTTTATTATTGCTTGCATTTACTTAAAAGGTGATAGTAGGTTGTTACAATCTATCTTCATTCATTGTACGGGATTGCTTCATCTCTTGTAGTGGATTGCTCATCGTAGCAGTCAGAGATCGTGGGTCGCGGAGTAGTAGTCGGCTGAGTTACGAACCAAATAAAACCGCCTGAATTCCTATCTTGTCTTATTATTTCCGCTGCATATCTTTGTGTTTGTGTTTAAAAGTAAAAGAAGAATTTCAAATTAGCGATATTCAACTCCACCTTCTATTGTGCTTTTCGGTCCTACCAAAAGACTTCGTATGGAACTGAAGTGCTCGTTTGATATGTCTAACTTGATAAAAAAATATTCCCGATGGTAGGTAATTAGAGAGTAATAAATTGATGAATCGCTTCAACCAAATTGAATCTATCTAAATTTTCAAAATCATCTACAATATCTACAAGACCTAATAGAACCTTATATGTATTAGAAGAAAATAACACACAAACAAATATATACAAAATGTATAATTTACAAAATATTAAAACATCATCTACTTCAACTATGAAAATAAAGTTTAAGCAACTACTCAATTTTTTATCTAGTAGGTTCTTTTTTATTAGACAAGTGAGCAAGAAAGAGGACATCCAATGCATTAGTTGAGTTCATAGAAATCGAAGCACCTCTATCTGAAATACCAAGCAACATAGACACATCTCTGCTAATGAAAGCAAGTGGGACACTTGAAAATTTAAAATGATTAGTTTTCTATTATGTGCTTCTAACTATCAAAATTAGAAAATGTACCTGAAAATATAAAGGTTTGAGATGTTGAATCCAAACTTTGGAATATATTCACTAGTAGACCACAAATTTGCTGAATATCTTGTATGTTGAAAAAAAAAATCAAAAGGGGACTGTTTAATTATCGCTTTGTGTTGATCATGTAAACAAACAGACCCACGATCCTTTCCTTTCATTGTTAAACGACCAAAAAACAACCATTAAAATAACCTAAAACATTGGTCCATTGGAGTTTACGGCCAACATCAATTGATGACGGGAATTATTCAAAATATACATTAACATAAATAAAAAATATACATATGCATCAATTGATCACGGGAATTATTCAAAATATACATTATTAACATAAATAAACAAATGTACATATACACAAATAATCGTTCTAAGATTTTGACATTGATATAACACTATGTCTAACTTTTATGCCTTTATCAATAAGTTAGGGTGGTGCTAGTTTTCATATTGCAGTACCACGGTAATGTTGGTTTTTCAGACATACACTGAACTATGTTGGTCTGACTTCTCTATTTTTTAAAATTGGGTGGTGCTAATTTTCAAAAACCAGCACCAATGTGGTGCAGGTTTTTGAACATTAACACCAATGTGCCTATTTTTGAAAACCAACATCATGTTCAGAATAGTAAAGACTTGCTTTCAGGGTGATGTTATTCTTCAAAATCAAGCACCAAAGTGATCTCACAGTGGTTTTTAAACAGCTGGTTCTTAGAAACTACGAAGGGCAAAAGACACTCAACATACCATTGCAACATCTTGCGCCATTCTAAAACACGAGTACAAAAAGGAAAGGAGAGAGATGGCCATATAGTTTCGACGAAAACCCTAACTCACTTGCCGCAAGCTAAGAGTTGAACTAGATTACCTGTGTCTAGGGTTGGAACCAGGGGAAAGAGAGGAGCGGAAGAGAGGCAAAGAGGGTTTAGGGGTTTAGTTTTAGGGGAGAGAGGCGAGCTAACAAAGAGAAAGAACAAAAAATAAGTCCGCGCAAAGAAACG
>JBBMJZ010000098.1:75228-105452 GCA_037833815.1 Zingiber zerumbet | reverse complement strand
CCAGTCAAGTATCCAGTCAACCTTGACCTACTTGACTCTTCTTCATCCATACTGATCAAACCCTGATCAGTATCTCCTCACATGAACAACTGCACCTGCATTGTCCATGTGTCTATATGTATTGTCACACATCGAAACCATGACCAAGACTTAAACTTGGTCAACTAGGTCAGCATTGACCTTAAGGATATTGCACCAACAGAAAGGAGCATACTCCTAGTCACAAGTTGTTGATCACCGAGAACGGGAGAGGAGAGGGTTACTGATCACCGAGAACGCGTGAGAGGTTCATCGGGAGAGGAGTGCTAAGAGAGGTTCGAGGGGAGAGGAGAGGAGTTCACGTGCCCTAATTTCTATTTGGCCTTTCTGATGGAATTTGACTTCCATCGGTAATTATCGACTAAATGTCAAATTCAGTCAATAATTTTTTATGGAATTCAAATTTCGTCGAAAAACCTCGAAACCCTAAACTCATAAACCCAAAACCATGCCTGCATTTAAGATTTACTGACTAAATATTAATTTCAATCGGTAATTGCTGACTAAAATTAACATTCAGTCGGTAATTACTAACTAAAATAAATTCATTTGGGGGTTTCATCGTTATTCACTATTATTTTTGTAGTGGAACAGTAGACCCAACCACTGTGCATCCGCGAAATCTGGTTGTTTATACCATAGTTTGAACCAGGATTTGAGTGGGGTTTAGGTTTTAGTTTAATGGAGGTTTTAGGGATTTGGTAAGGGAATTAGACTTGGGTTGAGCTCAAGAGGTTATCTTTTTATGATGGGTTGAATCAATTTAGTTTGAGCTTCTTCATTTAGTTGGATGAACCAAACTTGTTTGGGCCTTGGTCATGTACTAATTTGAATCCACTTAAGTGTCCTACAAGATCAAATTCAAATTAAGAGAAATAATATCATGAATTAGGAGAAAAAAAATACAATTGAGTTCAAAACAATCCTCAACTTATAAACATGATAAAAAGTCTAGTATTAACATATGCAATTAGATATAATACACCTAATATCAACCCAAAAGAATGTATCTAATAATGACTTATTAAAAATCAAATATCGCGGGCATGGCAAGGAGGCAGAGCCTGCCATGAGCCGTGCCACCGAGCCAGTCGCCTGTGGCAGGGAGGCCAAGCCCACCACGAGTCGTGCCACTAGGCACAGACCACCATCTCGCGGAGGCAGAGCCGGGCACAACCCATGCTGTGTGGCACGGGCGCCCATGTCGAGCTGTGGGTCTTCTCCTCTTACTCTTTAACTCCCCATTTTGCTCAGATTTATGTCCCTGTCAATCAAAATAAGTAAAGAGTAGTTCTCTAAACTAAAAGTAATAAAAAGAAGCACACAAAGATAAAAACATGAAATATATGCATATAAAATGGGATAGGATATGTGTCATATTGTGATGAAAAAACCTATATAAAATGCATATCAGCTGCTATTGTGATGGATGAGAATTTTGAGGGTGAACTGGCCAATTGTTGTTTTGGATGCATCTTCCCATTGGTTTCCGATTCTACTACTTTTCAGCCGCTAGTGCATGATGATAGGTCTCCGAAACCATCAAGAATGAATGAAAGTTGTGGGTATTTTGCAAGGGAAGGCGGAGCCCCCCAAGTACCATGCCACATCTACTCCTTCGTTAGACAAGTCCTTTCGAGCAACCAACTAGAAGAAATCTTTTGCATATTCGTCGACCAATCTCGCACCCTGTCTCAAAGAGTGGAGTAGCTGGAACAAAGTTTGGGTGTAGCTAAAAGGAAGGAAGTGTTTCCTCATCTTCTTCTTCATCTTTTCCCAATTAGTAATTTGGGATTTTTCTTATTTGTCTCGTGATCACCACATTTGTTCCCACCACATTATTGCTCGGCACTTGAGTCTGATGGCAATTAAGTTTACCTTCATCTAATCTATAATTTGCTTATAATCGAATATCCGCTTTACTTTGTTGATCCAATAGATGAAGCTCTCTGCTTGCAATGTACCAGAATATTTGGGTAGTTCAAATCGAAAATCAAGGTTTCCATAGAGCTCATCCCGACCACGACGCTCTTGGTATATAGCTTGTTAGGGATAAGTGTTCCTGAAGGAAGACTCAGATCCATGATTTGAGATTTCATGAACTAAGATCCCACGATTTGAGAGCCCATGAACCTTAATAATTCGTGTTGTCTCGTATAGACGTTGGGTTAAGTCTATGACTTGCCTCTGTAAATCTTTCATCACCGTTATGTCATGAACGCTACAACCACGATGAGAGGCTTTCTCAGCTAGAACTTGCTTACCGCCACCATGAGCACGATGAACTTCCATTGGATCTCCACCTTGCTCTGATTTAAACTAATGTTAGGTAAAATAACGATTATCCTACGAGCCGACGAGAAGGGGAAATTGAGGGGGAGACAAGAAGAGGACCTAAAGAAAATAAGAAAAAACCCACTGTTTGCTAAAAAAGGAAACCTTATTATTAATTGAAGGATAAATCCTCATATAACTAGACAAATACTTATATAGACTTTAGACTCTAAGACAAAGAAAGGAAAGAAATCTCAATATATGTATCTTAATTCCAATCTTGTAGAAAAAGAAAAGAGATCTTTCCAAAACAATTAATCAATTGGCAGAAATTAAAATTAATAAAATAGGATGCTATTTTATAAGTATGGCTAATAATTTCCAAGAATACTAAAAATATCCTAAATAATAAATATGAGGCTAAGATGAGGGTCTAAACGGTGGAATTTGGGCCTAAAACTTGGTGGTTATAAGAACCCTCATAATAAATATAGATTTTCAAATTCTGCACGCATGACCACATATAGAGCATAATTCTGAGTTCCAAGTTAAAAGTTATGGTTGTTTGAAGTTTAAGGGGTCATGTTGGGTTGATACTGCATTATTATTAAATTTTGTATGTTATTGTTTAGTTTGAATTGATAATTGTTTTTTTGAATGTTTGATAACCATTGTTTGACTCAAATGAATTTTTAAAATTTATATTGAATTATTGATACTTTTTTACTTGTGTTGTAAAATTTCAGGTACTATATCTTCTGAAGCATCTAATTCAATGCAGAGATTGATACCCTTTTGAAGCGTAATTCAAATGATGTTGAATAAGAATTTATGGACTTGGTGGATCCTAACAATTTTGATAAGTTAAAATGTAACTTGTGTGAAAAAAATTACTAGTGGTGGAATTTATAGGATTAAATAACATGTTGCTAAGATCGAAGGAAATATTGCCCTGTGTAAAAAGTCTTCAGATGATGATAAAGTGAAGTGTAAGAATGTTGTTGAAGAAGAAAGAAAAAAAAAAGATACAAAAAATAGGAATGAAATGGAGGTGAAGAAGAAACTATTCTTGAAAATATGAGGAATACGAAGGGAGTCTAGGGACAAGAAGAATCTCACTTACTCTTAGCCCTATGGACCGATTTGCATTCGTTATTGAGCTCAATTTTTCATTGAGTGGAAGTAAGAAGATAAAACAACAACAAAAAATGTTATTGATGCACTTTGGAAGCGAAGGACACGGTGTGCACCAATATTTAGCTCGATGGGTGTACAAGTTCGGTATTCCTTTCCATGTCATTGACGATAATAGATTAAAGAGGTTTACAGAAGCGGTTGGTCAATTTGGCCCCAGTTATCGTCCTCCAACTTAATACCTATTAAGGGAGCTCCTATTAAAAGAAGAGGTAGATATAATTAAAAGTCTATTAAAAAAGCAAGAAAAGAAATTGGCTTTAAATAGTTGCTCAATTTTGACCGTTGCTTGGAAAATAAGAAGTATCATAAATTTATGTGTCAATTATAAATAAGGTACAACTTTCCTTTTTTTAAGGAAGCATTGGATGAAGTACTTATCAGAAATTATTTATTTGAATATATGGACAAATGCATTGAAGAAGTCAAAGTGTAGTGCAAGTGGTAACGGACAATGCTTTGAATAATATGCCAGCAAAAAATTTGTTGAATGAGAAGGAGCCACATATATTTTGGACTTCATGTGCAACACACACAGTGATTCTTATACTTAAAGGAATTAGGAACCAACCTAGAAGGCAATGAGCTTGATATTATTTATTTATCCACATCATAAAACATTGTCAATAATGAGAAAGTTTAAAAAAAAAAAGGATATAGTGATGCCAGAAGTAACATGATTTATAATTATTTTTCTAACTTTGCAAAGCTTGATGAAAAAGGAAAGTAAACTAAAAGCTATGGTTGCTAGTGAAGAATAAAATACATGAAAACATTCAAAAAGTGCAAAGGGGAAGATGATACTTAATACCATTTTGAGTGCCTCTTTTTGAAATAACATAAGTTTTTGTCCCTTTAGTTAAGATGTTTGGTCTTGTTGACGAGGATAAGAAGCCATGTATGAATTTTGTGTATGGAGAATTACTTAGAGCAAGAGAAGAGATTAACATGACATTCAAAAATCAAGAGCTTCACTGTTGTTCACTTATTGATATCAGTAATGAGCAAAGTCGTGCTCGATTTGATAGTCCACTATATTTGGTGACCTATCTCTTAAACCCTTATTACTCCTTTAATGATCGGAGCATAGGAACTGAAGAAGTGGTCACAAATAGATTTTTCACTTGTGTTGAGACATTCTTTCCCAATGATATTGACAGCCAAAGTGAGGTAGTAAATATAGAATTATTGAAGTATATCAATAAAGCATGGGGATTTGGAAGAATATTGACTATGGTGGGATGGATAAAAAATGATGAGAAATATGATTGAGGTAAGAATTAAGAATTAAGTAATAATTACTTACTTTATTTTGTAATTTTTATTGTTTGTTTCTTGATTTTACTTTTTGTTATTATTTGATTTAATTGATTTTTTTATTTAGTTAGATGGTGACATCTTTTTGAAAATGATATACCTAAATTATAAAAGATGACTAAAAGCATTCTTTCTTTAATTATAAGTTCTTTCGGCTGTGAGATAAATTGGAGTACTTTTGAGAGAGTAGTACTTAATTACTTATTGTGTACATTGTACTAACTATTACTAAATGTCTAAATATATATTCAATATTAATATTTTTATTTAATGTAGATCCATATAAAGAAAAGAAATCAACTAGATATTAGAAGATTGAACAATTTAAGTTGTTCAATTCAATGCCAAAATTATAAAAAAATAGAAGAAGAAAAAAAAGTTAATGTGCTGCTTACTAGTGAAGCAATTTTGACATAAGGATATCTCTATGGGATGTTCAGTTGGTTAGAGAATGATAAATTTGCTATAATGGAGCAATAGAGATCAAATCATGACCGACGCATGCACTCGGGGAAAAACTCCTTCCACCCCTAGCCACCTAACAGTCAAATATAAGCTGA
The DNA here is from genome assembly GCA_037833815.1 of Zingiber zerumbet. Classification (NCBI taxonomy): domain Eukaryota; kingdom Viridiplantae; phylum Streptophyta; class Magnoliopsida; order Zingiberales; family Zingiberaceae; genus Zingiber; species Zingiber zerumbet. Next base: position 100,068 of record JBBMJZ010000098.1, on the reverse strand, counting down.
CCCTATGATTACCTCTATTCATATAACTTAGGGACAGACTGCGAGGGACGCTTGAGGGTAATCATAATTACCTTTGCTACAACTATGACACAAGAATAAATTGTTGATAGTGGAAATAAAGATGTTGAGATAAATATTGAAGATGTAAGAGAATTTCGTAAAAAAAAAATATATTGGATGAAAAAAAAAGAGGAAGATGTCATGGATTTTTAATTTGAATGTGATACAAAGTAAATATTACAGAAATATACAGATGAATTAAAGAAGAATTAGGGATGTAAAATTATATAAGTTATTTTATGTCATTTATTATTTTCATTGTACATTAAATAAAGTATACATATTTTAATTAATTCTAGATATTATAAAATGTTTTATATAATTTTATAATTATTTAAACTATTAAAAAAAAGGGTCTATGTGGCCGCCTAAGCCCTGGGTGCTAGGCTACAGTTGGCCGCCCGCCTACCTTTTTAGAACACTAAAATTAGCTACAAGTAAGGACAAAAATTTACCCATTTGATAATTTTAAATTCCGACAAAAGTTTCACTCGATTGATACTTATCTATAATTCTAAATTACGCATCTGGACCAACCAATTTTACTTTGATTTATAATAATTTTTAGCAGTACAAAGCGGTCGCAATATCGACAGTAAATGGACGTTCTCTTCAACAGAGTCCCAACTTCCTCAAGTTGTTAATCGCACACATTGGTCACATTGGCATATTCCATCGCCCATGCTCGTAATGGAGAGTACAAATCCACAGGTTACCAATTAATCTATACACTTGCCGTTTTTTTACTGGTGGGGTTTTCCTAAACGTTCAGCACTTTTTAAACTAGTTATAATGAAATGGTCTCCATCTTGTTACCTATTTGAGGCGCAGCATATCTGATAATAAATCCTATATGTGGTGGGATTTAGATGTGACCGTACATTTTATTGGGATTAATGTAATTTTGATAATGTAATCTATATAATTTTTAATTAGAAGGTTGATTATATTCTTTTTATTTAGTGTCTATTATTTTTTTTTAAAAAATATAATTCGTATTATTATAAAATAATAAAAAAAACCTGTGATTTCTACCGGCAACCGTTGCACCTCTGCCGGAGTTTGTGACAACCATTGACAACCAACAGTCACTATCACTGGCAACCGTTGACCGTCGCTAGTGGACGACGACAGCAGCTGGTGGCTGCTGTAGAGGCGACGACGGCAGCCAGCAGCCGGTGTCGGCTACAAAGATGACGACGGTGACCGACGGTGACCGACGGTGGCTACAGAGGTGTTGAGAGTCAGCTGACGACGATGTACTAAGAGTATATTCAACATTTAAATTTTAATTAAATGATAACTTTTTAATATAATCAGATTATATATTATTTACTTTATAATTTAGATTATAAAAATTCATGAATTATATCTTATCAAACATCACTTTAGTTGTCAGTCAAGTCATGGACGTCTCTGTCTCCTTCTCACATCATTCCCTAGTTGCCCACTCTTTGTTTGAAAAGTATCTTTCGTATACGGAAACTCGCGTGCTGGGAAAGTAAATATTAATTTTATAATTGACAAGATTATAAAATACAAATTATAATATTTTAAAAAATCATAGCTGCGGTTGAGTAATTATTTAAATATATAGTATTTGATATGGGAGAAAACAACATAAATAATTATTTAATTAGTCATCTTTAATTTGTTTTTTAATAATTTAGATGTCTAACTTTATCGGACTAGTTTGATTTTCATCCTTTAAAATATAATTTATACCCATTCAAAAATAGAACTTTACTATTACAATTTACTTGTGGCGAGTGATTGTTTATAAAATAAAAATATAAAAGAAAATTTAGTCTGGACCTAATGATTTTTATGAATTTTATTGGAATTCTATATAAGGTGTATATATATTGTTTCAATAATATGCGCTTAAAATTTTACAGATTTTTTGTTTCAAATTACGAACCCCTAAGTAAATATCCAAACCAGCTAAACACATTGATAAATGAAAGATGTAACTAAAATTATTTATTGAGAAAATTATAGAAAAATCTTTCAATCATAATTTAAAATTTACTCTCAATGTTCACGTCAGAAAATATTTATTTTCACAATCTAATTAAATACAATCAACATCAATTTACTTAATTATTTTTTTTATAGGTACAAGAGTTTAAGAGGAGATATATATATTTTTTTAAATTCAGCACTATTTAAAGAGAATCTAATATATTTTTTTATCAAATTAAACACAATTTTTTTTATCCGACCAATCGATTAGGAGCTCATATTAATTAATTGACTTAGGCTGAATCTATTGATCAGTTTAAATCAATTGATTAGTATAAACTTCTAATCGATTGATCATATAAAAAATGAGTTATACTGTATTTGATATAAAATATATTAGATTATTTTAAATGGTATTAAATTTAAAATAATGATATATTTTTTAAACTTTTTAAAATATAAACTTAATGTATATTAGAAAAATATATATAAAAAATTGGGAACAAATTCTGTGGGACGTAGGGACTTAGGAGGAAGGAGAATAATTTATTACTATGAACTTTTGTATAATTTTTCCTTATTTGTTAGCCTTAAAAATAAAAATAAATCACACACGAATTTAATATAAACTTCGTGTGAACACGTGAATAAGTGTGGACGGGAGCTGCGTGCTACTCTTGTTTCCCTCACTTTTCATAATCTTAAATAGTAAAAAGTCCATTGCTGACTTTCCTTTCCCCTCCTTCCTCGCCATTTTCCTCCCTTCTTCGCCCGAGATCTATGCTTATTATCCAAAATTACTTATAATCCCTCTTTAAATTTATCATTTTCTTATATTATAATTTAGATCGGATCGAATAATTTGAGATCGTTTGAAAACATACTCGGCGACTATTTATCCTGATTCATATTATAATCTAAAATAATAAATCTAAAAAAAAATATAACTAATTATAAATGATTCGAGCATATGGTGGCTCTTCGTCCATCTCTCTTCTCTGGCCTTACTGACGTCACGGTCTGGGAAGGGCGTCGAAATGGAATGGACACGTGGAAAATTGATGCTCTACGTGTTCGTTTCCTTACTCGATTAATTGGGCCTTCGCGCTGAGCCACAATTTCTCGGCGAGAAAGCAAAACCACTATTTCCTAATCCAGTTGAGTGGCAGACTCAGTCAGAGCGCACCCATTTAATCAATGCGCTGGGTGCCCAATCCTTGCAGAAACATGGCGCAGGGCTCAACGGCTATTTCGTCTCGATCGCCTCTTTATTTCCCGTTCCCCCATCGAACCTCCCAATGCCGCCCTACTCTCCCGTCGCCTGCCCTCCTCTGCCTTCGCCCCGGCCATGCCCATTCCATCGCCGTATCTCTGATCGCCCTCCGCCGGCTCAGCGGCGCCACTACCAGCGCTTCACCGCCGGAGCAACAACAGGTCGAAGCAGAGGAGGTTAGGGGTGGAGAGGAGAGCGCGCCATGGGATAAGGTCTCGGCCGTCCTCTTCGATATGGACGGAGTTCTGTGTAACAGCGAAGAGCTTTCGAGGATGGCGGCCGTCGACCTCTTCGCCGATATGGGCGTTTCTGTCACAGCTGACGATTTCATCCCATTCATAGGGACTGGTGCTCTTCTTTTCTCCTTTCCCTCTTATCTTAGAACTCAAATAGGTTCTTGGTTGGTAATGGCGCTTGGCTTACGTTTTCTCAGCGTAAACCTTATTTGAAAAAAGTAGGGCAATATCGAAGCAGTTAGGACATATGGAAGATAACTGTTGCTGATTAATGAGTAGTGTATTCAAACTTAAATGTAACTTCTGAGTTCTAAATAAAACTTTTTTTGCCTTAGATCCGACCGCTGTATCTGGCTCTGCCATATTCTATCATTATCTGTAGAGCCATAATCATCCACATACCGATGTCTCACTTTGATTGTGACGATCTTGCATCTTCCAGAGTCTTGGCACCAAGAAATAATACTAAAGAGATTAAGAAGAAAACTTATTAAGCATAAATTTACCAAAGAGTCAGGGCAACATTATTTGATTCATAGGCATTTGTTCATTGCTCACCATTCCCACCATGCAAGTATGTCCAAAAGTATTGATGCTAATTGAGCCAGAACCCTTTTAAGTGACTGGTTCCAGAATTATTGTCACTTTCCAATCAATAAAGAGATTGATTGGCAAGTGTGGATCAATGCCCTATAATCGATGATGATTCTGGGTTGAATTGAAAAATTGGGAATCTGCTTCATGAGTTTATGTATTTTTACAAATGGTACTAGTGTAACGATAAGTATATACATTGAGTCATGTAGGCGAGGCTAATTTTCTTGGAGGTGTTGCCTCAATGAAGGGAGTGAAAGATGTTGATCCACAAGAAGCAAAGAAGCAGTTTCTTGAAATTTATGTTAATAAGGTAAAACATATTATTATTGCTTTGAGAAGATTGATTGTTATGTTCCTTAGTGTTTATGCATCCAAAATCAAATTTTGTTTGCGTCATTTTAGTATGCAAAGCCAAACTTGGGAATTGGATATCCAGGAGCCCTTGAGTTTATCATGGAGGTATATTCCCCTTAAACTAGTACTTTTTTTTTCCTATTATCTTCTAAACAAGTAAAATAAGTAATGGGTCGATGCCACCATTTTAGTGTAAAAGAAGGGGGCTAAAGGTTGCCATCACATCTAGTGCCGATAGGACCAAGGTGGATGCTAATCTTGCTGCTGCCAATTTGCCTGTCTCTCTGTTAGTCAGGATTTACTCTCACTGATCATTTGTAATTTTCACTGATCATTTGTAATTTCTGAAGTTCAGTTTTATTTCCCTTCATGGCATCTTTTATATGCTAACAAGGATGGGTAAATATGTTGCTACATATAAGGGCATATGTTGTAACATGTCATTGGCAAGGTTATCAAATTGAGGTTCCAATCATGAATTGCTTTGGTGATTTTGGTAATTGTGAATTGTATCAAATCGTGGGTTAGAAGGTTCATGTTAAAAGATGAATGTTGAAAAAAAATTCAACCTTACTAAATGTTTTAAATATATCCTAGTTAACACCATAATATGATTAATAAACTGTAATAAATCAAACACTGAAGCAATGGACTGAAAGAAAAAAAAAAGTAGAAATGTACCATTAGTTAAGACAATAGACCTTGAAACAATAAATTTCGTTTTGAAACAATAAAACCTGACTTTTAATATTATATAAAATTAGCTCTTCCCAATTAAGGCCATGCATTGTGTACCTGAATATTTCATGTAGCATCAACATCTCAGATGCGATTAATTTGACAATATTTAGCTATGGTATTCTATTTTCTCGTCTTAGTTCAAATAAACCTCAGGTACATAAACTATTGTCATCTAATTTTCTTTCCAACAATTGCTGGATTCTTAGAGATTTTGCTGTTTTATGCATATCAGGTTTGATGTGATTATATCTGCTGATGCATTTAAAAAACCAAAACCGGCCCCAGATATATTTTTAGCAGCTTCTAAAAGCTTAAACATACCTCAGTCTCAGGTATATGGTGTATCTAAAAATTTTCTGCAATCTGTTTAAATATTGTTTTCTCCCTAAATTATTACTTGCTTTTGTCCTAATTCTTTCAATGTGATTTCAAAATTCAGTAAATATCTGAGAAGCATGGAATTTTTGCAATATTTCACTGTTTCATGAAATTTATATTTCCTACAAGAATGCTATTGTTTTATAACTGAGAAAGTTATTCAGTGTATAGCAATTGAAAGTGCTCTAGCTGGAGTTGAAGCTGCAAAAGCTGCAAAAATGAGGTACAATTTGATTTTCTACTATCTTTCTTGCTAACCATTATAAATTGCAATTGGTTAGTGCATCAGTTTCTTCCTAACAAAAGCGAGGAAAGTTGTTCAGTCAAAATTTTGAAGTTCCTTATGCAAATTCAGTTTGTATCTTATATTTTGCATGTCCTATAAGAAAAAGAGGAAGAAAGCTCTTAGAAATCATGTTGGTCAATGAAACCACAAGTTTATTAGTCGTTACACAAATAAAGGGACCTTGTACATCTTTTTGTCCTTGTAATTAACATCTACAAGAAAGTGGTCCTTGTGCTCACCATTATGAGCAACATCTCCCCTTTATCGGACAATATACATATCTAGGTTGTCTAAATTTTGCCTTACCAAAAAAAAGGGCAACCCGGTGCACGAAGCTCCCGTTATGCGGAGTCCTGGGGAAGGATCCATTGTACGCAGCCTTACCCTACTTTTTGCAAGTGGATGATTCGAACCCGTGACCTTTTGGTCACAAAGCAACAACTTTATCGTTGCGCCAAGGCTCCCCTTCAAATTTTGCCTTACCACATTCCTCAAATTAAAAAAGTCTCCTTTATTTTTATTTTTCAAAAATTGTAGTTATATGATATATTACATTTCTGTTATTAAGTCAGTAAACTATAGATTAATGATTGGTAGTTAACAGGAGAATCACATTTTGTAGTTCCATACCCAAGTTTAGTATGTGTGTGTAAATGCTGATGTTATAGACTCCTGCAATCAGCTAAGGACACAAATGACTGACACCATTCTCGACAATCTAAGATTCTTGGATAATTAGTCATCCAATTCAAATTTATAAACATTAGGAGTATGGGTTTTAATCATACTTTAACTTAAGTATCCATTGTATTACTTTTAACTCTAACTCTACCTCAAGTTCGAGCATAGACATTTGTTGATGTCTAACTTATTTCATAAAATGGAAGATGTTCCAAGATATAAAAAAGCATTAGAAAGACATTTGACAAAGTGGATGAAGTTGTAAAACTGATGTAACAATTGAGAAAATTTGACAATGCAACACTCTTGGCTAAACTTCTTCAAAAAAATCTTTAACTGAATCTGATCATAAAAATAGTTGATACAATCTTTTTCTTTAACTGACTCCAAACTTGAGCTATCATTTGAATAATGTTCTTTGCAGAGGAGGAATAAATCTCCTATAAGAGATTGAACAATGTTCTGACATCTATTTGTGAAAAGGAGAGAATGTTGGAGATATACAATAACTAATCCATTGCATTCCAAAAAGAAATTGGCTAATGTGTTGCAAAGGAAAGATAAGATTAGGGTGCTGACAATCTACTCTGAGATGGGAGAAACACTGTAAGGAGATAGTTTCTCATCAAACATTGAGAGAGAGATGTCATGAGAGAATAAAATTTGACATGGCTTTGATAAAAAATATTGGAAGAGATAAACAACTAATCTCATCCTTGTCATGTATATAATGTATCCTAAGATGAACAAAAAGTAAAAAAGAAAAAATGATGATAAATGAAGAATCTTGCACTTCAACTTGAAATAGAAAGATAAAGGGGAGATCACATAATAAAATATGTTTGCAACTTCAAGAACGACCTCTTATTAGTCCATTTATATCTTATGTAGGTACAATTTCTTTTTTTACCTTTGCGTCCCCTTTTTGTTTTTCACTAATCACCTTTGTTTTTCTTAAAAGCTCCTAGGAATCTGGCCTTTTTTTGCATAGGTATAAATATTGACTCAGATCAATGATTGGATCAGAATATTTAGATCCAGAACACTCTAGTAGCTGGAGTCATCTTATGGATTGAAATTTGCATCAAGGAAAAAAACCAGACTGAACTGGTGGATCCAAAATTGGAACTAGCTCTCAGAAACCAATGCGATTTTGTCAAAGTCTGACCTGAGATAAAATGTTCTCCAATATCAACATGATGCAAATGATAACAAATTTGTCATTTTTGCTCAATAAATCTATAGCATGTGCATTTCAGTTAGTTTTTTCATGCTGATAATATATGTTTATCATTTTTTATTTTTGTTTTAATATTTTAAACATTTTTTATATTCTAGTTGAATTTTTATGATGCATTATATTTCATAGTTTAAAATTTCGTTCCAAGTTGGTAACACAAGCAATATGCATTATTTTGCTAATGCACCAAAACCCAAAAAACCAATATGTACGAGCAAAAATTATAGGTTCATCTTTGCCATTTGTGTGACCCACTGGAAGGTACAAAGATTGGGTTTGTCCTGTATCAAGCGAGACAGACTCAGACTGTATGAAACTTATTTGAGGTTCTTCAAACTCAAACTAAACCCAATTAATTGGAATTTCAAATACTTAATTAAACTAGGGTTAACTAAAGGCCTAGACCAATAAATTCATAGTAGCCGTTCTTAAATCCATGATTGAAATTGATCACATTGATGACCTTTCTGCCATTATGGTTCTGATGTGCCATTTTTCGATACTAAGAATCCTCACATAACTTGCAGATGCATTGCTGTAACCACTACCATATCTGAGGTGATGCTGCAAAAAGCCAGTCCATCACTCGTGAGAAAAGATATAGGAAGTATTTCAATTGATGACATTCTACATGGTTGTCATTCAGCTGATCAAAGTATGTAGTTGACTTTGTTTTTTTACTTCCCTCATAAGAATCTATAGTAGGGTGTATGATACATTTCAGGATTTTTTTTTCTGTTAGATTATCGTATTTATTTTTCTTATAGTATGTGAAGATTTCATTCCTCTGCATCATAATTTGATAGCTGGTGAGGATGAGCTGGACTAAAATTGGTTTTTTTAGTCCTACATTAGTGCAACCTAATGAATTGTTATATAATTTGTCATTTCAAATCATTTGCAGTCAGTTTATTAACCAACTCTCCTATTAGGATTGCATATATTTGTAGCAAGCTGGGATTTCATTATACCTTTAAGCCAACTTGGGAAGAGTGGAGGATACCTAATTCCTGAAGGATCGAAGAATGCGATAGAGGGAGAGGGGGGGGGGTTGAATATCACTTTTAAAAATTTTTCTTTTGCTCGTAAAACAAATCAGAATAAGCAGCGGAAATCAAAACGAAAGCAACACAGATGACACAAGTTGGTTACTTGGTTAGAAGCCTAGGTCGACTCTTACTCCCAGACTCGCGATCCTTGATCGCACTGTTGGGCAATTCACTAAAACTCTTTTTTTTGAAACCTTTGGAAAGAAGCAATTCGTACAATGAAATGTGTAAGATAGTAACAGTCTACTATCTTACTTGAAATAAAGTACAAAGCAAGCTAAATAAAAAATATACTGACACTAGATGTAGGATGAAGCTCGGTCGGTACTTCTTGAATGGAGCAGCAGCTTGCTTGGAGATGAGTAGTAGACTTGTCGCACGAATAGCAGCTTTGCATAGAGATGAATTCAGAACCAATTTGTTACCTCAGCCTCGGACCTCGAGCTCTTTTTTATAGGAATGTCAACGATCGGTCGACCGATCCTTGGGTTCGGTCGACCGAGCCGACTCCCTTCTTCGTTGAGATTTGATCTTCGGGCATTGATGACATATAATGGTTCGATCGACCGATCACCTTGTTCTGTCGATCGAATGGTGCACCTTTCCCGTTCGTTGAGATTCTTCATTAATGCGTCTTTGATGCGTTGATCGTTCGGTCGAACGATCCTCTGGTTCGGTCGACCGATTAGTCTAGCTTCCTTCTTTGCTTTTGGTCGATCTGTACTGTGCCACATCATCAAGGTTCGGTCGATCGATAGATGAGTTTGGTCGACCGATCAGTCACTTTACCAGCTTTGCTTCGACTGATCTATGGTCTGAATCAACTTGGTTCGGTCTACCGATCCTGGTGTTCGGTTGACCGATAAACTTCGGTTCGTACAACACAGAGTTAAAACGAAAGCTCCTGCAAAACAGAGTTAGCACAGTAGTATTTGAATAATAGTAAGATGCATGAGTAGTAATAGACAGTAACATTGTCTTGATCTCAACTTGGAATCCTTCCCAGTTTCTTCAGCTGGATTAGTGACCTAGGGTTTGTGCCCTTCCATAACACGACCTCACTGTCTCTTCTCCAGTTGCTTACCTCAATCTACCTGCCAAACCTTGCTCCTCTAGACCTGTTTGGACTTTGTCGCTTAGCATAGGATCGGCCACCCAGGACTTTCCCTCGATCTTCGGTCCTCCAAACCTATCGAGCTTCCTCACCAAGTGTCGAATCCTCTCGACCCACTTGGTCTTTCTGTCTGGCTTCCACGATCTGCTAAGTCTTTCCTGCCTAGTCGCGACTAGGGCTTTCCCGGTTGATTAAACAACCTGCACACTCGTTAATTTGTTAGATCATAACAAAACTTAGCTTGAACCTTTGACAACATCAAAACTCAGGTTTGATTCTGGTGCATCCTGCACCAATAATTACTATAAGAAAACAAGGCTTTAGAGTCAAAAATTCCGTTTCTGAAAGTCATTTTTCTATCTCAAATAAGAGACGGAATATTCCATCTCAAAAAACCGTTAGTGAAAGCCCTGTGGCTAATTTGGGGATGGAAATTTTCCTTCTCTAATTTCAAAAACGGATCGAAAAACCGTTTATACATTTGATTTTTATTTTATCAATGAAATTAATTTGAAATACAAATTTTGTTTTTAATTTTATTTTGAATCTGTCATTAATCTACTTCAAATTATATAATAAATATAATGTTATTGTGTTTATAAATTCCATATCTAATTTTATTTTAAATCTCAAATATAATTTTAATTTATTTATAAATTTGTTTACAATTCTATTTATAAATCCGTATATAAATTTATTACTAAAATTTTATTATATTTTATTTCTATATTTTTCATCTGCATATTACTCTATAAGAAAAGTCACATATTTCTAATAAATTATAAATATTAAACAACAATTTCTAATATAAAAATATCATACAATTAAAGATACATAAATATTCATATTATTCAACTAAATTTAGCTAGTAACTTATAAAATTTTAAATTCTAACATAAGTCCTTTAATTTTTATTTCATCTATTATGAGTTCACGGGGACCATATCATCATACAAATGATTTGTATATCCACCTCTTGAATTATCTTACGAACCATCGCCTTTAGATTTTCTTCTCTTTTGCCTCACTTCTTTGATAAGCTTATTTTTTTGTGATAACGAGTTCCATTTTTTTTAGCTTTCAATAATTTCTGAAATTTGCCTTCCCTCCTCATCCTATAACAAATAAATACATATAATGTATGTCATCTAATAATTACAATATTGAGATAAAATTCCCACACTTGTATTTCATTTGTTATGTCGTCAAATTCAGGTATAGTATCATGTTGCATACATTCATCATCAAAGTAAATATTATGTAACTGGGATTTCTTCAATTGGTATACCATTAATAAGAATTAAATATATATACTCGTCTTATGTTATAGCAAATTATCATCTCCGCGTTCTCTCCCCCTTGATCTTCCTTTGTTGATACCGATATCCTTCCTTTGCATCCCGCATCGCATAAATAAAAAAAATAAATGCATTCCTCTTGTCATAAATACAAAAAATAAATGCAACCTACAGAGAATTTAATAACCAATAATGCATTCACCCCTTGTCATACTTAATGTGACCTATATATGTGTGGCAGGTTCATCATGCAGCAAAAAATTTTCTTTAAAGCAAAAATATATATGCATGGCAGGTTCATCATGCACCTGTATAATGTTACCTCTACTTGCCTGAAATTTGATCATAGGAACAAAATTAACATGGTGCAGTTAAATCAGAGGTGAGAATTGAGATGAGAGTTAAAAGGCAAAATGATGTTTGACTCTTCAACATTAGAAACTTATGAACTTATAGTTTCAGCAAACTGAAACTAACAACACGTATCAATAAGAACATAAAATTCAGAATCAACATTAAAGACTTTAAAATTCCTAACCAACAAAACTCAAATTGCTAATACTCATACAATCTGAAAAGTATTTGTCGGAAATAATTGAAATCACTATATAGGAATGTGAAACAAACTGAAGCTAATAGTACTTGTCAGCATCAGAAACTTATAAACTCATATAGTTTCAGCAAACTGAAACTATATAACATAGATCTACAGAATCAGCATCGAAGACTTTAGAATTCCTAGCCGACAAAACTCAAATTGCTGATACTCATACAATATGAAACATATTTGTCAGAAGTAACTAAAACTAAAATCACTATATTGCAATCTGAAGCAAAATGAAACAACATCTTAAACTTATAAACTCATGTAATTTTAGCTAACTGAAACTATATATCATAGATCTATAACAACACATAATTCATTATTAACATTGTAGAATTTAGAATTCCTAGCCAACATCATGGATTTGTTACTAATTGCGAAGACTAAGAAATGAAACGCAATGCAGTTTTTGGTTGAGTTGCTAAGACTATAAAATGAAAAGCAATGTAAGTAATGAAAACTAACCTAATTAAGTACAATTGTGGAGAATTAGAAACAACATAAGTAAGCGTCTAACGAAACTAACATGCAACCAAACCTAATCTAATCTAACATAATTGCATCCAAATAAAGAACACAAATTTAAATATTTGAACGAAATAACCATTGCAATAAATTAAACAACTTAAATGCATTAACTAGAGTCCAACTAATGGAAGAAACATTTCATCAAACACCATGTGAGCATTAATCAAGTTAAACCGAAGTGCATGCAATCTTAACATGGGAAGCTAATGTCATTACAATTCAATAATCAAAGTAAACAATCCAACACAAAAAAAATCAACCAACACATCGAAAGAATGTTGCGGATGGATGACGGTTGTGGATGAAGTTTCTCCCTCGATCGGAATGGATGGCGTGTGATGAGTGCCATAAATGAATCATGCTGCCCCTTCCAGGTTCGGAAAGGTGTATGGTGCAGAAGAGATGGGAATCCCGAAGCTCTCCTATGTAAACTCGCTGACGGATGAAGGTGACTTGTCAAAATCTCTCCTAATTGAATAGAGGGTTGTGGATGAGAATGGATGAATGGAAGAGCCTCGGATTCAAGAGTTCCCAAGGTGACGCTTCCTCTCCCAATCAGGAGAGGAAGAAGATGGAGTGGTGGCCGCTGGTGAGGAAGGATGTGGTGGCGGCGTTGGGGATGAGGATTGGGGAGGACGAGATGGCTCCTCTCCCAATTGGGAGAGGTAGAGGAGATGAAGAAGGGTTATCGATGGTAGGAGCTTCTTCCAATCGAGAGAGGGTAAGGTGAGATGGGATGTTGTGGAGGCCGGCTGTGATGAGGGTGGTGGCCGTTGACTTTTGTGGACTATGGATGGAGGAGGAAGAAGGGAGCTTCGGGTGTGGACTTGAGGTGTGCGATCGGGAGGTAGAGAATGAAGTGTCGGGATAAAGAAGAAAATGATAAAAAATTAGGGCTATTTTTTCAATTCTCGGATGATTTGGTTTTGAATCAACTGTGAAGATCCATATCTGGATGAAGAGATTAGATCACTCTAGATCAGGATGAATGGCTAGGAAGGTTGGATCTAAATAGATGGATCATATTGCTTTAGATCGGCATCAATGATTTTTTTAAAAATTTTTTTAAAATTTAAAATAGAATTTTTCCCTTTTATTTTTTTAAATAGTTTTTTTTGACATATAATTTTGTTTTAGATTTCATTTTTAATATGTATTTATTTTTGATGATAAAAATTTATTTTTAAAATTGTTTCTAATTTATTCTAAATTTAGTCTCAAATTTTTTCAATATTATATTTTATTAAAGTGAAATGGATTAGTAATTCCATAGCAAATGTTTCTCTAATTTATATAAATCTGAAATAGATTTCTTTTCTGTTTAAAAAAAATTTATCATTATTTATATAAATTTGAAAAGAATTATTTTCTATCTCAATTTTTCATTAAAATTTAAACAAATTTTGTGACCAAAATTATATGGTTTCAAATTCTATTTGTAATCTGTATTTATGTTTGCTTATAAACATTTATTTACAACTTCGTCTCAAATTCGTTTAGAATTCCATCTCATTTTTTTTTCCAAATATTATATTTTATTAAAATGAAATAGATTATTAATTCTGTAGCAAATCCGTCTTTAATTTATCTAAATCTGTAACATATTTTAATTCTGTTTAATTTTTTATCAATGTTTATATAAATTTGAGACTGTTTATTGTTTGTCTCAATTTTTCATTAAATTTTAAATGAATTTTGTGGCAGAAATTATATAGTTTCAAATTCTGTTTGTAATTTGTATTTATTTTTCTTTATAAAAATTTATTTGTAATTTTGTTTCAAATTCCGTATCAATTTTTTTGCCATATTATGTTTTTTTTAAAGTGAAACAGATTAGTAATTTTATAGCCAATTCATCTCTAATTTATCTAAATCTGAAATATATTTTAATTTTATTTACAGTTTTAAATTATGTTTGTAATCTGTATTTATTTTTTTTATACACATTTATTTGTAATTTTGTCTCAAATTTGTTTCAAATTCGGTCTCAATTTTTTTCTCCAAATATTATATCTTATTTAAGTGAAACGGATTAATAATTCGGTAGCAAATCTGCCTCTAATTTAATAAAATTTAAAACAGATTTTAATTTCGTCTTAAAAATCTGTTTCTGAAGTCCTATTTTCTGGTAGATAAGCACACTTACTTGTGGTCTAGTTGTCTATATCATGTATTATAAGTTGAAATTGTAATTCTAGATTAATGAATAGTATCAATAGGTAGAGGGGAATAGGAATACCGTGGATACGAAACCTTAATTTTCACATCAGTCAACAGTTTGCTTCAATATTTTAGTCTTCTGTTTCTCTGCATAATCATTCAATCTATAGTTTTAATTACTCAGTTCAATTGCTTCCCTAAAATCAATGAATTCTCATTCCCTCTATTCATTCATAAGCTTTTTACTGATTTAGATTGGTGTGGAAGCATGGATAAGAATCACAAGATAACACACACACTATTGAGGTCTATAATACTTAAACCAAGGTTATCATTTGGGATACTGGAATTTGGTGAACTCCCTCCTGTCCTTGGGGGCTTGAAGACAGTGTGATCTCGTTCTTCACACAAATCAAGCAAATGAAGTGCAGAGGAGCAGAAGGTAAATAAATAGGAAGAGTGGGAGGAACATTAGCAAAAGAGAAAGAGGAAATAGTGCTGAGTAGAGTCATCTGTTTGTCTTGATGAAGAATGTGAAATGACAGTGTTGAGTGAGGAGAAGGGCCTGCTTGTGCTGTGAGGATAGAGGATTTTGTGGTGCTGTGGTGGAGTAGGATTAGGTGGGTTTTAGGGATGATATATAAATTAGGGTTTAATTATTATATTAAATGATGCAGGTTTATTAAGTTAGGGTATATTAATTTAATGTTTTAGCTCTTAAGAATTTACTAAATATGCTATGTAAATAATACAGAAGTCAGAATATGTTAACAAATTGTTGTGTTCCTGTATTGTAAAAAAAATTAAATAATACTTGTCACAGGTATTCCCATCCTCGCTTTGAAAAATTTCATGGCTAACACATGGGTCTCATGCCTGTATTAGATACTCCTACTTGTGTTTGGGTAACATTGTTATCATTATCACCTTATTACAATTATTGAATGGTCAACATCTTGGTCAAAGTTTAATGGTTACCCCATTTGTTACGAAGTTCTTACTCTATTGTTAGGGTATGCTTTGTACATCATGATGCCTATCCCTAGGCGATCATACTAGATATGCTCATTCTCTTTAATGCATAGGTTCGAATAGATCTTTATTTTCTTTTTATTTTAACTTTCACTAAATGAGACTGATGAGGAAATCACCTCTATCCTTGACCATGAGGCGGATGGTTCAGCACTTCAACTTGCATCATTGGTTGCATGATTGCTTCATTAGGCCATGCACTCACACTTCTGCTTCAAGCTCGAGTGCAAAACTCTTGGAGTAGATAAATAGTCATTGTCTCAATCACTAGTATCTGTCTTAATCAATAATCAAGAACACCTTCGATGCCATTAACTTATTAGACCAAACCAATTAGCCTATTAGTTGAGGATCTCGATCCTTTATCTCATCTTTCTATGAATAGTGATTGTGGCAATGCCTATTTTCTCTTCTTCCTCTTTCTTCACCATTGTTGATGCGATTGGTCCTCATCATTGTGCTGGACCATAATTAGTGAAAAGATCAGTCTCGGGATGAGATTTTAAGTGATGGGGGTATTTTCTACCAACTTTTATAGAATTTTAACATTTGGACAAATTAAACTAATCTAAACGGATTATATCTTCTATGCTACCCTTCCCATTTGATGCTAAAGAAGACAATTAGTTGCAGATAAGAAGGTTGAAGAAACACGTGAGATTGGCTCTCCAAATGATACCTCAAGTGGCCTAGCTGAAGAGGTCATAAGTGGTATTGTTCAGGATGTGAACTCTGCAAGTGAGAAAAACCATTATCATGGAGGGTAAGGTCAGTCTTATCTTTGATGTATGAATTGTTGAGTTCAATTGTTTCTTTTATTTTCTGCCAGTGGTATAATAGATAAACAGGTACTTGCTTGTATGCTTTAGGATGCATGGATTATGCTTTATATATATATATCGACGCTATTATATCACTTCAGCTTGTGGTTAGTGAGGTTAGAAATATTACTTAAGGACCATCAGAAATTTATTTCTCTTGATACAATTATTCATATTATTTCAAATAAATAATAATGGAAAGCTTGCTTTTGGTTGTTTCTTGAGAAACTGTTCAACTGATCTAAATGAAACTTGAGGTGGAAAATTCAGACCTCTACATGCTGATCTGCAAACCATCTGGCCTTTACTGGATTGCCCCTTGCAAACAAGTCATGGGATCAAGGAAAAACTATTTGTTTGCAATGTTGATGAGGCATTGTTGACTGAGTCAAGAGAGGAATAATCAACTGGTCAAGGATAATCATCAACATGGGAAAATAAGATCACATGTGTTTTGCCTGTAACGTGATAAGCGGATTATTATTCTGTTGATATGGAAATCTTACATGATGGTTTCTAGAACTGAAACGGGTTCTTGATTTTTATATTATATTTATAAGTGCACAACAAATGAATATGTACTTTTATATATTTCCTTGTATTCTAAAACTTATTTGTTATCAACTGCATTACTTTTTTCTCTTGTTCCTAAATTTCAGTTAACAGTGAGAAGATTAATTATTATAGGTTAACTTAAATATTTATGTTTTACAGTGGATCCATTGTGTGACCTATGCTAGTAGTTACAGATTGGGAGATCTCTTTATTACTTAGTCCTTGACAACTTCTAAGATCATGCATGAACAGTCAAAAGGTTGACATCATGCATGAACAGTCACAAGGTTGACAACCCTTTCAGTACAAAGATATTTAGTGCTCATGCTTTATAAATGGTTTTAAACGTTGCAGCATATCCTTTATGATCCTGAAGTGTATCTGGGTTGAATTGATTTGTAGTGGATCAGGTAAATTATGTGTGGTCTGTGTCACTTCTGAGTCGAGGATCTAAAGCAGCTAATAAGGGTTAGCTTAAAGTTATTAATTCCAAGTGGTTTGGGTAATGCGTTCACATATCTTACCTCTGTTAATTCTATGGAGTGTTTATGCATGAGATAATGGTTTTATGCTTGTGTTGTTCCTTTATATATATATATATGAAAATTTCATTCCCTACTGCTCTGTCCAACTTACCTCCATTTTTTTTTCATATTGATAGTGCAACCTCTAAAGCTTTTCCTAGACGTTTTAGTGATTCTAATGTGAGAAACCACTTGCAGGTTGCAAGGTTCTCGTAGTCAGATCCTAAGATATGGAAGTTTGGGCATTGCAATTACTTGTTTACTATTTACTGCATCCAACTGGAAGGTAAAAACACGGGTGAAATTCATATAGGCACTCCTATTTTTCTAAATCATCAGAATTTATCTCCTTTTGGTTAAATATAAAAAGGCGTCCATAATACACTCAATAACATAGCCCTTCAACAAAGTCCAAAGAGATGTTCAACTAAGTTTTCCCTAGAATTGGTACGATATGATACTCCTATATAGTTTTTGAGTGTCGACAGTTGGCAGTGTGCCTAAATCAACTAAAATGAGTTTCTTCTTCCTATTAGCTTATGCACCACCAAGTATTTACCACATCCAAATGGAAGGTAAAAATACTTGGGTGAAATTCAAGTGACACTTCTTTTGTTCTAAATCATCCAGAGTAATTTTTGGTTAAATATCAAATCAAAGAGATCAACACACTCAATAACTTTTCAACAAAGTTATCCTACTAAAATTTAACTAATTGATATATTATAGGGGATATTCAGATCCCACTAAGGCGACTCGACGACTTATGGGAACATCTCCGATCGGAAATATTCCTGACTAGGAAGACCCTCTCTCTCCGGTACACGCTGTGGGAACATCTTCAATCAGGAACACTCTCTTCTCCCGTACATGTAGGAACATCTTCGACCGGGAACATCTCCTCACTCCAGTACACACTATGAGAACATCCCCTCTCCGGTACAAGCTATGGGAACTTTCTCGACCAAGAACATTATCTCACTCCAGTACACACTATGAGAATATCCCAACTGAGAACGTCCTCTCACTCTAGTACATGCTATGAAAACATCCTCAATGAGGAACACCCCCTCACTCCCGTACACACTATGGGAACATCTCAGATCAGGAATAATCCCTCACTCTAGTACATGCTATGGGAACATCTCCGACTGGGACATCCCCTCACGTCAGTAGCATGCTACGGAAACATCTTGACCTAGAACATCCCTATAGAGCTTCTTGCACAACTTTGCCGATCGGGTCGACCGTAGGTTGAGGTGACATCCTACATGGATGGTGCCTCACTCCCTAGTATAAAAAGTTGGTGAAGGTGAAAACTTGAGTACATTGGCCATCCTTGGTGCCATGTTGACTTGCATGCCCTAAGACTGCCGGAATGGGAAGAAGGCGCTTTGCCGGTCATAACCCATCCATATTACAACAGCATCATCATTGACGTCGTCTATGGGAACACTGAGTTAAGGCGAGGAAGGATGGCGAGTACACGGAGGACTTTGACGGATCAACACCCTGAGGTTTTGGAGGAACAACGACGATCGCCTATTGGAATAGCATTGGAAATGACAGTCAATCCTATATCATTGGGGCAATTGGGGTAACTCATGCTGTTGATCACTACTACTATTGATGAGGAGATATGACAATATTGGGAGGAGGAGGTCGAGGCGTCAGTAGCAGAGGCCTCGATCTTGGAGCCCACAATGCAAAGTTTCCAAGGGATAGTGACACCCTCTCATTCTCAAGGGATAGTCCTACAGCTTGTGTGAGTTCTGACCGTTAGAATGCTTACTCCTACTTGTGTTGCCTCAAGACTTGCACGTCAACATTGGGTAACTAGTGCCGATGATGGCCGATATGATCTCTCCGACGATTAAGTCAGCTTTAGCGTAGGTTGTCGGAGGGCCTTCCGACGTAGTAGTAGTAGTAGAAGCAGTAGCTTGCACGAGCAGTAGCAAACGAGGATGAGCATGTAGAAAATAGTAGCGTGTTACTATCCTTCTTTAATACTTGTACAGATAAAATCTGCTTCTTCGGAAGAACTATATTAGATTTTGCCTATCGGAAGCGATCAAGGTGCGCTTTGGAGTAGTAGCTGCTGGTAGCGATTGAAATGTCGTTCTGTGTCAGGCAGCACAAACGATTTTTACTGTTCTGCTAGGGAAGCGAAATGTGCACCGTACGCCGACCATTTCGAGCGCGTCATCATGTCACTCGTGCGTCGTGAGCAGTAGGTGAGTCCGGATGCTTCACCGGGCGCTTTTGGCGGCGCCGGAAGCATCACAGGATGCTTTTGGCGGAGTTGAAAGTGTTGCTGGACACTTCTGGCGCTGCTAGAGGCGTCATCGGAAGCTTCCAGTGCGGCTGGAGGCGTCGTCGGACGCTTTCGGTGCCACTGGAGGCGTCGCCTACGGAGGCGTCTCTAAACTTACGGTTCAAAATTAATATTACGATTTAAATAATTCAAACAATTCCCACTTAAGTGTGATATTTTGAAGAGGTAAACGCTAATTAAATTATCTCAATAAAATATATAAATATATTTAATTTTTTTTTAAAAATAATAATTTTTATTAATTGATATTTGATTTTTTTTATTGTTTTAAATTTTATTTAAAAATTCTAAAAAAATTATTTTTTTTAAAAAAATTATAATAAATTAAATTTATATTCTGATATATTTTTATTTTTACTTTTAATGTTTAATTGATATTCTAATATTTTTTACTATTTTAAATATATATTATTTAAATTAATAATTATTTAAATGAATAAATAGTTAATTTATATAATTATTATATACAAATAATATTTTTATACTAATTTATATAATTATAATTATTTAATCTGGGCAATGGAGAACTATAGAGTTGACCTAAGTAAAATGTTACAAGAACCAATGTTTCCATTTGGTTCACGTCACTCCTTTTAGTATTAGTAAGACAACATATTATGATGTATCAATTTTAATTTTATTGATAGATAATTTTCTTTTAAGAAAATTATATTTAATTATTTTTAAATAATATTAAATTGTTCAATAATGGAGAACTTATGTAAAATTAATATACAATATATTTTTAAATTATACACAATAAACATATTTATCTAATAATTACTATATATAATTAAAAAAATACCGAAATCGTATCGACATGATACAATATTGAAACCGTATTGTTCCGGTCTGGAACCGAAATTTCGCACGGGTCAAGATTTTAAACTTTGGTTGCTGGTCTACGAACCAAGTGAAACCGTGTGTCTCTGTGTCTTTTGCTTTTACTTTATTCCCTTGCAAATTCAGTTTTACGAAGTCGGAAAAGAAAAAGTTTTAAAATATCGAGATTCAGCCCCCTCTCTTGACTCTTACGATTCTTCAACTGGTGTTGAGAAAAAAATGAAAAGGAAGTGAGAAAGTTCGTGCATGAGAGGACCAATTCCAGCTTCACCTACCTTTTGATACTCGGGGGTGCTGCTATCCACGTGGGATGCCACCTCAATCCTCGGCCCATAGAGTTGTGTCGAGTTACAGGTAGTAGAGGCAACAGTGTTAGTGTCGTATGCCTGCTACCATCCGGTCACTCGTTGCAAGCCTTGTCCACTACCCTCTTGCCTATTACAGGCGGTTGCGGGTAGTGATTGTCGGCCGCAATTGTCAGGAATGGTCGTAGGTCTTGATTGGAGGGATCTAGCTCAGTGGGGATGTTCCCGGTCGGGGGTGTTCCAGAGTGTGATTTGCAAAGGGGATGTTCCCAAAGTGGCATATGCTACGGATGTTCCCGATCGGGATGTTCCTAAAGTGAGTGCACTGCTACGGAGGTGTTCTTGGTCGGGATGTTCCCAAAGTGTGATCTACTTTGGAGATATTCTTGGTCGGGAATATTCCTTAAGTGGGTGCACTATTACAGGGAAGTTCTTCCTAAAGTGTGATCTGCTACGGGGATATTCCTAATGTCATAGCATTGTTGAGGGGATGGTATGGTCGGGGATGTTCCCAAAGTGTGATTTGGTACGGGATGTTTTCGGTCGGGATGTTCCCAAAGTGAGTGCATTGTTGCAGGGATGTTCCCGGTTGGGGATGTTCTCAAAGTGATATCTGCTAGTGAGCTGACTAGGGCGGGCACCCTAGGTATGTCAGTAATATTCCAATATGTTTCATTATGGTTCTTATCTAGTTTGGGTGTGGGTCATATATTGAAAATTTGCATATTGTCACTACTCTGATGATGGGGGTTTGACTTTCTTGATTTTATCTGGGGGCTTAACTTCCTGTACTGAGTATTTTGAATCAAGCTAAGTGAAATGTATAGAGTATACTGATATTAATGTATCATTACTGAATTTCTGCTAGTTTAATTAAATTGACTTGTTTTCTTTTCCTGTTTTTCAACCCATATCCAGGCAATGCAATATGCATCTCTGAAAGGTTTGGTGAACTTGTTTACTGGAGTAGATCAACAAATTTTTGGGAATAACAACGGTATGATTGTACATTTGAATAATAACTCTTTTCCAACAATTATGTTTGCATAGCTGGTTTAACTATGCATGTTGGTCATCTATTTATATTTTCTTTGATTTTAAATTATATATTTGAGTAGTTGCTAAAGAAGTTTGATTAGTGACGAACTAGTTCCCTGAATTTTGATCTTAAATGATTGTAGAAATATAGTGTTAACCATCCATATCAGGGAGAAATTCTCAACACTATCCTTTAATAGCATTCTATTAATAGGCTATTTGTTACAAATATACTCATGTTTTATAGTAATATTCTTAACGCTCATCCTTGAGTTAATTATAGTGTGTTCATTGTTTGTAAGAATACACTATTTGAGGACTTTTAAGAGGTATGATAAAACAGCTAACTTATAGTTGTTTTTTTTCCAGCTAACTTATACTAGTTAGTCTCTTTTTCTTTTATGGAAGAATAGATGTAAAGAAACTTGTGTTGATTGATGATCACAAACTTAACTAGTTAACTCCTTGTTTACTAATAGACCGACTAATTAAACTCATGTTTCATAACCATGGAATCTAGGTAGTTTATCTTCAGTTCTTTTAGCAAATGTTGTGTTGGCCAAAATCGGAAGTAAATGCCTTGATTTCATATTCATTTCTTCACTTGAGAAACCACATTTGCTGATTTCTCAAATTGGCTATGCACCAAATGATATTCATTAATTTGAGGTTATACATTTAGAACTTGCTTGGCCAACGTTGGCAAGTTTCAATATTTCACACGTCAACACGTGAAGCTTATCTCTTTTGCTGAGCTTAGTTTTTTTTACCATTTGCTTGACACTCATAGAGTCTTTAATCTTTTTCTGTCAATTTAATCATTCTTTTCCATTTGATTGTTGTGGATGACCAATTATTATTTCAGTTTCTTTACTGGTTTTAATCTTTATTTCATAAGATTTTAGTAGTCCAGCTATTTCTTTGAAACATATTTTGTGTTTCTGAAAACTATCATCATTTCTTGACTGTACTTCTTGGTTAGTTGGTTCTTATATAGAGTGATCTAACTTTTATGTATCTTTTATATTTTTATATCAATACATGCTATTATATATCTATATAGGTAAAAAACCATATCGGTAGAGCACAATACGGTACCAAAATTGTATCATTTTGGCTATAAATTGAAAATGTGGCATGACACGGCTCGAGATTTTAAGATTTTAAAGTTTGGTGAGTGGTCAAATGCAAATCTTTCCCCATAGATTATCACCATGAATTGTTAGTTTTATGTGGTGAGTTTGGGAAAGAAAGAGCTTTATAAGCTTAGATGAATGAACTATTTTAATTTGCTTTTAAACATTTTGGGGAAGGTGGCCTTACAGATTAATTGGTTAGGCCTTTCATTTAGGTCATTGAAACTTCTTTCAGCTGTTTCTACAGTCTAGTTTGCACATGAATCCATATGAAATGTGTCAAGTGACATTTGATTGTAATATAGTCACACATTCTTAGCCTCTTTGTTCGTTGGATGAGTCCCATATGTCATGTATTATTTTCTGTATACCATTATTAAGCTATGTGCTTCTTACAGGTGATTCACGGTCATTGATAATACAACAGATTAAAAACTACTTGTCTGATATGGAAATTAGGTATGTGATCTTCAGTCTTTGATCATTTGCTAGTTTTGGTCTTGGTTTTTCTACTAAAATTGTTGTCCGACTATGTCTTCCTTTTGTAAGGGGATCTGCCTTAGACATGCCTGAGTTCCCATCTAAGCTTGAATGGTTGAACACAGCTCCACTTCAGTTTCGCAGGGTAGTTCATTATTTTGTGTTCTCAGTTTGTGGCAGTTCTTGATGTACTCGTATATCTTAGAAAAGAAGATTCACTATTTGGAACTGTTTAATGGATTTGTGATCATATTTGTTTCTGTATAATCTGATAATATTAGGTATGATTGCTAAAATGATAGTCTTAATGCTAGGTGGAAATGTTTGTAATATCACTTTCTTAATACCGCGACACCAAATAAAAATGAGAAAGAAAAGTAGAGAAGAGCAGAGAAATGTGATATACAAAAAGAGAGGAATGATGAAGATTGAAGAGAGAGGGAGATTGAAGTGAGATATAATAATTGTATGCATATTTCTGCAAGTAACTTCCTATTTATGTACTCAAGCCATCCTGGATCCTAGCAACTTAAGTAACTCCATTAGTCCATTTATTTCCAACAAGTTATTACATGTTTCAAGGAAACTATTTTCATGAAGTGGAAACCCAATTCAAACACCCGACAATGACTTTATGCCCGTTAAGCAAATACATGTTAGTCTTTGTTGCATGCACCTTCTGCATATCCTTCAAAGTTCTAATGTCTTTGGCCAGATCTCCAGAGACATTACTAGTGAAGCACTCAGCTCAACAAGAGATATTGACGATGGTGTCAAGATAAAAAGTGGATGGTTGAAATGGGGAGGGGCTTCTATATTCTTGTGTGACTGTCTAACTCTAATTGTACTGAAGATTGCTTAGGATAATGACTAAAAATTGTTCTGCATTCCTGTTATATGGACTAACAAGTTGTACAGTAATTCCATGATTAAGATTGTAGTTGATAAAAACTAAGGTGTTTGATCTCTTTTATGATGGCATCTAGCATGGTTTGAAATCTTATATCGTGCCGGGTGAAATGATTGAAACATATCTGATCCTGTCCGAGCCAGGGGTCAACGGACGCTGGGGAAGTGGCGCTCCCTCCTCGCTCCTGGGTGCTCCGGCGAACCTGCAACAAAGCCGAGCCGGGGGGGTATCCCGGCGACGGCCCTCCGACGCTCAAGTCAGGCAAACAGTAGAACGTGGCGGAGCTCAAGGATGCCA
>JBBMJZ010000098.1:57097-68624 GCA_037833815.1 Zingiber zerumbet | reverse complement strand
ATAGTAGCATTTCAAATTTCAAGATCGACGAACCTTCTCATAGGCTTTTGGACTTCGAATGTAGAAGATGGGATGAATGAATTAATTTGCTTTTGTCATCATCACCTGGAGCATAAATTTAAGCTCCTTAATGCTTCTCGCGACGATGCAAGTGCAAAGTGCGCCAACAAAGCACTCATTACGCACGTACGTGTGTGTGCAGGCAGCTAGCTCCGAGTTGCGAGCACCTGCTAGCCCATGGGAAGAGAGCACCTGTGCTTTTTGTGTTAACTCCATTAACACAACAATACTTATAAGGAAACAGTCACTCTTAGAATTTTTAGATGTGACACTAGTCCCCATCTACTTCCTTAATGCTACTTTGGGCTTAACTTTAAACAATTATTTTCTCATTCATCCGTAATCGGTTTTGAGCAAATTAATAGTCTGAATTCATCTACGTGAAACGTAGATTTCGATTTAGAAGTCAATTCTGACTTTCATCAATTGATGGCATCTCAATTTTTTTCTTATAAAATTGTATTCTTCATTTTAAAACTCAATATCCAACATTATATTAATTTTGGAAGTATCTAAATATTGTTGAAAAGGCCTTAATTATAAATTTATCAAACACTTTCGTAGGAGGGAATAAGTTCCTTTATTCTAATCAAAATCTTCGATAGCTCCATAAATGATTTCACCAAATCGAATTTTTTTATTTACATAATGGTCTTATTTTACGAGCAGGGATCCTCTGGTCTGTTTTTAGCAGACCAGACCCTAGTCCTAGTGATTGGATGGATTCAATGGCTCCCACCTATTAAATAAATAGGGACTATTAAATCTCTCTAATCATTATCCCTGGTCAAGGACGAATCAAGATAGACGGGACTAGAGGATTCCGTCTGGTATTCTACTCGTGTAAAAAGTTTCGTGGCTCTTCATTAGTTCCTTACGACGAAGTTTGTTTATTATATATGATATCTTATCAAAATAGATATTGACGACCTCAATGGTCGACAACCAGACTTTGATTACTGTACTTCTGATTTTGACATCGACCGGGAAGCTTTCTCACCATTACCAGACTAATTGAAACATTGGAGAGCTTCGGTTCAAAGAGCTAAGTGGTCATGGGATAAATTAGAAGACCCGAATGAGTACCTTCTAGCAGGAGAAACATATACAGAAAAAATTTACTGGCCAAGAGATATGGGCACCCGATTCCTTCCATTTTCTTTTACAACACAACATTCCACTCTACTACAGCATTATCAAAAGAAGGCTGACCGATGGGCCACTAAAAGATTGGCTAGTTCTGCTCTGACCGCCAGAGCTTACAGAGCCTCCTTAGCCAGATCACAACAATATGCAGCCCAAGAGCAATATGCAAATGCTTCTACAATAGGCCAAGCGGCCCACACTACTGCCTCCAGATCGCCAGCCCATCTCCAAGAAGCCCACTTTCAAGAAACCCAAGGAACAAATTCTACTCCCTCGTTGGATTCTGTCAGCGAGCACAATCTCGCTAACATGATGGAACCATAGGGACCTATACCCTATTGTCCTTCTCCGCTGACAAACCATTCTTTTTCAGCCCACTAATCTCACTTTACAGCTCCTCTTACGTCCTTCTCCACTGTCCACCCCCTCTTTTCAGTCCACTACTCTTCACTTTACAGCTTCTCTCCACTACTTTGGTAGCCACCACTCTGAGTGGACTGGTCCAACTCTCCCTTTCCAACTGCTCTCTCTCTGTTCTCATATGATGGGTCCCCTCAACCTCTCCCTGAAAACGCGGATCAAGGGTTCCTTCTCCCCGAAGGAACTAACCCCCTCTTATCTTCCTCTCCTATAAAATGCCATCACCACCCTTGGCTCAGCAGACTGCGACGCTCGCTCTCTGGAAGCAAGTTTTCAAGTTTAAGTGTGCTGTAACCTCTAGTTTTTATTTCTGTAAGTATGTGTGTTTTTCCTTCCAAGTATGTAAGCAGTCTCTATCTGTAAATAATTAAGCGTCCTGTATAAACCGTTTGTTCATATATGTCTATCAATATAAGTTTTTCAGTACTAGTTTGAATTAAAAAAAATCAGTGGTTTATATTCTCAATTTATGTTCTTTTTCCTTCCTCAGTCCTTATCTAAGTATCCACAGGCGAACAGTAACTGTATGAGAATTCTCGCGTAAAACCTGTGCTGACTATCTAAGGTTAATGGGGCAATTCCCAAAAATACCAATGGACAAGTCGGGGTTGCAAGTCTATTGTTCTCTACAGGTGAGGCTCACTGGTGGAAGAATAACAGAAAACTAAGATATAAAAATCACTGTTCTGAAAAACCTATCTACAAAAATAATTAGGGTTTCTGTTCATAATTATTGTTCAAATTTACTGTTCACAATTACTGTTCAAATTTACTGTTCACAAATTATATATATATTAGAATATTTATAAACTATAATTATATAAATATATATTATATAAATTAGGATTTTTCTGTTAATTAATATAATTATTATAGACAATATTTTTATTTAATCTTAGAATAAGAGATTTAGAACCATATATATTGAAGAAAATACTTTAAATTACCTATCCTTTATTTGGAAGTTTTGATAAATATATATATTACATCAAAACCGTATCAGCACAGCATGATACGATACTGAAACTGTATTGTTCTGGTCTGAGACCAAAACCTTGGCACTGGTCGAGATTTTAAACAATTTCATGATAAGCTAAACACTGTAGTTAGGCTAAGGAATAGGGACTCACATAGCTTAATCTGCATTGTGCCCTCAGTGCCTAAAGGGCCTACTTCAATATTAGGAAAATTTCAAATCTATTATTCCTTGATTGTGACTTTGCTAGTGCTGGATGGAAGATTGTCGCTTCAATCACGGTTGTCCCACTTCAGCTTCTCTTGATTGGTGGCTACACTAGAAGATTCCCCATAAGGTTGTATTTCCATTATGTTCTATTTGGAGGCTTTGAAATGAGCTGACTTTTATCTTGAAGTCTTGGCTCGGTGCTTCTTCAGGGTTGTATTGGTCATCTCCATTAGTGATTAGAACTTCATGGAGGTTCAAGCAACTGATGGAAGAATTATCATCTGCTAGCATTATTTAGTTTGGCTATTCTTCATCTCTTATGTTTTCCTTTTGTTGCACATTTTCTTTCCTGTTGCATGTCTTACTTGCCTCTACTTTTATAGCTTTCTCGTTCTTCTTTCTAGTAGATATATGCAGATGGGTGAATATTTGTTTGGCCCCTTTGAACCATCTGCTAGGCACTGGGAGGCTGCCCCTCCTGCTGCTCTATGGTTTGTGTGTGCTGTTGGCTTGTTCCTCCACAAGGTTGGCTGATGACAAAAAATGTCATCCTGTTTGCCCCTTCGAACCATCTGTCTGGCACCGAGGGGCTGCTCCCCAGTTACTTGTCTCTACTTGTAGCTTTCTTGTTCATGTTTGTAGTGGATATATGTAGATGGGTGAATATATCTGTTGTCCCTTCCTCTTTTGGAAAAAACGAATAATCATCTGAAGCTAGTTTCATTTTCTATGTACAGTTTACAGTTGTTGGAGTACACTCTGCAAAGTTCGATAATGAGAAAGATCTTGAAGCAATTAGAAGTGCGGTCTTGCGCTACAACATTTCACATCCAGTAAGCTGACCACAATTCAAGTTAGAGAAGTAATATTATACGAGAAACTTTATGCTTCTCTTCTTAAATTTCCTATTCTACTAATTCCATATGTTGTAAGTTTTGTTAATCATTTTCTGTATGGCATAATATAAAATATGTTCATACTGTACAAGTTAAGTGTAACCAGAGTGAGACTTCGAAATTTAAATTATGGTGTTAGAATAAAGAGTTAAGCACGTGGAATCATGTTATTATGGTAAGATCATTCATATATAGGTATAACAATGGTTTTCTATTTCATATATCATTTATAGTCAAAATTTACAAATCTAGCAAGGGACTAGTAGTTGGATTTAGTGTTTCAAACTCACTCTATGCTAGTTGGCAAGTGCAAAATTTTTCATTCCACCCATGGCAGAATTCCTCAAGTCTCACAGTGAATTATCTCAAAACACAGATTAGTGGACTGTGGAGTAGTGCTAGATTTATAAGTGACTTTGATAAAGTAAACAAATATACAATCAGGTTATCCTAGCATGTGTTCCCACTTTCTAGTCATTTTCTTGAGTTTTTTTTTTAATAAAAATAAAGATACTAAGAATTGTCATGTTTTAAAATCTGTAGCAGAATTTTAGAAACTGTTAACAAGAAATAACAACTAGCCTCATAGGTTTCATAAGTCCTATGCTCACTCAAAGTTTTCTCCAGAAATTGCTGCTTTTGTGGATTTTTCAGTTTGGTAGCTAAGCTTGACATCCGTAATTTCTGCTAAGTTTTGCTTCATTTCTATTCTTAAAGTGTTGGAGTAACCCTAAGAATGAAGCTTGACCTTAACCACATCTTGGATCCTTGTTCACCTATATCCTAAATCAGCGAAGTACCTACACCTGTGGATTACACCACCGACATTTTGAATTAAATTGAGTAAACAAAAATATTAACACGACCTTGAGTTGGCTCATGGCATGGCTACTCATTTTTATACAGAACTGAACCTAAAATTGATGCAAGAGACTGATACCTATAGAAACCTGGCCATTCTGTTAGAGGATAGCAAATGGTAAACATAAATATCAACCTGACCTTGAGTTAGCTATTGACATGGCCACTGATTTGAGCAATCAAAGTTCAACTCAAAACCGATGTGCCTTAGCTAAGTATTAGACACATACCTATAGAAACCTGACCATTGCTGATAGAGGATAGCATTTGTATTTGGGGATTCAGACTGAATAGTATTAACATCCATAGTTATATACATTGTGATATGCTTGATATTGATTTGACTGGATGACAGAATAAATTATCACTGAACTAATTTTGCTTCATTTTGTCTTGACTGTTTTCCCTATTATGACATAAATTGAATCTAAACTACTGCCTAAATTACATTGTGACATGGTTGATATTGATTTGACTGGATGACAGAATAAATTGCCACTGAACTAATTTTGCTTCATTTTGTCTTGACTGTTTTCCCTATTATGACGTAAATTGAATCTAAACTACTGCCTAAATTACATGTCATTGTTGTAAACTTGTTTGATTTGGTTGCCCGTTTTCCCTACCTGAATTCATGCTTTCTTCAAGGTTGTTAATGATGGCAATATGTACTTATGGAGAGAATTAGGCGTTAACTCTTGGCCAACATTTGTTGTTGTTAGCCCTACTGGGAAAGTTCTGTTGCAAATATCAGGAGAGGGTCATCGAGAGGTACTATACACATTCAATTAATGAACTATTTTCTTCATCTTTTCCTACAGGAAGGAGGATCAATATGTTCATGCTACTGCTTTTCTCTTATTTCTCTTCATTTAGTTATTGACTATTGAATTCTTTATACGATGCTAAAACTCAGATTCCTTCTCCAGTTGTATCTGTTAAAACGTTCTTTGATTGATGTCATAGAAATAAGGTTTTATTGTAAAACCAATGTCTGTGGTACAGTAGATATAGTAGAATAATCAAGACTTAGATTCTGGTTATAAGAATATTTTTCATGTTTGTATTACTAGAACACGACATAACTGCACATCCAGTCTGACTGAGCACTAGTTACTTGAACATACAACATGATCACATCTGTTTTGATATCATCAGACTTTTATGGGAATAGGTACTTCTAATTTGCATTTGTTTGGTCCTGTGGTTAATGTGTATTTATGAGCAAATTAAAAAAAAAAAAACCTTCCCATTCAACGCACCCATCCCCCCAGATGACTTTACTTTTGTTATTTGGAACACTAAAAATTTATTGGCCATTTGACCTATTGAGTTGACTGGAACTTGACAATAAATAGTTCAAATTCTTACAGATCAAAATGTCCAAAAATGAAGAAGATGACATACTTAGAATTGTAGCATGGAATATTAATGAAACCATAAGATGAATGTATGGAGCTAATGGGCATGGTAGGGAAGAAATGGGTTTTTGATGAATAGGGCTGGTTCCTTTTTTACATAAAATTAGGGAAAACAATTAATGATACTAGGAAGTTGCACCAACTAGCAAAGTGAATAATATATAGATTAGTTGTTTCAAGGAGAGGCAAAACAAAACCTGATAATATGTAAAGGTCCCATTGGCTCAAATGTTCAAATATTTGACTGAGTTGTTGGCACTCGAGTGACAACAATTCTATTTACAATATCCAAAATAGTATGTTCTGATATTGCTTAACTCCTACCAGAAATCTTATTTCCTCAGGACATGGTAAATGCTGATAGTAACATGTACAAACCATTTCAGACCCTGTTTAATGATTCACACTTCACCACCGATACTCATGATTTTGTTAGTTCTTTGAGTTTGGAGCATTTCAAATAAGTGGTGCTAATAAATGTACCCTTTTGCTTTCACCCTTCAGGATCTTGATAATTTCATTGATGCTGCTCTGCAATTTTATGGAGAAAAGAAATTATTGGAGAACACTGTTATTCCCTTATCTTTAGAAAAGGATAATGATCCTCGGTTATTGTCCTCGCCTTTAAAATTCCCAGGGAAACTGGCAATTGATGAACTGAACAATAGGCTCTTTATTTCAGACAGCAACCACAATAGAATTGTGAGTGTTCTAGATTTTATTTCATATTTACCTAAATATTATTATGATTTTGCCAAAACTATTCATCGTTTGATGAATCGTATGCAATACTGTAGAAGTATAATTTGTCATAAGTTAACTATTGAGAAAGCTAATCTAATAATTTTCCTTTATGAAACTATGTTTGTCTCAACTCCTAGCATCCTTATCTTCCAATTTTCTGAGATTAGGTGGTCACTGATCTAGATGGGAACTTTATCATTCAAGTTGGAGCTACAGGAGAGGATGGACTAAATGATGGAAATTTTGACACTGCCACTTTCAATCGTCCTCAGGTTAGAAGTATCCTGCTAAACCCATGCAATGTTTTGGCACTTGAACTCTCAGATGGTCTTATAATTAGATTTTTTGGCACTTGCACTAACTTTCAACCTTGGAAGTATCCGTTGCAATTTTTTTTGGCACTTGCTCATAATCATATGTGCCTCATCAGTATTTGCATGGTAGAGTGCAGTGCCATTACTTAGCGTTGCATGTGATTTCACCATATGCAAAGTCTCCACTAACTCATCTTTATCCAATACATATTATGGGTACATGTACATCTATATATAAATGTCCCAAACTCCATCCGACTGTTAATAGTGGTGTTAACGTTCCTAGGTGAACTTCCCATCAGTTTTAAAATTTTTATTTTCTCTATGTTTTGAAAATATTTTTTCAAAAACCCTTATTTTGAAAACATCAACGATTAAGTGGTTCAAAAAGGTAAAAATTTGGACCATCTTATCCTGTTTTCAATTAAATTCAAGCTTTAACCAACAGTTTGAAAAGAATCCAACTGTACGACTAATGTATTGACTGTTCAGATTGTTTGGCTTTTGATTATTTTTATTTGCTTTCAGGGTCTTGCATACAACCCGAAGAAAAATCTTTTATATGTTGCTGACACAGAAAATCACGCTTTGAGGTAGTTCTAACATTCACTAAATGATGTTATATCTAATTTACCGAGTAATTTAGTTGATACTTCTGAAGCATATGGGTTTATGGCAAATATATTTATGAATGTGAAATTGGTTACAAGAGTCCTCCAAATTTGTTCTCAAAGAAAACCTTTAGTAGGTTACTAGGTTTGAATGTTGAGGGAAAATTTTGTTTATGCTCTTTCTTTATTTAAAAAGATTGTCATAAATGTGACATGCATCTACTTTTCAGGGTCATTGATTTTGTTAATGATACCGTAAGAACCCTTGCTGGTAATGGAACCAAAGGTTCTGACCGTGATGGAGGAGAATGGGGAACTAATCAGGTTTTGCATTGGAACATTGTTTTCTATTTTTTGCACACTGTTTACAAAATACCAGGTTCATGTTATCTTGTTTGATTGATTAGACTTTACTTTGATCTCTTCATTTAGGTGCTAAATTCTCCATGGGATCTCTGCTATGAGCCCTCCAGTGAAATAGTTTATATTGCAATGGCTGGGCAGCACCAGATTTGGGAGTACAATTCATCAAATGGAGTTACCAAAGCTTTTAGTGGTGATGGCTATGAAAGAAATTTGAATGGTTCAAGGTATTTCTTGTTATCATGGTTTGAAATCTCCTATGCTACTGGAACTCTCCTGTGCTACTAGTATTTCCATCATTTATAGTCGATTGTCCAAGAATAAACCAAATTGATTTGGGAAATTTATTTACTTCACCTCGTATTCTTCTCTCAGTAATTCTTTCCATAAGTTTACTGATGTGACTCATCAATTTAATTCCTCTTAGAATAACAGTGTATGTCCTCTTTATAATGCGCTGTTTATTTTAATAAATTGATACTAATGTTAAGGGCAATAACTAGCTATACTTCAATATTATTTTCCTTTCTCACTTGACAGCTCCAAAAGCACTTCCTTTGCACAACCTTCTGGAATAACATTGGCTCCAGGTAAAGATGGTCACTTATTCTAAGCTTGAAATATTTTGTTATTCTAGCTGTCTACTCAGTCAATTACTTGTAATGTAGATTTACAGGAGGTATATGTAGCTGATAGTGAGAGTAGCTCCATTAGAGCTGTTGATCTCAAGACAGGAGGATCAAGGTTGCTTGCAGGGGGTGATCCACTATTTCCAGATAATTTGTTTAGGGTAATCAACAATCTTAAATCTAGTAGTAAAATAATTGGTTCCAGGATGGTGCTAAATAGCAATTTGATGTCAAACAGTTTGGAGACCATGATGGAGTAGGTTCAGATGTGCTTCTCCAACATCCCTTAGGAGTATTTTATGGAAGAGATGGTCAAATATATATAGCAGACTCTTATAATCACAAGGTATTTTCCATTATCAAGAATCCAATTTTGAATTAATTTTTTTTTTTCAAATTTGAATGAATTAAGATTTCTTGATCTTGATAATTTGAATAAGTGAGCTTCCTCACCTAGAAAAATTTGAATTATGCACAAGGTTTAAAATCTCGACGTATGCCAAGGTTTCGGTCCTGAACTGAAATGATACGGTATTGAAACCATATCGTGCCATGCCTATATGATTTCGGTATTTTTTAAATATAAAATATATTAACTAAAAAGAATTAATTTAAATATTTTAAAATAAATATACAAAAAATAATAAATAAAATAATTATATATATATATATATATATAATGAAATAATTTTATTTGGGTTTAATTAAGTCCATTTAAATTATCTCAACTATAGCTAGGAATTGATTGAAATTATTAACCTAACTTATTTAATCAAAACTTAAGTTCAACTTTTACCTTCTTCGTTCATGTTCGTGTGCTCTTTTTCTCATTCTTGCTTGCGACGCGTGAGGCATCCTCGGCGATTGTGAGGCTAAGGCGTCCTCAGTCCTTCCTGTTTACGCTTTCCTCGTCTCCTTGTTTGCGTGTTCCTCTTCTCCGTCCTGTTTGCGCCGCCAGTGACGATTGCCAGGCCTGCGCTACACATCCTTGGCGGCCACGAGGTTGGGAGGAGGTGCCCTTGATGGCTACAAATCCAGCGCGAGACGTCTTCAGCAATCGTGAGGCCCGCAAGAGGAGTCCTCGCCAGTCACGGTACTTCGGGCATGCCGGTTAGGGCTGTAAATGAACCAAGCGTTCGTGAATAAGCTTGGTGTTCGGCTTGGTAAGAGGTTGATTATGTTCATTCAATATACACAAGATTAATTAAATAAATCAGCTTAAACAACTCGTTAAACTAAACAAACAAGTTTGAACACATATGTGTTTAGCTTGTTAACGTTCATGAACAACGTTCGTGAACAATGTTCACAAACTATATTCTTTAATAAAACTCTTTTCAATATGCTAAATAAATAATAAAATAAAATAAAATAAACAAATAAGTTTAAATTATCAAGATCAATAATCAATCAAACAACTAAAAGTTTCAAACAATCAAACAAGCTTAAATTGAGAGCTCGATAACATCTAAACGAATCAAACTCGAACCAAACTCAAGTCAAGCTTGAATTGAGAGCTCGATAATATCTAAACGAACTAAGCTCAAGCCAAGCTTCAAACAAACTCAAGCTTATAAAAAATAAACTAAGCCAAGCTTGAACAAATATTTCAAAAGTTTGGTTCGTTTTAAGCTCGGTTCAGCTCTGTTGCCTTATCAAACAAGCTTGAACACCCCAAAGCTCGGCTCGTTTACAACCCTAGTGCCGGTGCCGGTTTCGGTCGACGAGTGGAACACAATGTTTACAGCCCTAGTACTGGGCGGGACAACACGTAATGTTATTCCTTGACTATGCCATCAAATTTTTAAGCTTAAGTCAATTATTAACAACTTTTATAGAAAGAAATGAGCACATTAATTTATAAGATTTTTTTTTGTAAGATATATGACAAACCATTAGCACAAGTATGCAACTAATTGAAAAAAATATTATTAATGATGAACATTAAGCTGATGTGGAAGTTGATCAGTAAGGAGTGGACAAAACTTTTGAATGAGATAGATGGACTTTTAGTGCCTTGACACTGCTACAGTTACAATTTCTTATGAATTAGGGTTAGCTTATTTCTGTTGGCTCTCCCATAGCAATTTCCAAGATGAGACGCCACCAAGGGCACATAAGTAAACTGGCACAGGTATTCTGCAAGCACTATATATTTGAAAGCTTTCAGCGATGGCCTGAAATTAGATGAGATCTAGCGATGTTGACTCTTAGTGAGATCTAAAACTTCCTCAAGGCAGTGATGTCTTCCTCGTGAGGTGGTGAGGTCGTCGCTCCTTCATCCTTCTCTTGCTTTTTGTGAGATTTCGGTGATGATGCTTCTCTTGGCTTTGCTGTAACATTCCGAAGTAAAGAGCTAGTCTTTTTCCTCCTCTCCTTGATAGTTTCCTTCTTCTCTTTTGGTGTTCAACACATTGTCCTAGGTCGGCAAGAATGCTAGTAGACACGTCTTATTTTGGCCAAGGACTAAAACTTGGCTTAGAACAAGATTTTAAACCTTTATTACAATATCATGGTATTGCTAGATCAACACACACACACACGCATACGCATCTAGCAACGTTGACTCTTAGTGAGATCTAAAACTTCCTCAAGGCAGTGATGACTTCCTCGTGAGGTGGTGAGGTTGTCGCTCCCTCACCCTTCTCTTGTTTTTTGTGAGATTTCGTTGATGATGCTTCTCTTGGCTTTGCTGTAACATTATGAAGTAAAGAGCTAGTCTTTTTCCTCCTCTCCTTAATAGTTTCCTTCTTCTCTTTTGGTGTTCAACACATTGTCTTAGGTCGGCATCTTATTTTGGCCAAGGACTAAAAGTTGGCTTAGAACAAGATTTTAAACCACCCCCCCACCTACACACCCTTATGTGAGCGATCGCG
>JBBMJZ010000098.1:33177-56997 GCA_037833815.1 Zingiber zerumbet | reverse complement strand
GAGTGGACACTCATGTAAAATCTGAATATCTGGATTATTCAAAAAAAATAATAGACGGCCTAGGTCATGTAAATCAAGATAGCAAATTTGACCTAGTGAATCTATGCTCTGCCAATAGTTATTTTCACACCATAGTCCAATCGAAGGTTGTGAAATGGAGTATTTTCATTTATATGTTCAATTCGTGAGGAAGTTATAAGTAATAGATTAGTAATAAGTTTTCACAAAACTAATGCTAACCTCTCATTTGATTCAACTCAATCAATTCATCTATGCGACTAAGTTTTTTAGTTTTACATCGCTTACACATAGCATCGAATTTATCTATCTTTTTGGATCTCACATCTATAGCTCACTTGATCTATCCAATCTAATAAATCTTAGTGTGAGGAAATTTTTAGTAGAATCTTTGTTGTGGCTGTTTTTCAAATTTAACATTGTATTGTAATCCTAATGGTTGTTTTTGGTTCAGCTTTTGGATTTAATCTTGGTCCGAGAGACCAAAATTAAGCCTTTGATGGCCGAATAAGGGGGGCTTCATAGGATTTTAGAAGAATCGATTCACAGAGAAAATGAGAGTGCTTGCAGCAGAGAAAATGATATGGAGAAGAATCAATTCACAGAAGCATCAGTTAGATGGATCAGATTAGGCTTTCAGAAGAATCAATCACTTTTATGGGACCAGGCCGGTTAACTTCAGGATTAGTCAGCATCAACTGAATGTCTTTCTTGATCAATACAATTCACGCAGTCAGCTATTCATTCGTACATGGATTGAATTAAATGAGCTTTTTTGGATCACAGAATAAGATGCAGAATATAAAGAATACACAATATGATTATACTCCGCCAGTTCACTTGGCAGGCAGATTCATCAGGAAGGAAGGATTAAGATCACAAGCAGACAGTCATTGGCTGGTGTCCACCTTTTGCCTCTTTGATTGTCCAGCCTCCTCAAAGTTGCTCCCTGCTCCGGGCTCCCCAATTACTTGATTCATAATTGAAGGGTCAGACAGATCCTAAGGAGCAAGCAACGAAATATTAAGTCTGTATCTGTATAATTTAGACAAGACCCAGCCATTGTGCGTTTTGAGTTTAAGCAAAAATGCATCTGAAAATAACACTAGGTAACACGAGAGTAGTGTAGTGGAATTGATTAAAGTTCCCAATTGATGATCATATTGTCTAAAGTTTGATTTCTAAGTAAAACGATAAAGGGAAAAGAAAAATATTAAAAACTAAATAGTTCACACCTTTGCATTGGGCAAATTGGGCCTTTTAATTGCACGCCTACCAAGATTAATCTGCACAGACATGCTTGCTTGTGACAGATCTAGTCCAGAATTAGCGATGGCTTGTGATAGTGCAGTCAATAAACTGCATTCAAGTAATTATAAACAGGGTGTGTTGCTTTAAGACAGATTAATAATTATCCAATAACTGAGTGAAAAAACTAGAGGTCGAATGAAGACTCACCCTTGGGAATAGATGCTAGAAAAGCTAATTGTGCCCTCATCTATGGTCAATTCTTGTTCATTCTCACTGCTCACAGTGCAGTTGGCCATGCAGGATGAACTTTGCCACTCAGATTGAGAATGAGATACTAAGTTTTCAGAATCTGTAACTAATCTCTCTTGAGGCATAAAATCAGATCCCCTACCGACAGAAGCATAATAGTTTGACTGTATTGGAACAAGATTCACATCAGCTTCTGCTACATTCTGGACGTTTGCGAGAGACATTTGCGCCCCCAGATTGGTATTATCAACAAATTTTCCAGCAAACAAGAGTGGAGACTGAGGACCATTTTTAGCAAGGCTAGCAGGCTCCGTTATACTCTCTCTGGGCCCTTGATTGTTGCCCTGTGTATGCAAGGAAAATCATAAGTCAAAATATACCCATATTCAATTAGTACAATGACTTGTACAAACATCAAGATCATAATTCCAGTGCAGACTGTAGACAATAGTATCCTTCCATTCAATACTACTACCACAAGTGTATACAGTTTTCTAATTTAGAAGAAAATCAGTACAACAAAGCAAATTATAAGATAAAGAAGACCAGAACTTATATTGCAGATGACAATCCTCTAGTAGTCTACAAAAGGCAGATTCTTCAGATTTTAGGCATATCATTCAAACAAAACCTAGTTTCATTTCACTCAAATATGTAACTACTAAAATGAGCAATATGATCATTCAAAAGTTGGCTCCCAGATAAACAAAAACCAACAATCTAGTATCAGTTTCAATTTAGTGTTCTCATACAGTATTCTTAGAGACATTCCATACATAAAATTTAATTGTGCATTGAACAAATTATACAACTGGTATTTTCTATTGTTGACCAGTTTGACTTGTATCTCCTTACAGGGACGGACCTAGAAATTTTGTTTAGGAAGGCACAATTCATATAAAATCACAAAAGTATAATTTCTATCAACTAAAAGACTTAAAACATTATCATTAATTCAAATGTGACTTATAATTGACTTTTATGATCTCTCAGATTTTTTTTATAATAATTCATGATACAATCGAAGGGGAGCCTTGGCGCAACGGTAAAAGTTGTTGCCATGTGACCAAAAGGTCACGGGTTCGAATCCTGGAAATAACCTCTTGCAAAAAGCAGGGTAAGGCTGCGTACAAAGAATCCTTCCCCGGGACCCGCATGATGGGAGCTTCGTGCACCGAGCTGCCCTTTTTATGATACAATCATTTGATAAGTTACTAAATATATATATTTTTTTTCAATATATGCCATCAAAATGTCATTTAACCATTGATCACTCATTAGTTCTGAAGTCGATTCTTCACAATCTTCATCGCTTAAAATAGATGAAAACTCAAAGCATCAAACTAACAATTAACACAAAGAACAACAAATAAATATGACACATGTTTCCAAAATGCCCAAATCGAAAGGTCAAAAGAGGAGGGAAGTAAGGGAAAATATGATACCTTCATAAATCACAAGGAAAATATGATACCTTCATAAATCACAAGGTAAAGGAGAAGAAGATTTTTTTTTGTTGAGAAGAGGAAGGATTGGAAAGAGGGTTTTGTGGCTTTTTTTTTAAAAAAAAACAAGTTTATTTTATTAATTAAAATTTTAAAAGTATATTAGCAAATTTTTTCTAAAATGAGGGGAGGTCCATGACCCCCCTTGCCCCTTTGTGGGTCCGCCCATGTCTACTTGACCTCCACCTTTTCCCCATTTTTCCTCCTTTTTTTGATAACTATAAAGAATGAAGATGATCAGCATAAAATTAAATTAATCAATTTGATAGTTAAACATTACAAATCACAGATATGATTTCATTGAGATCGGATCTTTACATTTGCCAGGATAGCACTCAGAAAAAAGAAAATTAATTTGATAACTTCTATTTCAGATCAGGCTTACCACTATAGTTCCACCTCAATCCGGTCCAGAGAAATTATTTAAAGGCTCAACAAAACCATCTAGCCATAACCACATCAAACATAACATTAAATATCCCATGCAATTTGAGTCTGGTTGAGACAAACATTCAAATGGGTAAAATTTGAATTTACTATCTTTTCTCACTTCACTTTCCACCATAACTAACAGAAAGTTGATCTTTTCTAGTCAGACACCATTCAAGTTTCTACAAGACAAATGGATTTTATTCCAGTTCCTTTTTGGCTTTCATGTTCAAGATCATGTAGATAAAGAGATTTATCTTTAGTTCTTAACCCAGTGCCTAAAAATTCACAAACCAAACATATAGAATCAATTGTTTTTTATTAATTGCATCTGGTTGATTCTAAAAATTAAAGCTATGAGATAGTTCATCCAACCTAGCCATATAGCCCAGTGTCATCCATAAGCTGCAGGATATAAATATTGGGCTATGTCCTTCCGGTGGAAAGGTCATATCTACACTTAAAAGAGTTATCATTCACACAAGGAGAACAACTGACAATGCAAATAAATTTAAAAGTTTGGTTTGACATTATGTCCACCATCCTATTGGACAAACATTAAATGCAATTCCTTATCAAGCCATATTTACAAAGAAACCGACAGAAGATTACCCAGGGAATCAATTTCTCAGGATCCTGATTCCAGCTAGGGAAGGTTTCATATTTTTGTGCTTTTTCTTGTAAAAACTTGATATATTCGATAACCTGCAGGGCAAAATGACTACAAAATTAACTCAAAATAACTTATTCGTAAAAGAATATAAATTATTGAAAAGCATCAGAATCATGCAGCTACCTCCAAAAGAAAAGAAGCTTTATCCCTCTTCTGATCGCTATGTGGTATGAGGTCTCTAAGTATCTGGAATCTGCATGGTGGAGTAGGATCAGATTTTAAGACATAATATACAGATAGAACTATTACCAAAAATATAGCAAGAACTATTTGTTTTCTCAACTCCTATTTCCACGCAAGCAAAGAAGCTCATTTTAGCCTTTTCAATAAATACATCATAAAACAATTAAAGCCTTCAGAAATGCCAAATACCAATTGAAGCCCCAGTATACGACAAGGATGTAAAATTAATTTATCCATAGTTAAGCATTTATTTATTCTAAATCCACCTTTTTGCATGATTCATGGGTTGCTTGGTATACGATGAGTTATCACAAATATGACTATCTCAATTTTGCCCATACCATTCTATAACCATGCACCGGTAAGTAGAAAAAGTATCTTTTCGACAGGTCATGGCAGTCAGCAAGTTTCATGGGCACAAACAATTTACATGATTAGGGAAGCATATTAATACAAGTTAGTTTATACAAAGATGCAGTGACACAAATTATTAAGTGAGAAATGGTTAACCTTTTTTTCATTCAAGTCAAATTTATACAAATTTAAAGGTTGTGCTTGACGAAT
The DNA here is from genome assembly GCA_037833815.1 of Zingiber zerumbet. Classification (NCBI taxonomy): domain Eukaryota; kingdom Viridiplantae; phylum Streptophyta; class Magnoliopsida; order Zingiberales; family Zingiberaceae; genus Zingiber; species Zingiber zerumbet. Next base: position 52,125 of record JBBMJZ010000098.1, on the reverse strand, counting down.
AACTTCTACATTTCTTGTCACATAACATTTTTCATTAATTTGAATAACTAAGCAAAAGTCACCATTTATGTTCTAATTGCCACAACATATATTAACGGTTATATTAATAATTTAATAATTCAAATGCCAAAATAAATATAAATTTTCAAAATGCTAAGGTTCTAAATCATTTTTGGAAATTTCAACTATGCAATTAGTTGCACAATCTATAAATTGAAAGGAAAAACTAATGTCCCCTTTAAAGTGCTAAATTTCAAATTGATTTTGGAAAATTTTCATAGGAACTATGGAATTAATCATGTGATTGAACCTAAATGGTCCCGTCATTTAAGGCAAATATCATACTTCAGCAATCAGAATGCATTAGTGAGACAAAGCAAAAATTAGAAATCTAAAATGGCACCTACGTTACATTGATTGTCATAAAGCACCAATGAATCTGTATAACTACTTAAATAACTATGCAATGATTTTACTTTATATTAACCCATTTCATCTCTCTTCTTACATTGTTTTCCTTTTGGTAAACTCTCTCTCCATATGTTCTTTTCTCTATCTTCAGTTCATAAGGAATTTTTTCGATAGATTCTAAAACATTTTTCCTAAGAAATCTCCAGATAGATAGATCAGCGACTTGCTAGCATCAGACATGGATCGACATAAATCCAGTGGGACTTTTGGTGTAATCACAGTATTTTATAGTTATAGGCAGTTTCCTTCTCGTTTTGTGACAGAAAAAACTTCATATACCACCTCTATTTTATTTTAGCGGGCCTTAATAGTGTTCCTTTGTGAAATTTTATCGTAATAGAGTCACATATTCCACAAAGATAAGTGATTTCACTAAAATAATTAGTTTCTGAGATTTGTCTCTTCCATAGTTGTCAAAATTCAGATTGACAAGTCAAAACATCTAATTATATGTGGCGTCAGACTAGTAGGGTTAATGAAACTTAAATCAAGTCATCACAATTTGTATAATTGATAACTAGATTTTATCCATATTCACAATTAATTTGACCAAATTTCAATGGATTCTATCAATTTTCAATGATTAACAAAATTCTAGCTAATTTGACATTTTTCAATAAATTGGATATTGTTGACAACGATCCAACTTAGGGGTTCTGCATCACTATCAACCAATTTTGCTAACTATAATTTTTTTTAGATACTATCAACATGTGGCCAAAGTTTATTTTTGAAGATTTAGTCAATCTTTGAACTCTTTATATTCATTATCAATTTTTATAAGTAAAATCTTTGGAATTTTACAGAATGATAGGTGCACTAGTATTGCAAATTTTTAGTTTCTCTCAAATCAATGTTTGATTAGCGGGTGTTTTCAAATAACAAGAACATGCATAGAAAGGTCCAAAAAATAATGAATTTTTGTACTACATTCAATTCAAGTTCAAGCTCTAAACAATTCCTCAACTGGTATTTCTTATGTAAAATATTGTTATTGAAAAGAATGTCATTGCAAGGGAATCTGAATAAAAGAAAAAATAATGGCTGAAAAGTTTATTGTTTGTAATATCTGTATTTACAATTAGATACACGTAGATCTTCTTTCAATTGATTTTTTATTTCCATTCCAAATAAAAATATTGAAAAATAATTCAAAGTTGTAAATTGTCTTGTAAATTTATTCGTATCATTCTTTTTAATATTTATGAAACAATAAATATCTTCAAATTAATATATAATATCACTAACTAATTCGCTTTTATCTTCTATGTTGAAAATTAAATTTTTAGTTTAAACTAAATTTGGCTATCTAAGTTTACATTTATCCCTTTTCTCATTACCTATTTATATTTTAACTATTTTATGTAGTAATTTTCTAAAAGTAATTTGCTTAAGCTAAATGCCTAAATCTTATACAATATGATTTTTTTTCAATGTATTTTATTTTTTTTAAGATATTTCATGCTTGAATGTATCTTAAATTTTCAATGTGTATGTTTTACTTTTTTTTCATCTTTTTTTTTTTTGTTAAGGCATTGCTTAATATTTCATTATCTTTTATTGAAAGGTTGATGGGTGCCACTAGTTAATAGATTTCTTGAATATGAAGCACCTACAAGAAATATGGAATTTTCTTAGCTACTTTCTTAAAATGGCTGAATGCAGAATCTTACTCATGGTCTAGGTAAACATGTTTTTAAGAATTTTTCATTGTATACAAACTTATATTAGTGGTACTTTTTCTTTTTTTAGCTTTTGAGATTTACAATTTCCAAGTAAATATTAGATGTTTGAGTGGTGATTCCAAAATCTCTCATCTGAAGAAGATATTAATTATTTTATGCGGTTATCGAATAGTTGATTATATGCTTCATGCATTTCTCAAGGGATATAGCTCAAATTTTCAACAATGAACAGTGTTTAATGTGGGGGTGATTGCTTACAAATTAGCTCTTTACCCTTCACAAGCACAGTTTATTGACCAAAAAAATTGGTTTCCTCAGCCTAAAGGAGATTAGACACGATGCCAAAAGGTTGGTTGAAGTGTCTTCTGAGATTAAAATAGGAAATTGTCCTATATTAAATAATGAGTTGAGAATGTTGACTTCCATAATCAATAATATATTTTTTTTCACTTAACAATCGATAGGCCTCAACAACAACAACCGTCACTAAGTCCCAGATCATGGCAATGTCATATTATGACCTAGCATTCAATTCCATGAAAAATATTCCAAATGAGTTCTAAAATCAGGAGACTCAACAATTCATCTAACTATAACAACAAATAAATGAGATAATCTGGATGAACAGGCAAATAAATTGGATTTGCAACGCTGCAAAAGATTGTAGCACCTTCACAATGAGACCAACGTGGGCTAGATGGTATAAGGAAAATATACAAATAGAAAATAGCCAAAACAAAATAAACTGAAAGTGAATTTCAAGTTCTTGAAAGCTGAAAAAATAAACACTATATTAAACTTAACAGATGTCAAAAGTTCATGAAGCCTTAGTCAACTTGCTAAAGATAGAATTAAAAGATGTTCAATTGATGAAGAATCAAATTTCTAGTTTTGTTCTCATGAAAGGGGACAAGGTAAAGTAGGTGATGAAAATATATTTATCATTTTGTTCATGTTATCTTTGCACGGAGAAATGCCAATTGCATATGAATATCCACTTTAATTTGCCCACAAACCCCCCTTATATCTTGTGTTAGGTGCTCCATTTCCATTCTTCCTGTTAAATGTCTTTCTCCCTGTACGTTTACCAAATTGAATGATAAGAGTGTTATTTCTAAGAAAACGTGATGTAAAAATCAAGGAACAAATTGAAGTTCTTGAAATCAAGAAATCACACTTTAGTTAACTTCTACCAACATCTTTTCTACTCCATAAAAGTGAAGAGGTTCTTTGAAGAACATTTTCCATAGATTTAAAAGGAAAATTATTTTTGAGAACAATAAACATTTAGCCAAAAGATACTAGAGTATGAATGCAATCCAAACTAGTTACCAACCTATCATTGATTTTGCATCTACGACGCTGTTCGGTTGCTGAATGCTTTGATCTTGGAGTAGTCGGCGTGCCTGAATTCTGCTCACCACTCTTTCCGTCCAGCTTACCTGTCAGTTCAACTGTAGATAGCAGATACACACAGAAGAGATAAAAAGAAGAATGAACTTCCAGCGAACAAAGCCAATTGAAGTTCTTACTCAGAAAAAAGGGCTCAGAATAGTATCTCAGCAGATGAAAGACGTCTTTCAAGTTAAAGTTTCTCTTTTTATTCTAAAAAAATAAATGGACCAAAGAATCTCAAGCACACCTCTTTGTGACGATCCATGAGCCCTCCTCAACTCGTCCTCGTCGCCGCTCGATCTTGACAGAGACTCCATAAGCAGAATGCTATCCTGTGAATGAAGGAAGGAAGGAAGGAAGGCTCACTAGCTCTGAAGGAACCCGCAAATTTAGAAGAGAGGATGAGATCGACGGAAACCCTAATCCCAAGGTGACTTTTCGCCGGTCTTCTCCGATACGGAAAGCGATCGACGAGACGGTATGAAACTTTCATAAAAGCCATTGTAAGATATAGTAACTCCCAAATACACCACGTTTACCTGTCATCACTCATCAGAAGGAAATTTGTTTTTCACTCCCAAATGTTTACTTTTTAAAAAAACACTTAAAAATTTTAAAATTATTTAAGTTCAACAGTAATAATACATATTTCTCTAGTAGCATGACAAACAAATCCTAAATTGTAGCTATTGTGCACTAAAATAATATATATTTAAATATTTCCAAGTTGTTTAATATTTTTAATTAAATGTGATTTAAAAAAACAAGATAAAATTTAAGGAATGAAAGACAAAATAACGATTATGTTAAAAAAATCAGAATCGCCTTAATATTGAATTATAAAATTTTCCTAAATATCTTAGAGTACGTTCATATTTTATAACGATTTTGATCAAAATTATTATTAAAAAAATGATAAAATTATTCAAAATAACTATATAAATTTTTTTAACTAAAACTATTGTATAAAATTTTCTTTAAATTTTAAATCTGAATAAATAGATATATTTAAGAAAATCATTAGAAAGCTCACTCATAGTTTCAAAGTAACTAAAAACTTGGGATAAGACTTAGACCATGAAACTACTAGTTCAATTATTTAGAATTATCGGTCCAATAGATCGTCGATCCTTAACATTAACCTTTGAAGATGGTTATGATTCATATTTTGAAATCGCCCATTCACGACAATTTAAAATTATTAATATTTTTAAAAATATTTAAAAATTATAAATTTATAAAAAAATCAATAATTAGAGCTGACGTTGACTCAGTTATGAATTTAGATATATATATATATATATATATATAATAAAGGAAAAAATACTTGGTGCTCACAAGATGAGTGAGCACCTTAGGGAGGTATAGATGTACATTTCTAGACACTTGGATAGAAGTATCTATATAAGTTAATCATTTTAAGAGCACTACACATAAGTTATTCGAGAGTAAATAGGATGTAATAAGAGCTTTTAAAACCTACAACATACAATCTTATAATGTTAATAATCTTTTTTTTAATAAAATTAGTTTTTTTGGTTATATAATTTACATGAAACTTGTTAGTGCTAATAATCATTGTAACTATCCAATATTATAGTTGGCATGTTTGATACATTTTAATGTATTATAATTCAAATTGTATTTCACTTTCACGTTGTATCAGCTACTCGATAGTAGCTTCTACACCATGAAAGCGAAATTGTGTAATTATCATTTTGCCCTCATAGTTCCAACCAAAGTTATAAACCCTAAACCTGGCGTGCAACAAATATTTAAAAAGATTCTCATTCGAAGTGGATCGGTGGTCGACGGTGTCTTTGTCTATCAACCTCACTGCAATGACTCTTTTTCTCCTTTGAAGCTTCACCTCCATCGTAAGTATTTCGTTAGAGTTTAGTGTTTTGATTTTTCTCCTCTTATTTCATGTTTTAATTTTTTAGGGTTTTGATTCTTCTCCTAGTTACTATAATAGTGTTGACTGATTATAGGTCTTCACTTTAAAGATATACTTTTAGGGAATAGGGGCTTAAAAAAAGGTTGTAATGTTGTAGCAGCTACTCGACAGTAGATGTTGCAATGTAGTTAAACCCTAATGACTGCTATAACATGGTTAAACCCTACTTGTTGCCACGTTGTATCAACTATTTGACTATAACTGCTACAACGTGATCAGTAGCCATATTGTAGCATCTACTAATCATGTTATAGCAGCTAACCAGCTGCTAGATATTGTAATGTATCATATTATGATTAAAAACTAACATTGTAATGTATTATATTATGATTGAAAACTAACAATATTGTAATAAAGTCAAATGATTATCACTAAGATATGATGTATTTGTTTTACATAATTAAATAGCAAGCTAGAGAATTTCTACTTCCAATGCATATCATAAGAAAGTGCATTGGAAAAATAATTACCCTCACTTCAAGGCTTTTTTATCATCACTAGACATAAACGACTGGCGGATAGAGTTGATAAATAGAAGTTTATTTGTTTGGGTCATAGTCATGCCTGAAATTGCAAATATCCGAAGCCTTATACAAAATTTGTTTGACAATTGGGGCATTGAAGGAAAATATTTCTGTTAGGACCAAAAGGGATTTAGATATCTCTATAATAGTATGATATTTTCCACTTTAGGCCTAAACCCTCATGATTTTATTTTTAGACTCTATCCAAGAGGCATCATACCAATGGAGATATCTTTCCTTATAAACTCATGATCTTTCTCATGTATTTTTAATATAAGACTTTGTTTGCAACCTTGCAACCCAATAATCCCCCCTCAAACGAAGGACCACAGGCTTCCCACGTCTGATCCTCAACCCACCAGGTCTTCTTGCTTCTTGGTCCACCCGACCTACTAGGACTTCCTTGCTTAGCTGCAACTAGGACTTCTTGCCTGGTGTCTGATCCTCTTGAGTCTTGATCCGGACATGAGAGCCCCTACTTCCTTTGTTTGAGGTCAATATTCTACTCACATGGGTCAATTAGACCATAGCCCTTGTGCACAGTCGACGGTTAGATCTTCTGGCAATCCAGACTCTGATACCAATTGTTAGGACTAGAAGGGATTTAGATATCTCTATAATGGCATGATATTGCCCACTTTGGGTTTAAGCCCTCATAGTTTTATTTTTGGACTCTACCCAAAATGCCTCATACCAATAGAAATATTTTTTCCTTATAAACTCATAATCTTTCCCATATATTTTCAATATAGAACTTTGTTTGCAACCTTACAACGCAACATTTTCATTTTTCAAAATAAGGAAATTAGCTTTACAAGGAAAGATGTATCACTGATTCTAGGACTCCCAAACTAAGGCGATGAAGTTAAATTACAGCAGCATGTAGCACCACCCTACTCTTTTTTCAACACTTCAGTAATGTGGAATGTTCAAAGAAGGAACTAGAGAACAAGATGGTTAACCTCAGAAAACAACCTTCATTTGTTAAATCTGATACTCTCTTTTGACAACTTTTAATATTGTATCCATGCTCAAAGGGTTTGCACATCTTCTTGCTGTAAATTCTTACATATGTGGAGTGTTTATATATTTTATGCATAAATTTTAAATTTAACCATTTTTATTGTATTTTAGGTGTGATGTGTGAACATGTTAGAATAATAGAGTCTTATAAATAACATGTCCTTCCAAGAATATGCAGATGAAAGTGGTGAGACTTTCGTGTGGAGATAATAAAGTCTAAGATTGCAGAACTACCTGTAGCCCAAATAATTGTTGTTTTAAGTCCATTGGATCTAGAGACTCATCTACTCTCAAATGATTCTCTAGCAGATATTGTAGAGCATATAGATCAACAAATTGCTGAAGGGTTTATAAAATCAGTTTATGAAGAAATTCCTGAATAAGTTCTTGAGCAATTTCTTGAACAGCAAATGGAAGCTCAAGAATATATTACATAATGTGTTCAGGAGAAAGAGTCTGGTATATTTTCCCAAGTAAAGGAGTCCAAAATTATTTATTTAGAGTCTCTAGTTGAGGATAAGGTCCAGCTCATTGCAAAGATGAAGACCCAAATTAGTGAGTTAATTGATGAGATTAAAATCTGTGTCAGTGATTTAGAAACTACAATAGTACCAAGGACAAAATAATTGAAGAAAAGGACAGAATTTTATTTATAAAAGATAAAATTATAGCAGACCAAAAGAGAAAAATCAAAGATGTACAAACTCATTTGCTTGCCAAGAATATAGAGGCATTAGCTAATAATCTATCAATAACAAGATCAAAGAGGACTTCTACAAAGAGAATCACACTCCCACTTGCAAAAGAAATTGAGGGAATGTCTGTGCCCATAGCCAAGAGAATTAAAAAAGTAAGTTTCCAAGATGAGCATGAGACAAGGATGGCTAAGGGCAAAAGAGACTATATTATTGATCATCCTGTTAAAGTTCAAGAAGCCTCTGTCTCATCTACATAAGTAGCTACCACATCTTCATTATCTAAACTCTTGCATACACTGTCACACAAAAATCTAAAATTATGAAGGTACGGTTTAAGTTGGTTAATTATTTTATCTTTTATTTCTATATGACATTTAATTACTTATGGAGAAAACTTTTGTCTTTGTATTTGTTCAGTAAGCAAAGTCATATTTTAAGAAAAATAAAGATGATGTGATTGTAGAGACATTATTAAAACTGAGTCAGTTAAAGTGGATCAAGTAGTCGTTGAGTTATATAATTATTGTAATATAAATATGATGAATTATTTTAATAATTGTATTGTGAACACAAGGATAAATTATATTGTAATTATATTCTTATTGTATTATTAAGCATACATTTCATAATGTTGAATAAATTCAGTTATGCATAATTAGAAGTTATTATAACACATATAATTTTTGTAGCGGCTACAATTATAGCAGTTTTAGCAAAAGGTGTTAGTGTTGTAAAATATAATTTACTGACATTTTATGTAGGATTACGACAAAGCCAATATGATCCAACTGAACAATTACATTGAATATGGAATCTTTCATGACTATTTTTGATTGGACGGTATTCACATATGGGAATTGCACAAATACATATTTTGTAATCATTGCAAAGGAAGTCAAAACATCTAACATACCATATTGGCCATCTATATTTTATGTTGACGGTCTTGTTGTAAGTATAACACAAACTGTTACTACTGAGGTTTTTTTCTCCATATACTCCTCTTACAATATTTGTCTCTATGCGCAGAATACGTTTTGAATGATGTCATTTGAGTAATTTTGTTTATCATCAACTATTGACAATGGCAAGCCAATCAGATATATATTCTGCCCATTATATAACATAGATGATCACGGGGTACCTATTGATTATAGACTTGCAAGAAGCTACATATATGCATTAAAACTCCCTTGGAGCCTCAAAATTGTACACTTCTAAGTTTCTGAGTTATGTAAGTACTTGCCATGTTGAAGAATTCTATACGTAGCCCTGGATACATTTGTGTTATATGTCAAACTAACCTTTTAATCTATCATCAAGATTAAATTGGCAAGTTTTCTATAAATTATATAATAAAAAAAATAAATTTTATAAAAAAAAATTATTAACATTGTAAGATTGTATGTTATAGGCTTCAAAAGCTCTTATTGCATCCTGTTTACTCTTGAATGACTAGTGTATAATGTCCTTAAAACGATTAACTTATGTCCACGTGTCATAAACACCCGACTGATGCCCAATAAAAATAACATATATTTTTTCCTATATTAATTAAATAGAATCACGTATAAATAATATTATTAGGATTAGAATGAATTAAAACTCAAAATGAAACGACTTGGACAGCTAAATACTACAACATGTAGCAACTAAGTATCCAAGTCATTATTACACATTATAACAGCTAAATGTAAAAGTAGCTGCAACAATATGTAGCAGCTAATTGTCCAAGTAGTTGCTATACGTTGTAGCAGCTAACTATCTAAGTAGCTGCTATACGTTGTAGCAGCTAACTATTCAAGTAGCTGCTACACATTGTAGCAGCTAAATGTCTAAGTGGTGTAGCAGCTAAAACTCTAAGTTGTTGCTACACGTTGTAACAGCTAAATGTCTAATTAATTAGTACACATTGTAGCAAATGCTGGGCCTATATGTTGTAGCATAAGTCCTAATAATATATATTAGAATTAAAGAAAATTACAACTTAAAATGAAACGACTTATTATTGGTTATGAAATGTGAGAAATAATGTTTAGCAAGTTTTCTACAAATTATATAAGCAAAAATGGTAAGAAAGCAGTTAGGGCTTATACGTTGTAGGATAAATCTTAATAAAAAAAATATTATATAGAGCTGAAAAATAGATAGCTCTTGCAACATCACGTATACGCGTCGCTCACGGTCGCACACGAAGCGTCGGACAGTGTGTGTGTGCATATATATATATAATTTTATTGTTAACGAAATTATATTTTTTTCAAAAAAATTATTATTTAAGTTAAATAATTATTATCAAAAAATTATTATTTTTTATAAATTTAATATTAAATAAATTAAATAAAATCATTGGTAATTGAGAGAGTTAAATAAGAATAATAAATTTAATAAATTAAAGATAGAGTAATTTTGCATCAATTAATTGGTAAATAGATTGTGAATAGTTTTAATACAAAGTACAATAGTACTACATTAAAAAAAAACTTCAAGTCAAATGAGTTAAAAATAATAGTCTAAAGAGATAGGTTAAATAGTCTCCTATCAAAAAATTCAAGATAAATATGTTCAAAAAATTAATTTAAATAGAAAGATAGAATAAATTAATTAAATCACACCATTAATATATCTTAAATATTATAAATACATTTTAAAAAATTAAAAAAAACTGCCAAACCCATGGTTAATTACCCATTCGTTGGTTTTTATTGGGCTAGACTAGTTGAGCTAGTTACAATTTCGGCCTAGCAACCAGGTCAACGGATACCCTACCTATTAACCCTTTTATAGGCCCAAGTCAGGTCTGGGTCCTGGTCCGATTCGAACCTGATCGGTGGTCAGGTCTACTTGGGATATCTTAAATAAATAAGAAATTTTAGATATTGTCGATAGATCATATGGCACACTTGGGATATCTTAAACACATAGATGGAGTCCAAATTAACTTCTCGCAATAGATTAGATCTACCTGAATTGTGGATCGATATCAAAAGGTTAGATATAGGATGAACGTGTTACGATGATAAAGTACAAAGAAGGCAATGAGATTAATGTTGCCACCCACGACAAGGTGCTATGGTAAAGCAAACTCTTTCCTAGCTATATATGCAGCAAGGGTTCAAGTCTTATGTTGGGTATTTCCTAACGCTTGCAAAGTTCAAACCATTGGTGATCGTGGTCCACCTATACTTTCCATATTTACTCGATGGCCAGTTCATGGGGTTGTGGTTGTCCATCTTCAGAATTAGTTGAATTGCAAGAGTTGAATATCTGGATTACCAAAATAAAAAAACATAATGAGTAATAATCTAAACATTGTGATGACAAAAGAGAATTAAAGGTCACAATTATCCTTTAACCTCTCCTCCAACTAAAAAAATAGTAGTTGGTTGATGTTAGGGTAGTAAATGAGTCAAGTCAAGTTTTATAGTGTTTAAACTTATTTGATAAGATAATCATATCAAACAGAACCTAAAATGAACCAAGTCATTGAAATAATTATTATTCAAATTTGACTTGGTTTCTTTTTTATAAACTTGAGCTTGGTTCAAATTTAGCTTGAACTTGGTTCATTTAGATATTATCAAACTTTCAATTTAAGCTTGCTTGATTATTTGAAACTTTTATATTTTAAACTTGTTTAGTTAGTTATTGAACTTGGTAATATAAACTTGTTTATTCAGAAACTTTCTTTATGGATGAACATGATTCACAGAAATTATTCACAACCATATATTATTCTTGAACATTAATGAGCAAGTACACATATATGTTCAAGTTTATTTATTTAGTTTATGATCCCGTCCGAAAGTTGAGAAGACGACTAGTAGAGCATGTGGCTTTGTGGTTGACTAGAAGAAGATTCCATGCGGTCCTGCAAAACTAAGAGCGTTAGTGCAGGGCCAGGGAAGGGATCCTGGTGTTGACCCTCCGACACTCAAGTCAGTCCTCTATTCAGTGGAGAAGAATAGTAGAAATGAACAGTAGCTAAGAGCACATAGAATAATAAAGCATCGCATACCTCTACCTGTGAATAGATACCTCCTTTTATAGTACTACTGTAACGTATCCCAAAGCATGTGCACGTTTTCTAAAGTATCATAGGAAAAGATAAGTCAAAAGTGTCCTTAACACCTTTCTTTAAGCAAGCACGTAAATCTCTAATGTGACAAGCTAGAAGCTTCTAAAGTACTATTTACTTATTGGGCATTCTCTGTTGTATGCGACACAAACTTCCAGAAGAGTACGGTAAGATATGTAGGTGGGTCCCGCTATATGCTGACCAGGGGTCGCTCGGTCGGGATGTCACCAGCTCAATCATGCTGAATGGAGTTATTGGCCTATTCTTCACTCGACCTTATTGTTGTTGGAGAGGCATATTATGCCCAATCAGACCCAAGGCCAGATCGGCTAGGGCAGTGGGATGGGTAACTTAGTATTTGGCTCTGAACGTTAGCTGCAAGTTGTAGAGCGCGACTGCTTAGAGGGTCTGGTCGACCTTTCATGTCTGACCGGCTCTAGAGGCCCGCTCGGCGACCCCCAGTCCACAATTTCGTAGTCCACCTGACCCTACGACTTTGAATTCCATGTCAGCCGGTCTTCCCTACTTTGACTCACTTTTGGGAGCCCATCTTTATCACCGTATCACAAGTCTTTCTCTCAAGTCTAGTCGAAGGAGGCTGCAAGTTATACTGACTGAACCATTAGTACTTTTCATAGTTCTCCTTCCCGAACAGGTATTTTAGGGTTTAGGGTCGCTGCTCGGCTTGCTCTTACAACTCTTCCAGAAGTTGATCTCTTCTCGATCGGGAGACTCTGAGAATGATTCCACTTAGACCCGACGTGTATTACACTTAGCCATTTTGTTAGCTCCTTTCTAATTTCTTTCCCAACTAGGAGACTCTGAGATTGATGCCACTCAGACCCAACGTGGATGACACTTAGTCATTTCATTAGCTCCTTATGATCTCTTTCTCGGTCGAAAGACTCAGAGATTGATGCCGCCCGAACCCGACGTTGATGACACTTAGCCGTTTTGATAGCCCCTTTCTAATCTCTTTCCCGATTGGGAGACTTCGAGATTAATGTCGCTTGGACCCGATGTGGATGCCACTTAGCTGTTTTGTTAGCCTCTTTTTGATCATTTTTCCAGTCAGGAGACTCTGAGATTGATGCTGCTTGGAGCCGACATGAACAACTCTTAGTTGTTTTGTTAGCTTCTTTCTGATCTCTTTCTCGATCGGGCACCCATACTCATAATGCCTTTTGGTTGCTGCTGATGCCATTCAGATTTCTCAAAAACCACTCAAATCCCTTACTATTAATGTAAATCATACCGAGCATGCTTTTCAATCATGTGCCTGCCGATAATTTACATCCCGAATTAATGCCACCTGTGATTGGGTATCACATGTCACCTTTTCCTGTCGTCGAATGTGTGATGTGACAAGCGACTATTGGGATCTGATGTTGTTAGATTTTGAAGGATGTCCTAAGCCAATCACCTTATAGTTTTACTATTTATTTGATAAATATAGATTCACTATTTGAGTGTATATTATATGTTTGAATAGTCTTAAACTCATTTATTGAATGCCCGTAATACAATTCATAATATGAGAGAACTTGTGATTGGATCACAACTTGTGATTATCTCTACATATGCAATTATGAACATATTAAAATTTTTCTAGTCGTCGAATTGGTGCATTTGGACATCATCAATTCTATAAAATTAGCATGAGTTATACTCCTTGGTTCGGCCAAGCAGTTGCTTCTTATTAGGTGGAGACATTGGAATGTCAAGAGTTAAATGTGGATACTAGTTATGGTAACTAGTTCATTAGAGTGAGTTACTGTAAGACTTCATATGGTTCTTTACATATATGGATATGTCTGTGAAGTTCTTACTACAGCTCGAGTGTAAGTTTTCTTTGACTTGAGATATACAAGTTATCTTGGTCATAGAAACTTATACTTTGACATCTTAAGTAAACATCTCTTAGAGGTATAGACCCGGGATGATTGGGTATAAGTCCAAGTGTCCAAATGTGTTTAGATAACTCATAAAGGATTCACTGCTCCTTGCAAAGAGACGTATACTCTATGACCACTCGTTAGGAATATTACTTAAGTTTTTTGCTAAAGCATCAAATGTTAAGAGTATGAGACTCTTGTACGCATGTACGAGCAATTTGAATCAGCAGAACGAGAAAGTATAACGTAGTTAGCCTAGTGGGAGCAGACACATAGACCATGTCCTGAACCAAGTGGGTATAAGATGAGTGAGAGGAATAAAGTATGACTAATGTAACTACTGAAGGGTTTAGAATTAGTTCTGATATCAACTATGATTTTTTGATTAATTGAAGAACATGATGTACTAGTAAATACTACTTATGATCATTTTATAATTAAGTAGTTAATTATGAATAGCCAAAATAAACCAAGAACCTATTGGGTTACATGCACTGAGTTTCTAAAAGACCTAAAATAAGTTAGAGAATAGTATTATCAGATCAAGAGATAAATGTTTGGTTGGACCATACCTAAGACAAATATAGAAATATTTGTCAGAATAGAAGCGCGGATGAGCCATATCTCTTATGTAAGAGTTGAACCCTATTTGGTTTAGTTATGAACCAATTTGATTTAGTCATGAACTAATTTGATTTAGTTGTGAACCAAATCAAGGGGTTAATGTGCTAATTTTTTGTTAAGGCATAATGAATTTGATTTGAGATTTCTAATCTAATTCATTAAAGAGGACTATATACTGATATGATTAAGAGGGAATTACCACACAATTCATTATTAACTTGATTAGGTTTTGAAAACCGAAATCCAATACCTCTCTCTTGCCATCGGTCACAACAAGAGGTTCTCCTCTTGTTGCCGTGAGCCATCCAAAGGAAGATCTTCCTTTTGCTTCTTCTTCCTCTTCTTGATCCTTCTCCTTTTCTTGTGGCTAGTATCTTTCGAAGGCGAAGCTTGTTCTCTTGGAGTTGTCTTGAAGAGCTCAGTGTGGATACGAATAGAGGCAAGGTTCGATAACATCACGAAAAGTTGATGCCTTTCTCATTACAAGTCATCCGTAAGGTTCGATTTCATTTTATTTTATGAACTTATCTACGCGATTGTATCTTATATGTGTGTGGTGTATGTGATGTAATAAATTAGTTTATTTATCATTAAGTCTTCTGCTGTGCATATTTATGAAACATATTTTTAGCACCTCATTAGGCATATCCCAACAGATATGACGGTTGCCTTTTCAAATTTAACGGCCCAGATTAAGTCTCACTTCTCTCAAGCCCTTGATTAGATGGTTGGGGGACACCGTCAACAGTATTTTTAAACCCTTTATTCCTTCCTTCGCCGTATCGCAACATTCGTCTATGTCTCCTTTGCTTCTTGCTCTCTGTTCATCACCAGTGATCCTTCTCTAGTAAGTTCTTTCTCTTCCCCCCTTCAATCTTTGATGGTGCGATCTCCCTCTCCTCCCCCTACTGTCTCGAGTCTATGGTATACCTCTACCGAGTCTAACTTCAATGGTGACGAGGTGGATTAAATGAAAATAAGTTACCATATTCCCAACGATTACCTAGTCATAATCCCTTCTGCATACGATTGCCCCCATACTCCTCCCGAGGTTTTCCTTCCTTTCTTTAATGACCAACTATATACCGGTCCACGCTTTCCTATCCATCCTTTCATTTCTGAAGTCTGTAGGTACTTTCACATCTCGCTATTGTAGTTAGTACCTAATTCCTTTAGATTATTGTGCGATATTGTGGTATTGTTTCGTGTGTACAGGATTCCTCTCTTGCCTCGTATTTTCTATTATTTTTATTACCTTAAACTGTTCTAGCCAGACATCTCTCTTTTTCAAGTTTGAGTGGACATCATCTATTTTGAGAAGATGCCCACATCTAACAAGAGTTGGAAGTCTAACTATTTCTATGTCCGACTTCGCAGCTGGCCCGCTCTTCCGATAGGCTGGCAAATGGATCTATCGAACTCCTCTGGGCTGGACAGATACTGCTGGTGCAGCGGGGTCGGCAATAGGAGGGTGAATTACCTGAAAAAATAGAGTATACCCTCCTCAAGATTTTCAACTCAAAATAAATGATAACAATTAAATTAAAAACTAAATAACAAGAAAAAAAGAAAGACAAAGAATTTAACTTGGTTACAGCCAGGGGGTTGTTAATTCAAGGCGGTTGAACATGCGCACTAAGAAAGTCTCCTTCTTTGAAGGTGGAGAAGCCTTTTATACTCTAAAAGCTCTTACAAGTTGCTAGAAATTTGTTACTGAGTTGAATGAATAATTTCCTAGCTCTAGGGGCCTTTATATAACTCTAGAAATCTTATCTCGGATCTTGAGGACGCCTCCAAGAGGGTTGAGGGCGCCTCCAAGGAAAAGAGCGGATAAAACTTTATCCGCGGACATAACGGTCAATTTGACCAGTTGAGGGTGCCCTCAACACTTGTTGAGGGCGCCTCAACACTTGCTGAGGGCGCCTCAACACTTGTTGAGGGCACCCTCAACAATGTTGAGAGCGCCTCCAACTGCCCCTTCAGCAAGTTCAGCTCCTTCTTCCAGCTTGTCTTCATCTTCACTTTGGCTTCCGAAGTTCCGATCGCTTAGGTGATTCCGGCCAACCGAAATAGGGCTCACCCGAATCCAATTTTCGGCCTTCTCCTCGAGCAGGCTTCCGTCCCGGCTTTACGTTCCTCGAACATCACGCACGTTCTTCTCGCCCACCGGTATACTCTTCAGCAGCTTTCTCGTCCTTCGGATGCACCGAGTCCATTGACTCTTTTCCTGTGTCGTCCTTCTCGCTAGCTGCGTCTTCTGTTCGACTTCCTGCGCTCCTAAGTTCCTGCACACTTAGACACAGGGATCAGATAACAAGCAAGACCTAACCTAACTTGGTTGATCACATCAAAACACCCACAGGGTCCAACAATCTTCCCCTTTTTGATGTGCATCAACCCAAGTTCAAGTTAGGGTAAAACAATAGTAGGTTGAGAAAATTACTAAACTAACATTTTAAGTACAAAAATTACAATAAAAGAATTTGCAACATAAGTTATAAAAATATTAATTTCCCTAACTTCCCCTAAACTTATACCTAACTCTCCCCCTTTGATCACAACAAAAAGAATGGGGTAAAAAAAAATCTAAGTAAAAATGCTTTCTCAAAAAGATTTAAAAAATTCAGTTTCAAAATACTATGAAAAAAAAATTTAAGTTAAAATTATCTTTAAGAATTTTTAAAGAAAAGTTCTAATTTCAGAGAACAATTTTTAACTTTTACAAAAATATTTTTGAGAATTTCTTATAAGTGAAAGAAAAAAAATTACGCAAGAATATTTTTCTAAGTATGAATTTAAGATTTTTAAAAGAAATCACTTGCAAAATGACTTAAAAAAATTGTTTGAGAAAAATTTCTAAGTAAAAAAAATTTCTAAGTAGGGAGAAAAATTTCTAAGTAAAAAAATTTCTAAGTAGTTTTATATTATTTTCAAAATAATTTTAAAGTAAAAATATATTTTTTTTAATTCCTCATTTCAGAAGATATTTTAACCTGGAAAAAAAATTAAGAATTTTCTAAGTCAAGATTTTATTCAAGAAACATTTTTTTTAAAAAAAATTGAAGAATTTTCAAGAAAATGTTTTAAAAAACTTTTCAAAGCATTATTTAATTCTAATTTTAATATTTTTATCGAAAAGTTAATTAGACATTTTATTTCAATATTTTGGTTTCCAGGTCGTAGAGAGGCACTAGGCCTTCTTAGTTATTGGAGCAACAATCACTTCCTTAGACAAAACCTCATAAAGAAATTGTAATGTTTAATTTTCTCGTTGAAAAGCATTACCTAAAAAAAACTTAATCTAGCAAACATTTTGGAATCCAGTAAAGGTTTCTTTCTACTGAATTAATCAAAAATTTAGGGGGTATATAACTGTTGGGAACTTTTCTAAGTTGTCCCTGATGTTTTCTAATATACTAATTCAATTTCCCGTAAATTCTAAGTCAATTCAATTTCCCGTAAATTCTAAGTTTTGATTTTGGGAATTTATTTAAACATGTATTATTATTTTTTAATTTTTCAAATTTAATTTTAAACTATTCATTTTCTAATTTTAAATTATTAAATAATTCTAATGAGCATGAATTTTCTAGTTTCAATTTCAATTCAGCATTTTCTTTTTCTAATTTTGCTAGATCTTTCGTAAGTACTTTGATAAATTGAAAATACTGAGTAGGGGTGAGATCACGTACCTTACTTACCTCACTTGGTGATGCTCACCCTTCATCGTAGCTTTCCTCTTCTGATTCTATCCCTTGATCTATGCTCATCTCTGAGTTTGAGTCATCTTTAAAGAGATGGTTGGCCATCAGTGCTACTCCTGAGAAGGCTTCGACTTCTGACTCGGAGGATGAAGAATCGTCTCATGTAGCCTTCAGACTCTTGTGTGTAGAGGACGTCGGTCTCTGAGGCTTTTCCTTGTGCCTTTTCTTCAACTTGGGGCAGTCATCCTTGATGTGCCCTTCCTCGTTGCAGTTGTAGCATCAGACCGTCCTTTTGTTGCGTTGATGCTTTTTTTACTGTGATCTAAATTTGTTAGTTTTAATAAATCTATTTAATTTTCTTACCAGAAGAGCCACTTCAGTTTTGTCGTTCGACGCTTCGGAGTCGGGATCGTCCTTTTCGGCTTGTAGGGCAATATTGAGGTTTGACTTCTCTACTTGTTTAGGCTCTGCAAGTCGAGACTCATGAAGTTCAAAGGTAGAAAATAAACTTTCTAAACTACTTACCTCAAAGTCCTTAGAGATGTAGTAACCATCTACTAAGGACGCCCACTTTGGAGTTCTCCGAGAATGCATTGAGTGCATACCGGATGGAATCTTGGTTCGTTACCGATTCACCGAAATTTGTCAGTTGCGTTATCAGGTCATTGATTCTCGCTTAGAGTTGTGCTACCTTCTCGCTGTTGTTCATCCGGAGATTCGTTAGCTGAGTTCGGAGGATGTCCCGCCTTGCCAACTTTGCTTCCGAGGTACCTTCGTGGAGCTCCAGGAATTTATCCCAGAGGTCTTTGGTGAAATTGTAACTTTCGATTCGACTTACCTCCTAGGGCGGCAGAACACTGAGCAAATGGAATTCCGCCTTTCAGCTTGCTCCTT
>JBBMJZ010000096.1:10654265-10669833 GCA_037833815.1 Zingiber zerumbet | reverse complement strand
TAAAAGTTTGAGGACATGTTAATTGATTTATATGTATTGAAAACGTGAATAAATACGTGAGAATAGACTCTCTCTTACGCGTGAGTATAAGGGGGGTGCAAGACAGGACATGAATTGCATTGAATCATGTTGACTTATGAGCGGACACAACTTGCGCGTGTCGAATGCTGGACCAGTGGGGACAAAATTTACTCAAGTGGAACAACCAACATTTGTCATATAAACCTTTTGCTGCTGTGTAACGGATACATTAAATTCAAGATTAATGCAAAATCAAAACGAGTGATGAGTGAAACGGTGAGTGTTTCACTGCTCGGCGAGTAATGGTCATTAATCGACCATTAAGGCTGTCGTTGATCTGAGCTCCTATATAAGGAGAATGCGATCTCAGTTCGCCGGTGCTGGGTGAAAATCACGGTTAACCGTTGTATTCGGGGAGATAGACGACCCTAGTGAGCCTCAAAGCACAATCGGAGGTGGACGAATCTGTTTCAAGGAAACTGCGACTCTCGCAAGCCTCGGTCCTTTTTCCTGCTCGGGAGGTTGTTCGCCCACTCGAGCTCATCTACTCCTTCAGTTGGTCAGCCTGTCTATTTCTCCCCATCGTCCACTTGCCAGGTCAGCCTCTCCGCTTGCTCGCTCGGCGACTTTGCCCGACCGACTCTACTTCGCCCGACTGGCCTCTCACTCGGGCGGTCTGCTCGGCCTGTCTTCTTGTCCAACTGGCCTCTCGCTCAGCTTGTCTGCTTCGCCCGATCAGCCTCTCGCTCGGCCTGTCTTCTTGCCCGACCAGCCTCCCGCCCAGTCTACTCTCTGTCTAGCTGAACTTGCTCGACCTTACTGTCCGATCGACCAATCTACTGCTTGCCCGCCCTGCCATTAAGTCTGCTTGGACTTTACTGCTCGAACTCGAAGTTCGATCTGTATTCAACAATTAGCATAAACCAGTCCCTACTAATAGCCTTTGATTATCCACTCAGATAATCTCGACACGCTGTCCCACTTCGATGATGTTTATTTGTTATATATAAAAAGCACAAAAATCCAGTACCTTAGCAATACCTTTCACGTTCGAGAGAACTGCAGAGTTTGGGATTCAGAATGTCCAGACTAACAAAGACCTGATGGTGGAATTGATAATAGAGGAGAGGAAGGAGAGGGGTGATCCCTCTTTTGGTGCCAAAAGAATTGTCTGTCGCTATCAGTTGGAGCAAAATGATATCGTTCATTACAAGTGGTCCAGTATCAACACTCCCACGATAAGATATAAGCCGATAAATCACCGATATGTTGCTATCAATGCTGTTTGGGATCCAAGGGGAAGAATGTACTCAAAGGATTGGTTAGAACACCATGAAAATTCTTTGAATTTATTCAAAGATAGTTATGACAAAAATTTTAAGATGTTTCTGATATGTATTTTGAAGAGGAATAGCTTGACCCACAAAGAAAGAGGAGAGAAAATTCACAGCGAACAGTTTGAACATAAGAAAACAGTTGGAGGGATGAACATAGATGGTCTATATTTATCAAGCATTCGTTATTAATAAAACAGACTACATTTGATTTTTTTACTTGTACCTTATAAAATAGCACAAGGCACTTTCCAAGTGGTATTATTTGATGGACTTTTGACTTCCTTTTGAATGTTTACCCTTTCTATGTGACAAAACGCTTATTCCCAACGCCCCCGTCAATCTATCCCTAAACAAACACTGGAGGAAGTAAATCATAGATAGCTACTAGCCATTAGTACAATGACCAAGGCATGGGGGAAGACATGCTCGGACATGCCAAGGTTCGACCCTCTAACCTAATGCGACAACACTTCATGCCTTAACCACTGCGCAACCCCGATGGAACAATGTTTGTCCCTTCGAGCTCATTACCTGGGAGGCCCTTCCCTTTCATTGGCATATAATTTGATTTCACAAAATCCCTTCACAACAACGGAATAGATAAAGAATAATCATGCAAGAAACATGACTATGAATGATGAAACTTAAAGGGAAGAAAACTGCCATCAGGAGTTGAAGTGTACTGTTAGATAACAAGCAAAATGGATATACTTAACGGAGTAAGAAATCGAATTGGAGTATCCAAGTCCTTACCTGCATATCCGGAGATACAATAAGTCAATGTTGAGAACTGTATGTGACCAGCCAAACTGTCTTCCTAGAAAGCTTTAGAAACCAATATGAGAGAAAGATGATCCAATATTCCACTAAGAAGATTATCTCTGCAAGTTAACTGCAATATGTTATTTAACCCTCACCTTTGCCAGGACACTAGCATCACACACGACTACTGATGTGGCAAAAGCTGACATTGAAACAGCTCCATTGCACATGCATATATAATTAGTTGAACAACTTGTTAAACTTGTACTTTTACTTTTCACCATCCTGGATCCTTGTTCAATCTCAAAGACACGAAGAGATGACATTGAAGCCATGAATCCAATTCCAGTTCTGATGTCATTTGAATTAATTTTGCTCAATTACAAATGGCAGCTACTCAAATTCATTACTTAGCTTTTCTATTTCTACTGACTGAACAATTTTAAAAAGTTATGAATAAATAGAGTGACTTGAGAGCTTCAACCAACATTCATAATATAAGTAACTACATCTGCAGCCAGTTTATAAGCCCTGAACGGCCTCAATTGTTGCCGGTTCATTGTTCTCTATAGATGCCACTCCTAAGGAATCAGACAGATTAACTACAAACATGTATAAAAACTATAGGCCATTGCAAAGTTTGAACTTCTAATATACAAGAACAAAACTTTGTTGGTATATAGAAAAATGATAGCATTTATACCAATGACTAACAAGCATTCAAACCACACACCTATATATCAATTTTAAGTGGTGACATGGCCTTTCTCCTTCTATCCCTAGTGGCCATCCTTTCCCCATAATTTAAAAAAATATCGCCGAGATCGAACAAACCAACATCCTTCAACCGTTTCCCTACCTCCTCAAACATGGAGACCCCCTCCTCGTTAGAGAAGTAATGCAAGAACTTATTGTAGTCAAACCTTGGCACCTCAACCCCACTCCACATTATCCTCTCCACATACTTGGTAGCCTGCAGTGTCTTCCCAGCCTTCACCAACCCCCCTACAAAGATGCTATCAAAATTTATCATGGGATCCCTCCCCTTCCTCCCCCTCTTACCCAGGTGCCCCTGCAATAGCATTATGTATGTGTGCATGATGGGCTCGCAGCCCCTCTCTATCATCACCCTAAAGACTTGGGTAGCCTCCTCTGCTCTCCGCAGCCTAAGCAAGCCCTTGATCAAGCCATGGTAGAGGCTTATGTCAGGCGTTGCTACATTGTTAAAGACCTTGTAGCCTTCCTTCACCTTTCTCCTAGCAAGAAGGCCGTAGACCAGGGTCCCCAGTGTGGGGTTGTCTATCTCCACCCCTCTCTTGAGCATTTCGCCGAGCAACATGGATGCATACATTACCCTCCCTTCCTTGCACATCCAAGTTATCACAATTCTGTAAGATTCAAGTCCAAGATCATGATACCTTTGCTCCCGCATCGATTTAAAGAGACGCATCGCGTCCTCGAAGCGATTGTTCTTGAACATGGTGACTACAAACTCCTCGTAGGACTCCGTGTCCGGCCCCACGCCGGTATCGATCATTCGGTTCCAGACCTTGGATGCCTCCACTAGATCCCCCGCCCGACAGAACCCGACGACGAGGAACCGGTAGGTTGCTTCGTCCGGGGCGACGATGGGCTTCACCTTCCATACTACGGCCTTGGCGACGTCCGGTAGCCGCTTCTTCTCACAAATTGTCTGGATTACTCTATTTAGGGTGTCGACATTGCAGAGAGACTCGTGGTGGACGCTCAAGTGGTGGAAGATCTCAACACACTTCTTGATCTCCCGGGCGTCGGCGAGAGCTGCTGCGGCGACGCAGAGGGCGCCAGGGGAGAGGAGGCCGGACGCGGAAGCGTCTAGGAAGGAGCGCCAAAGGAGGTCGAGATTGCGAGCAAGGCCGTAGACCCAGAGTATCTTGGAGGCGGAGATGGGCGTATCGGCGAAAGAGGGGAAGGAACGGAGGAGGAAGAGGCGGAAGCGGTGGACGGGACGCCAGGAGGAGGAGAAGCGGTTGCAGACCTGGAGGAAGAGCTCGTGTAGATGGGCAGGGGAGGAGGGAAGGGGGATCGTGCGAAGGCGGGCGTGGAGAGTGGCGTCAGGGGCTTGTTGATGCTGGTAAAGCACGGTGGCGAGGCGGAGGAGAAGGTCCGGGTCGACCGAGGTCGGAGGGAAGACGACGGTAGAAGAGAGGCGGCGAACAGATAGCATACGGAGAAATGACAGAGGCCGCATCGAAGTAAGGGACGGGAAAAAGTCCGTCGAACCGGCGACGAAGGCGTCAGCTGTTGCAATTTTTTTTTATTTAATTTTAGTTCGATATCAATGTAAATTCTAAATATATTTATGATTATACATATAATTTCTGAAATTTAAAAGTGTAATGTACGGGCATACAAAATCCTATTACATAATACATAAATATGTCATGTATTGCCCTTAATTATTTTCAATTTGCAAATTCAAAGTGATAGCTTATGATTATATCATTTTGTATTTTTTTTAGCTGTTGAACAAAGAACAAAGAGCAACACAATGACTAGTGTTCATAGAGCCAAGCCCCTACTTACAAAAAGAATAGAGAGAGAGAGAGCAGACGAGGCTGAGCAATAACATGCATTAATGTAAGAACTACAAACAAAAATGGCCAACGATAACATTGTTTAATGAATTAGGAATGTTCAATGAAAGAAAGGCGACATCGCCATGCACATAGTTTAATTTCAGCAAACTCTAACAGAAAAATGTGACAAGAAAGAGTACCAATCTAGCCTCTCGTAACTTTAAAAACGATGCCATACACAAACCAATAAGAAGAGACGAGTAAACGTACAACAAACTTCAACACGAGAATTAACTTGAAAATCCAGCTCAAGTCCTTTCAGGGAACAGAAATGGAATAAATTGATTCTTTCCTTCACTGCAGTGTCGTAGGTAGTACAAGGTCCATAATCATGGGATCTTTTACCTCTGGAATCTGTCTGTACTTTGATTTGCTCATCGGCATTCACCCTGTAAAGAATGCCCAATTGAAACCGCAAAGGAAAACAAACAAAAAATATATATAACTAGGTGATGAATAATGGACTTGATAGAGACATCTAACCTTGATACAGACATATATGTAATGGACTTCAGGGTTTGAACCAAGAACTGCAGAAACCGAGCTACCATCCTCATTCAATGGCAATGGAGTGGTCAATTCCCAAGTTTTCTGCCCTGGAGTCTTCTCTGTCCTATCTGGAAGGAAGAGGAGGGACAGTGGGGGAACAATTATCAATTCTCACACAATTGATACGTCTACATAGAGCCTCAAATGTACTGATTAGCAGAGTGATAATAGAAATAAGAAATAATTTCTCATACTGTGTTTAAAGACTATGATCCTAATGATTCACCATATGGTGATATATGATGATGATGATGAAAATGAACTTTGGCAAATTTGAGAATGAACTGCAAATTAACTAGTACGAGCAATATACATTCGCTAGACAAATGCGTTCTCAACTGAAGTGATGGCATTTTTAGGAGCTTAGGTGATGATGGAAACTTAATTTGATCAGAACTCAGGAAAAATATATGATATCCTGAGTATCACATGACTCTGACTTGGATACTACCAGTCACTTATCATCGGATACCTTGATTCAGAGGTCTAAAACCATGGCCCCAGATTTCTAAACTTTTACCTCATCCTAATTCTGAAATGTCGTATTTGGTTTATCAGTAGATTATGTTAACCCATGAAACTCAAGAGGAATCTTAGTTCTTATGCAAGTAGAATCTCGCATTTGGAATGATACCACCGTGATATATATCCCAGATTGAATTGAGGCATATTCCACTCACTTTAAACCTTCTATTTGTTCATTTAGATTTTTTTTTTCTTTTCATATGTGCATTTCAAATCATAATGGAGAACCAAATTAACAGTCAACAGCTGAAACAAATAAAAACAGAGTCACTGACCTATTACATGCATGTTTATATTCCAAAGTTCAACACCCCTTAACAGATTCAATCGATAACTTGGATCGCCATAGGTGATCTGCATTAAACATAAAAGAGTTGGCCATAATATTTACTTCCTTTCTTTCATAGATGGAGTAAAATCCATTTAGCATACCAGAATGTATACTCCTTTATCATTGAGAACCCTGACAGATATTGTATATGGATGTCACAAAATGACAAAAATTTGGTAGATAAATTTATTGATATAATTAGGGAACAGGTTTACCTGCCAACTTCCGTCAACATTTTACTTGCATTTTCTGTAGCATTAGGTCCACACTACAAGACAACATCTTCTACTATTAATATGTGAAACCAGACAAGCATGAGCCAGGGTACACTTACCATGAGAGAATCAAGAGTTCCTGCATTTATAAAGTAGTTCAAATGTAACCTTGCACTAATTTGTGAAAATATTATCAATACTTGAAACAAACTCAAGAAATACAAGCAGTAGAATTGACCATGAAGTGATAATTGCACGAATACCTTTGTCAATAACAGCGTCAAATGAACTTGATTCAAAAGAACTCATTTCTCGTACATCCATTTTGATATCTGTGAATATAATTAAGAAGCAGCACACAGAGAATGACTACTTATCTAACTAATGAGAAATAAACACCACAATGTGAACTAAAAAAATTTATTAAGCCCAGATGCTTGTCAGCTAGAAATAGTAGAGGAAGATTGCTATTATGTACTAGAGGATACATTTGAGCCTCGCTCTATCAAAATACTTTTCCTGCATAGCTTCTATCACCACAGATGATATATCAATGTTGACAACATCTTGGTAACCATCATCAACCATGCTTTCACCAAGTACTGTAAGAATTTTAACATTATCTCAGATAAACTAAATCATTGTCGAGAAGTAATGTTGTAAATACATATAAACCATGAAATAAGCTAGAGTAATTTTTCAGTTATTGGTGAGGATCTAAGAAGACTAATACTGAAATATTTTTTTTAGAAATCCTTAACAAAAACAAATTGATCGTGTTTTTAGAAGTGGTGCCAACAGTGAACCTAACAGACAACTCAGCACCAAAACCAATTTACAGCAAAAGCACTTGTCCTTTGAAAAAAAATTATTAAAAAAACATCAAGAGCAATACGTAGCTCTACTAGCCAAGATAACGTTATAGTCGATCTCAATTCAGTGATCAAATCTGAATTGTTTACCAGATCAAAATAAAGATTTTTGAGCACGTGTATGCCAAACATATCGATACATCCGACCTTGCTAAAGATTAAATCCTTCGCATCATTGAGGTTTAAATCCATGATTTAAGAAGAATACTAGAATATTATCAAATCCTCCTTCATATTTTGAGTAGTTAGTGGTTACGCACAGATCAGATCCAGACCTATTAAATGAAGCATAGGGAAGGGAAATTTCTCCCTTTCAAAACAACTAGAAATCAATCATACCAGACCAATACCGAGCGAAGATTCGAAATACAAAGGATAAAAAAAAATCGCTCTGATGTGTTTAAGACCCAGCATTTTATCCTCTTCCATTGCAAGATCCGCAACATGAGAAAGAGTGATCTAGGAGATGAGAGATCGAGCTGTCTAGGAATAAATAGTTGACCCTAAAAGCGCAACAGGAAAGAGGGGTAGAGGACCTGAGTTCCCACATCCGACGAGGAGGAGGCGATGGTGGCGGCGGAGGTAGAGGTCGAAGAGCGGGCCGAGGCTTTGGTATTTCTGGTACCAATCGAAGGTGCCTCGGTCTTTGCTGTACCTCTGATCCCAGTACGACGCTTCGCCGTAGGCATGCGTCGACGTCTCCGCCGCTGCAGCGCCTGGAGTCATCCTCCGATCGTCCCTCGCGGAGCTTCCTCCCTCTCTCACGCGCGTGCGCTCCTTCGAGAGTCCGACGACCCAAGACACCGGCCCCACGGCAAGCTGTTTAGCTCGTGTAGTGTTTAATATTATATACTTCCAATTTGACCTTTTCAATTTTTTTATTTTTTTCAATGAGGTTTCCTGCTGTTTTAACCGAGTCCGCGACAGATGGACCCGGCCCCGCGGAAAGCGCAGATGAGCCTAGATCGACAGTCTAACATCATTCCAGCCCAATTTTTGTGAGTGAATCGAACCCTTCTACCATTGCAATGTAATCATTCATCTCTTCAATGTAATCATTTATCTCATCATAATTAAAAGGATAAAAATTAAAAGAGGATCACTAAAGTAAAAAATATATATATTATTAAATTGTCATATTATCTTTATTTATTTTACTTTTAAAATTATTATAGCAGCTTCGAATTACACAATTATATAGAAGTTATGATCCCATAACTATTATATAATTATCATATGTATGATTTTATATCTGTTATAATTATATAATTATAGTAATTATTATTTTATGTTGTCAATATTAAAAGAGTTATGAATTGTAATTATTACCACCTGAGTTATTACTAATAGTTGAAATGTTACTATAAACTAATAGTTGAAATGTTACTATAATATAATGACGATGATATTAATTATATATAGAGAGAGAGTTTTTATATAGTGTACGATTGTGCACGTCGCGCATAATATTATTATTTTTTAATTATTATTTTTTAATATTTTAAATTTTAAAAATTTAATATTTCCTTATTTAAAATTTAGTATATAGATATATCCCCTAAACACATTACAATACTCAATATATACATAAATTAATTTTATTTTTAAAACCAAACACTATAACCTAATTGGGAATCCTGAACCCTATAGGTAAAATCTAAAAAAAATAAATATTTTTGATACTATAACCCAAAGTCTGAACCCTAGAGGTAAAATATAAAAAAAATAGCTTTGATACTATAACCCAAAGCCTGAACCCTAAAGGTAAAATCTAAAAAAAAAAAATAGCTTTGATACTATAACCTAAAGCCTGAACCCTAGAGGTAAAATCTAAAAAAAATAGCTTTGATACTATAACCCAAAGGTTGAACCCTAGAGGTAAAATTAAAAACCCAAAGGCTTTGATATTTTAATTATTTTTTAATTCAAAATTAAAAAAAAATGAAAAGAAAAAAAAGACACTAATATGCTGCGCGCACAGTCGCGCACTGTGCGGCGCGCAGCATATCAAGTTCATGTATATATATAATTTTAAAATTTATTATATAATTACTCAGTCATAAATATATTTTAAAAATATTATAAAATCACACATAATTAGGATAAAATATTTTACTATTTTTTATTTAAAACAAACAATGATACTTAATTGAAAATATAATATTCTATTATGGTGCTTAATTTAAAATGTAAGTATAATTAAAATATATTAAATGAATTTAAAATAATAATTTTAATAAATTAAATATTTATAATTATACATAATAAAATTTAAATATGCTATTAAATACACTTAATTTAAATTTATAAAATTTTAAAAAATAAAAACTCTCTCCCACACCAAATATGATGATGTGAATAGTACATCACCAAACATGGTGTTGCACTATTTACCACACCATATTTGGTATGGAATTTGGTGTATGAGTTTGAGTCTTTTGATGCTAATTTGACATTAAATTTTATGTTTTGGTGATGGATTGGAGATGGTCTTATATACCCTAAGGGCATCTCCAATCGTTAAAGCTCTGAATAAGTTTTTTTGGGGATTTCAACATGTCACATCAACATTATAAAAGCTCATTGGAACATTTCCAATGGTTAAAGCTCTAAGTGAATTTTTTTATAATTCTCTCCACATGTAGTTGCATGGCTCCATGCATATTACATGAATTTCAATACAAATCTACTATTCTCTTCACAATAAAAAAATCCCCATATAAATTTTTTCATTTAATATCTCTATATAATTTTCATTTGATATTTTAATTAATTATGATCTTGAATTTAATTTATTTATAATTAACAATTAATAAATTAATTAATTTATGATTTTTAATTTAATATAATTTATCATTTTTATTTAATATTTAATTAACTTATAAATCTAATTTAATTATAGTCATTTGTATATTTTTTTAACTTATCTCAAATATATTTATTTTTAAAAGAAAAATATATTATTTTAATTATTACTAATTATTTATAAAATGAAACATTCATCAAATAATTTATTTTTTAATTATTTAAAAAATGTCAAACATGCACATTAATTATTGACTCCACCAAAAGAAAAAAGCAGGTTTGAAAATTTAAACATGCTTTTAAGTTAAAAATCCCAAACCTCATATACATAATCATAAAAGTTTTTTTTATAAGGTTTTTCAATTTTACAAACCTTTAATAGACCTTGCATTAGAGATCCTCTTAGTATTACACCTCAAGAATTCGTGGCCAAACCAAAGTGAAACCTCGAACAGAAGGGAGAGGAGGTTTTGTGATGTTCTTCTACAATACAAAATCTTTGGCCTATGTGAGAAAAACTTAGATATCCTTAAGTAAATGACTGAAATCCTGTCCAAGAAAAAGACCCAGGTCCTAATGATTCGGCTGGCTTGTCTTTTCCTTAAAAATTTTTGATCTCTAATGGACCTCTCAATATGTTAAGCAAGAGTACATTGTAGTTTCTTTAGTTCAACAAAGAGCGTATCTCGGTCTCAATTTCAGTGAGAGGCTGGCTAACATATAGACGAATCTGTCCCTTTCTCAACACAAGTAGCTTTAAAGCATTCAAATTTAGTGCCTCTGTAAGTTCCTACAAATGCCAATCCCCTTGATTCAATATCATGCATTTCCGAAAAAATAATTCATAGTTCAACTACATTTATTAGCATTAAAAAAATTGCTTTGTGCATTGTCAACTTTTAAGATACGGCTACAAAGATGGGTAAATCTTATACAACCACTAAGAATTAATTTCTGTTGCATCAGTGAATTAGCTGAACTGTTAAGTTTGGGGAAAAAAATATTGTATTATGAAATAATCATTAATCTTAACTCTTAAACTGCTAATATGGTACCAAACATTGTTCCTAATAACCTATTAACTCTAATACTCTTAATCCTCCTGGTTGGGTTAAAAGTATAAATGTTATCTACATGCCAACTTGTTACATGGACTAGAACTAGAAAATGTAGACTACATCACGAGCCATTATCAAACAAAACATATTTATCATAGCCAAAAGTCCCTGTGGCCTCAGAACATCATACAATCAAGTCGACATAAATAGGATAAATGAAATGAATTTTTGATGAAGAGATACCTGAGGAACAAATCTCTCAAGTATCATTTTCCTTAAAGGAAGTTAGTTAAAGATCATGAAGCGAAGGATACAACATCATAACTCTACTAGAACTATAAATTGAAAACAATATCTTTTTGTCAAGCAACTTGAGAATTATTTTATCACTTCATTTGATTTTAGTAAAGTAAATAGTGAAAATTTTGATATCCTAAAATGATGGTCACAGAAGGATCAAAGTTTTCCTATCCTCTCCGTGCTCACCAAAGAAATTTTAGCTTGCCTAGTGTCAACTGTTGCTGTGGAACAGAAATTTAGTGTCATCGGTAACATATTAGATGAACGACGATAAACTTTGTCTCCTATCTCATTGGAGCTCAAGCATTACTCGATGATTGGACCAGAGCCGAGAAAAGAATCCAAGGAATTCAACTTTTTAATGACAAAGTTGAAGATTTTGATATCGAAGGAATGAATACAACGGGAATGGGAAATGGAAGTGAGTAACAAGACCACTTCCTGATATCAAAGGATAAAAATATAAAAGAACTATGTGGAATTTGATTCCCATATACCCTAAGGGGATACGCAAGCAACTTAAATAAGTGTATGCCCCTTTTTTAAATATATTTTAAATTTTAAATTTTTTAATATAATAATCTTGAACCGTGGTGAATCATGAACCAAACCATGAATCGGTGGTTCTGAAATGTGAATTGTAACCATCTTGGGTAGTTAAGATTAAGGGGTCAACCTATTAGGAACCATCAAACTAGCGGTTCTGAACCATCGAACATTGGTTCCAAATCGTGGTTAGATCTAGCCCTAAGCTAATCGATTAGACAATTAATTAGGAGGTTCTTGTGAGAACACAGAAAGGGCATAAATCAATTGGTCAATTGATTGGGCCAAGCTTAATTGATTGGACAAATCAATTAGGGCTAGGAGTTTCATGAAGAGGAATTCACATAAATAATGATGAATTGATTGACCCAATCGATGCAAACACTACTAATTGATTGGGTCAATCGATTAACCAGTGTTTTATTGCGAGGTGGAAGAATCGATTGTGGCAATCGATGGGCTAATCAATTAAGGCCTTTTCGTGAGAGGACAAAGAGTTGCGGAATCGATTGGGTAATCAATTAAAGCCCTTTGAATCTATTGGGATGACTCACCAATCGATTAGAGTTTAAAAAAAGAGTCATTATACAACTGTTCAAATGGTCTGATGATGTGACATTCAATTAGGGAAAAGCTGAATCGAT
Source organism: Zingiber zerumbet (assembly GCA_037833815.1). NCBI lineage: Eukaryota > Viridiplantae > Streptophyta > Magnoliopsida > Zingiberales > Zingiberaceae > Zingiber > Zingiber zerumbet. Next base: position 10,657,250 of record JBBMJZ010000096.1, on the reverse strand, counting down.
TAGGAGGTATCGAGTTAACCCTAGAAAAGGGTTTTTGCGAAGGTTTGAAGGCAACTCTCACACATATTTTGATTGTCAGGCTCTTGGGTGTTTGGAGAAGAAGTGTTATTACATTTTTCACCACTAAGAAGCAATCCAAAGCAAGAAAAGAGCAAACAAAGCAAGGTTCATGTTGTAAAGTCATTTTTGATTTCTTTGTAGCCTCGTTTGCATTTCTTGTTTGTATTTCCTGTATTTGAGCTTATACGTGGTTTCTCCACCTCTAGATTATTTTTGAGAAGGAGTATTTTACATAGTGGATTATGTGCACTGTGTGGATCCTTGGATTAGTCAACTCAAGGAGGTTGATACTAAGTAAATCTGAGTGTTAGCAACTGCTTTGAGTTTTCCCCTGCAACAAATCATCAATGAAGTGATTGGAGCTAATCACCCCCCTCCAGCTCCAAAAGTGTCCTAACAATTTCTCCACCTCTAAATTATTTTCGAGAATGAGTATTTTTTATAGTGGAGTGTGTGCACTCTGTGGATATTTGGATCAGTTATCTTAAGGAGATGGATATCAAGAAAATTTGAGTGTTAGCGATTGCTTTGAGTTTTTCATTTCAACAAATCATCAACGAAGTGATTTATGCTAATCACCCCTTCTAACTCCCGAAATGTCCTAACAAGTGGTATCAGAGTGATGCCACTTTTCATTGGACTAATTGCTGAAAGAGTAATAAGCTAGATGAAGAAGAAGTTGAAGCTTGAATCCCTAATTTTAACAAGTCAAAGGACTCATCATTCAAAGAGCTCAAGTTTAAAATGGAGTTTATAGATGGAATCAAATATGACATCCTAGCACCTCCACCATTAGGAATTGGGAGTTTTGACCATTGGAAATTAGAGGTTGAAAATTTCTCCATGATGGAGATAGAGAAATGATTGTTCTAATGGAGGGTTTTGAAGCTCCAAGGGGTTCCAAGAAGAAATGGACAGAGGAGTAAGTCAAGAGGTGCTAGGCAAACAACAAGATAGCTAAATTATTAATTAATTTTGTTTCAAGCACCATTTTGTTCAAAATTAGAGAATATAAGGATGAAAAGGATTTATGGAGCAAGTTGGCCAAGCTCCATGAAGATCCCTCCACTTTGCCAAATTAAGATAAATTTAAAGAGGGAGATTCATTGGACAAGAGGATTCGAAAGTTGAAAGATGTTCAACATCTAAAGATGAAATTCAAGAAATATCCACCTCAAGGATTGAGGGGACGACTTATTGACACTAGATCGAGAAGAAGCTTCTATTTCCGAGTCAAATGAAGAAAAGTTTTGTCCCACCCCTACAAGCAAAGAAGATATAAGAATTTCAATTTGTAAAAATAAAAATTATATCATTACTTTGAGTGTAGAGAAAATTGATACTGTAAATACCCCAGGTTGGTTTTGATGTGATCAACAAAATTAAGTTAGACTTTACATTTTTTATGCCTTATGGCTAAGTGTGCAAGGACTTATGTGCTATGTAGGATAGCAATTATCCTGCGGGCTGATGAGAAGAGGAAAATTGAGAAGACAAGAAGAGGAACCTCTAAGAAGGAAACTTTTATTAAAACTAGAGATTTGATCTCTCAACATCTAAAGATGACTCTTATATAGACCATAACATAAAATTAATTACCCTAAATACCCAAAAATAAAAATTGCCAAAAATAGTAAAAGGGACCTAAAAAGTGTTTAAATGGCAGAATTTGGGGCTAAAAATTTGATAGTTATGGTTTCACCAATAACAAACGTAGGTTTTCGAATTCTACATGGTGACGACAAACAGAGTCTGATTCTAAGTCTCGAGTCAAAAATTATGTCCGTTTAAAGTTTGAAGGCTCATATTGGGCTTCAACATGGGTTGAACCTACAAATTAAGTTCATTAGCAACCATCAAATAAGGAGTTAGGTGCTTCACATTAAAGACATCAAAAGTCTTCAGATGACTAGGAAGGCGCAACCTGTAGACATTGTTGTTAATTTTCTATAGTATCTCACATGGCCCAATTTTTTGATCTTTTAGTTTATTATATATTCTCCAATAGGGAAATGATCATGAATCAATACACCCTAGATAAAATCTCTAATCTCAGAAAGTATCTGTTGACGATGACGGTCGAACCGAGCCTTATACTTGGTATTGCTTTCCATAATTACCAGTTTCACCCACTCATGAATACCTAGAAGATGCTCTATCATCTCATCTACTTTAGGACTCATTCACACTACGCGTGGAACAGGGGCTAAGTCTAGAACTTCTGATGGATTTTGGCTATAGACAATCTCAAAAGGACTCAATCCCATGGTCCTATTTTTTGATCTATTGTAGGTAAACTCTGCTTGAGGTAACGCTAAGTTTCACTGCTTTGGTTTAGTTCCTGTAAGGTATCTCAGAAGATTGCCCAGACTCTAATTTGCCACCTCAGTTTGTCCATCTATCTGAGGGTGGAAGGAAGTGCTAAAGTTTAACTGTGTTCTGAATTTCCCCCATATGCTCTTCCAAAAGTGACTAGATGAAATTGGTATCTCAATCTGAAGTAATGTATGGAGGAACGCCATGTAAAAGTATAATCTTCTTGAAGTAAAGATAAGCAGTATCCATAGTCTTCCTACAAGCTACAAAATGCACCATCTTTGAGAATCTTTCAATAACAACAAGAACTGAGTCTAAGGTTCATTGGGTGCAAGGTAATCCCAATATAAAATCCATGTTGACATCGAGCCAAGGAGCTTCAAGAACAGGTAAGGGAGTGTGCAAGTCTGCATTTGTTAGAATCCCCTTAGATCGCTAGCATACAAAACATTAATCAACAAAGTGAGCCACATTGCTAGTCAACTTGGGCCAATAGAAATTAGGAGAGATGTGTTGGTTGCTACTCGAAAATCCTAATGGTTCCACTGTACAAAAATTTTATACAAGGTCTGAACCTTTCCTAGCTACCATGTGTTCTTTTAAATTAAA
>JBBMJZ010000096.1:10600614-10610980 GCA_037833815.1 Zingiber zerumbet | reverse complement strand
AGAGAAAAGAAAGTTTAAAAAGGAGGAGATTCACCCCCCCCCCCCCCTCTCGCCCTCAACGATCCTTCAATAATTATCTTCCGTATATACCAAATTACCCTCAATCCCCAAATCTTCCACTACTTCTTTTACCCGAAGAAAATGGAGATTGGAGTCTTTTACTTCACGGTGAGCCTCGAATGTAGTTTCTTAAGAAAAGTCTCAACCTCTCACAAAGAATGGAAATTTCATTACTTATTCATCCATCTTCTTACTCCATTCTCTTGACCGACTGGCTGGCATTGCCAAAATCATCAACTCTGGGTCATAAGCATAAATCCACTTATGTCATAGCTATGACCAATTTGATCGACCTTCACTATAATGTGAATTTGTTGCTTGAATAAAGTCTTCTCTTCAATTTTAGATTGAGCCCAATCGGTGCCGAGCTTCAGTTCTCCTTCGGTAAGTGTTTACCAATCTTATTTTGTTGTGATGGCTAACTAAAGGTTTTTCTTTTTGTGAAACTCAGACAATGTTAAAAGCATCACTTGACTAATGTCTGAAGTTGATCGAGGCCAAATTAGAGGAGTGTAGTGCCCCACCCACTGGCTCCTTAGTTGATGCAGCCATAAACATGGAGGATCTATCGTCGTCTAGTCCTTCAATGCTGATGGTGCCCATCTTGTTGGTACCCCAAGGTAGTTTTGATGTGATCAACCAAGTCAGGTTAGGTCCTGTTGGTTTCTAACCCCTGTGTATAATTGTGTAGAAACATAGGAGCATAAGAAATTGAGTGAAAGATGCAGCTAGCAAGAAAGATGACACGGAAGAGAGTCGATGGGCTTGGTGCATCTGAGGCACTAGGTGTAGCGGAAGAGTACGCGGGCTGATGAGAAGGAGGCGCGTCGCGTTTCCCAGGGACAAGAAGCCGGAGCGGAAGATTGCTCAAAAGCCAGAAGTTGGATTTGGGTGAGCCCTATTCTGAATGGCAGAGATCACCCAAGCGAGCGGAGCTTGAGCCAAAGACCTGGACCAAGGCGAGTGGAACCGAAGCAGAAGACCGGGACCAAAAGTCACCAGGAAGTATACCTTCTTGGTCCGGGAGCCTGGACAAGATCCTTATCTAGATCACGTCAAACGTAATCCATTGCAATGAGGATAAAGTTTTATCCCCCTCTAGGCGCCTGGAACCCTTCCAGGCATCCCGACCAGGGCTATAAATATAGCCCTGGTCCCAATGCTTCATAACAACACTTGTGATTCATTCTAGTTTTGTTTTATTCTGTAATTGAGTACTTCAATTGCTGTAAGAGGCTTCTCCACCTGAAGGAGATTGTTTACTGAGCTCTAACTTCCTTGGATTAACAACCTCCCCGGTTGTGACTAAGTAATCCTTTCGTGTCTCTTTTCTTTTAGTCATTTATTTTATTTATGCAAGTGTTAGATTAATTAAGCTGTAAATTCGAGAAATGTTCTTTTTATTTATCAGGGCTATTCATCCTCTCTAGCCGGTCGCCAACGATCTAACAGTATTTTCTTTATATAAACATGAGTACTATTATGGTCTGGTACTTTAATAGATGGTTTATATTGTTTCAATCTTGATGTTAATTTCATTGAATCTTTGTTTTATGTTGAACACATAACTGGTAGTAAACACAATGCACATAATGAGAATTCTACTTATTTGTGGCATCAAATATTAGGTCATATATCCAAAGAAAGGATAATAAGGTTAACGAAAAGTGAAATATTACCTTAGTTGGATTTTGATGATTGTGACATATGTTTGAATTGTATTAAAGGAAATCAAAACAAACATATATCAAGAAATCCAACCACAAGAAGCCGTCAACCACTTGAAATTATACACACTGATATTTGTGGTCCTTTTGGCGCTCCATCTTAGAGCGGTGAAAAATATTTTATCACCTTTATTGATGACTTTTCACGTTATTCCTATTTACACTTACTGCATGAAAAATCTCAAGTAACGAACATCCATGAGGTGCTCGTTGATGAGGTTGAAAGGCAGTTGGATAGAAAAGTAAAAGTTATAAGGTTCGATAGAAGTGGTATTATGGAAAATATAATGAGAATGGACAATGTCCAAATCTATTTACAAAATTCCTTCAAAGTCAAGGCATATGTGCATAGTATACTATGACTGGTACACCGCAACAGAATGGTAGCTGAAAGGAGGAATCATACTCTTATGGACATGGTTAGGAGTATGTTAAGTTATATTACTGTACCTTTTTCATTGTGGATGCATGCATTAAAGACTGCTGCATATCTGCTTAATAGAGTTCCTAGCAAAGCAGTTCCTAAGACTCCTTATAAACTGTGGATGGGAAGGAAACCTAGTTTGAGGCACTTTCATGTAGAAATAAAAGTATATAATCCCCATGAAAGAAAACTTGATGTAAGAACCATTAGTGGTCATTTCATTGGTTATCCTAAAAAGTCAAAAGAGTATAAATTTTATTGTTCTAATCATAGTATGAGAATAATATAGTCTGATAATGCTCGGTTCATTGAGAATGGCCAGTTTAGTGGGAGTGAGAAATCATGAAAAGTGGATATTAGAGAGGCTTGTGGTGATCTTTTTCACTTAAGGCTTCTCATAAAGTTGTTATTCCATTTGTTGTATCACAATTACACAACACATCAAGACAACAAAATAATAATATCCAAAATCCACAAAATGAATATATAGATGATGAACCAACTAACAATGTGCAAGTCATAAATGAACAAATGATAGAAGAGATGCAAGAAATAACATTAAGAAGGTCTGAAAGGCAAAGAAGACTAGCTATTTCAAATGATTATATCATATATTCACTTGAACATGAATGTGACTTAAGCATTGATGAAAGTCTAGTCTCGTTTATACAAGCCATAACTGTTGGGTTATGCCCGATGCGGGTGCATGATAGAACACATTTCGTAAACATGCGCAACGAAAAATAAAAAAAAAATCCTAATTATTACATCACACACCACACGCATACAAGGATATAACATGTCAAACATGATCGCATAATTAAAATTTTATGGAAGTAAATTTATGCTAAGTATACCTTGTAGATGACTTGTAACGAGAAGGACATCAACCGTAGCGAAGTTGTCAAACCTCGTCTTTATTCGTATCCACGCCAAACTCCTCAAGATAACTCCTTGAGTACAAGCCTCTCATTCAGAAGTTACTAGTCATGAGTGAAGAAGAGGGATCAAGAGGAAGAAGAAGAGAAACACACAAGGGAGAGTTTTTTTGCCTTGTGGTGGTCACGACAACAAGAGGGAGAGCCATCTTATTAGTGGCGGGAGAGAGAGGAGAGGGAGAGGAGGATTGAGTTTCTAAAAGCCAATCAACCAAATAATAAAACTTTTTTTTAATCTAATTCTCTCTTAATTACATATATATATAATTCTCTTTAATGAGTTGGATTAGAAAACTCAAATCTAAATCATTATTTCTTAACAAAAAATTAGCCCATTAACCCCTTTGTTTCGTTCACAACTAAACAAAGTTGGTTCATGACTAATTCATGATTAAACTAAATATGGTTCAACTCCACTATAATAGATGTATCCAATCTGTGCTTCCATCATGATAAATATTTCTAAATTTGTATTGTATGGTTCAACCAAATATTTATTTCTTGATCTAATAATCATATTCTTTAATTTGTTTTACGTCTTTTAGAGACTCGTTAGTGCGTGTGACCTAATAGGTCCCCGATTTATCTTGGTCATCCATAATTAACTACTTAATTATAGAATGATCATGAGTGACACCTAGTAGTACATCACGATCCCCAATTAGCTAAAAAATCATAGTTAATCTTAGAACTAATTTTAAACCCTTAAGCAGTTACAGTGAGTCGTACCTTGTCCTTTCACTCGTCTTATACCCATTTGGTTCTGGACATGGTCTATGTGTCTATTTTCACTAGACTGACTACATTACACCTAGCCCAAGTAATACTTTCTCGTTCTACGAATTTAAATTACTCGTACATGTGTCTAAGAGTCTCGTACTCTTAACATGTGATGCTTTGGCTAAAGATTTTGAGTAATAATCCTAACGAGTAGCCAAAGGATATACGTCTCCTCGCAAGGAACGATGAATCCTCTGTGGGCTATTCAAACATCTTTAGGCATTTGGACTTATACCCAATTATCTTGGGTCCACACCTCAATGAGGTACTTGCTTAAGATGTCAAAGTATAAGTCTCTATGACCAAGATGACTTATATATCTCAAGTTGAAGAAAACTTACACTCGAGTTGTAGTAAGAGATTCATAGACATATTCATATATATAGATAACCATATGGAGTCTTACAGCGAGTTATTCTAATGAACTAGTTACCATAACTAGCATCCACGTTTAACTCTCGACATCCCAATGTCTCCAACCAGTGAGAAAATAGCTGCTTGGTGAACCAAGGAGTATAATCCATGCTAGTTTTACAAAATTGATGATGTCCGAATGCATTAATTCAATGACTAAGAAAATTCCAATACGTTCATAATTGCACATATAGAGATAATCACTAGTTGTGATCCAATCACAATTTCTATCATGCTATAAATTGTATTGCAAACATTCAATAAATGAGTTTAAGATAATCAAACATATAATATGCATTCAAATAGTGAATCTATTGATCCTGTCCGAGTCAGGGGTCAATGGACGCTGGGGAAGTGGTGCTCTCTGCTGGCTCCTTGCGCGTTCCGGCAGACCTGCAGCAAAACCGAGCCGGGCGGGGTGTCCCGGCGACGGCCCTCCGACGCTCAAGTCAGGCAAGGGAACAGAAGAAGGAAGTGGCGCTAAGATGAAGACTCGCGTACCTCTGGAGAGGTCCTGGGGTCCTTATATAGGACCCAGGGGAGGAGTGGGCACGCCCTTTGAGGCGTCCACGTGTATGCGCCCATACCTGAGAACACTCATGTCAGAAAGCCCTGCCTGACCCCATGCTGCAGTAATCCTAGCATGTCTCTGATGGGACAACGGAGCTCCCCTCGTACAGTCTTGGGTATGGCTGGATGTTGACCTTGTTGTCCCAAGTCGTATCCGATAACAATCCGAGCGGGCCTTCCGCTCGGCCATTCTATGCCGGACGGGGTAGTGAACCCCCTATCTCTGCCCGGCTCGTACATGTCCTTGTGCTCGGATGAATCCACTATGTAATTTTCTGGTTTGGTCGAGCGGCTTGGCCACTTGGCCCTGCAGTATTTTACCTTTGAGCGTTGAAAACACCTGCTGTTGAGTTCCTTCTCGTCCTGGAGTCACCTGTCCGACCGGCCAGGAAGGAGCTCCCCGACCAGCCGGACTCTGCCCCGATCGGACGTGGTTTTCCTCCATCCGGTCGGGCGATTCTTAGGACTGTCACTAAGACCGTTGACCTATATGTGTCATTGACCACTGTCAATAAAAATCCCACGTTCTTATCACCGGATCAAATACAATTCTTTAACATCGTTGATCATGCATGGTCTCTTTCAAATAATTTACTTAGAACGTCTTTACTTAAATTTTTAATGACTTTATCAGAGAAAAGGAAGCGAGAAACACAGGAACAGATCGATGTCAGTCTGAGTGACAAATCCCATCACACATCAAATTCCATCCGAGTCCGCTACAAAATCTCTGCCCAGCTTCGTCAGATCGTTTTGGGTGTCTCCCCACACTTTAATCTCTCCTTCTTCTTCTCTCTCTGTCTGTCCCATCATTTCATCACTAATTGCGAATTAATATCAATCGATCAATTATTTACTTTTTCCAAAAAGAAATGATCCACAGAGGACTCGCGGCGGCCGGGCGGTGGCACGCCCCGCTGCACGGTGTTTTGGCCGGGGCAGCGAATCGCCACGGCCGAGTGCTGTCCCAGTCGCGGGGACAGCCGCAATGATTGGTTTGGCCCCGCCTCGTCGCCCAATCTCGGCCGTCGATTCGCACCGCCGCAGTGATTCCCTGCCGGCTGGCTGGCAACTGGCGGGCTTAACATATCTTGCTACCGCCGTCGACGACAGAATGACCGTTGATTTATTTATTTATTTATTTTAATAAAAAAATATGAATATTTATCTGAAAATGAATCAATCATCGATTCATGACGTCGATAATTGTTCGTTCTACGGAACAACCGGGGGCGTAGCCAAGTGGAGTGGGGTGAGACCACTCTTGAGATTTGTTTTTTTTTTTTTTAAATTAATACTATATCCGATCGCTGTTACCTAAGTTATCTATTGACACAATTTTTATAAAAAAACTATCACAACTTATATTAAATTTGAAAAATAACATATACAATAAGAAAATGAAATAAATCATAAAATACGAAATGAAGATACTAAATTAAAATTAGTTCAGGTTCTAATTGATGAACAACTAAGTTATCTATTGATTTAGAGTTGATTGGTTAAGTTAAATTGAGTTATTTCTCTTCTTCCCATTTCCTTCTTCTTCTCATCTTCCTTATTTCTTTTTCTCATTCTGTTCTCCAGCTACTGTAAATCTATCCAGGGATGTGGCTCATCGATTGACCGTATAAAAACTTCATTCCACTATGTAACACAAAAAACGTTAGTACTGGATCAGAAAAGGGGTTTCCGGCATTAGCCTTCCGATACTCAAGTCAGTAGACATACGACAAAGAAATATGACAACAATGGGAGCGCAAGTACGAATAACGCATACCTCCGTCGGTGCATGGATCCCCTTTTATATAGTGCTCTGGTAACAGACATACATGCTTCTCAAGACGCGCACACATTTTTTTAACTGTCCTATGAAAAGACATGTCAGAAAAGTATCTTTAATATCATTCCTTAATACGACATGTGTTTTGCTTGTTGACCATGCCGCCCTGTTAGTGACACTAACTACTAAAAGGATATGATGAGATATAAAAGGGGTCCCATTGTTTGGTAGAGCGGGGGAGCCACTTGGCCATGATTTTTCGCTCGGTCACTCAAGGTTGTTCTTCTCCGTAGTCGTTCGGCTCAGTAGGTAGTACCTTGCCCTGCCGAACAGGCAGTCCGATCGGACTAACATTTACTTAATCACAATTGTGAGCATATGATATCCGCTCTATAGTCGTCTCGACCGGATGAACGATTTGCTCAGATGAGTCTATGGGCCAATCAAATCCTCCATGCTCGCTCGGCACATTGCCACCTATTCAACCGACTTTGGTGTGCCGATGGTTTCTTTTCTTTGACCGCCTTGGCTTTGACCTCTACACTCTACATTGACTGTTGTTCCTATCTTTAACTCACACTTGGTAGACTCCTTTTACCGTAGTATCATAATATTTTTTAGGATTTTATTAGTAACGCAAGAATTGTCATGTTTATCTTACCTTCTCTCTTTTATGTCATTGTCGATCTCATCAAAGTGAATCAAAATTATTAACGATAAAGGTAAAATTTTTCTCTTTTATTTCCTCCCCTCTGTCATTTATTTTCCAATTTTCTCAAAAGTAACATCTTTCTTTTATTTTTTCCATAAACAGTCCACTATAAGAAGCTTTTCTCTGTTTGTCGAATCACCACACCAAGAGGGCCAAATTGTGTTATTGTTTTTTCTTTTTTATTTAAAGGAAAAATTTCTATATATACATCAGATAAAATCATAAATACCTGGATAACAATTTAAATATCCTATCATGGTACCATAGTTATAAGTGGTAGAATCGCCTATCACGGTATATACAAAATAATCGACTTACATGTCCTATACGAAATGAAATGTCACAATATTTTTTTTATACATGTTTAGTGATAAAAACAAACAGTATCTTTTACATATCCACCTAATTTATTAGTTTTTTTTTAAAAAAAAGGATAGAATACATGATGATCAAATCATAAATACCTGGATAATAATTTAGATATATTCTATCATGGTACCATAGTTATAAGCGGTGGAATCGCCCATCACAGTATATACAAAATAATCAACTTGCACGTTCTATACGAAATGAAATGTCACAATATTTTTTTGATATATATTTAGTGATAAAAAATAAACAATATCTTTTACATATCCACCTAGTTTATTAATTTTTTTTTTTTTAAAATGATAGAATATAAAATTTCTTTGTGCACAATAGAAAAATTTATCACGAAGACCCTATATAATGATTGGGGAGACTATTTAATTTAGATCAAAATAAAAGTATATTAGAAAGTAGTATCATAAAATAAATAATTAGGCATCCTAAAATTATAGATAAGCTTGTATTACTACATTTCAACATCTCGCAAACCCCACGCAATTTAGTGGAGTCATCTATAAGTAAAAAAAAAAACAAGGACCCCTACGGGGCCGGTCGACTAATTATCTCTATCTATTAATTTCGCATGATTGGAGTTTATAAAAAAGGTTATGATTCGATTTCAAAAAACAAAAAAAACAATAAGAGTGTTTTCGAAGAATCAAAACCCCTGTGCGCGCAGGAAATCTGCCTTCTCTTCCTTGTCGTACCCAACCATGACTCGATCGTCGCATTATCCTCCGTGCCAACTGCTGCGTGGCTACTCGCAAACCCCCAAATTTTGTGTAATAAAAAACGAGAGACGATCCATGATAAAATTATGAACGAAGATCAGCGTGATGTTGACTGGAGAATTGAGGTCGCAGTTGCAATGATTACTCGCTCCCACCTTGTCCCCTCCGCTTCGACGAATGCAGATAGATAAAGATGGCTTGCAGGTCACTCCTCTGTCTCTCTCTTTCTCTTCGTCCCACGGGCCTGGTGGCTGGTGCTGCTGGGCGGATGTGTCCCGTATGGTCAATCATGGCACATGCTTCGAGCAATCATGCCTCCATCCTGAGCTCAAGCACCAGCGTCAGTACGGCCGCAGCAGCATGCAACGGCAGCAGAAGACCGGCAGCGCAGCACAGCACAAAACAGCAGAGCAGAGGGAAGAGACACGACCCTTCTCTTTGCTATCTCTTTCACTGTCAGACGCTCTCCGTCATAATAAACGCGGCCGCATTAATTACTCGCTTGTAATTAACAGTGGCAGTGATCGAGCAGGGTGCATCGATGCCAGATCTCGTCGTAAGACTTCACCTGGACGCGTTGCTTCCAATTGTCCCATCAGGAAATTATTGTGGGGGTGTGCTTAATGGAAGAGATATATATTAATCTACTCTCCCATGTTATGTCAAAAACTCTCCGTCTAATTAGACGGATTGATTGGGGGTGTCTATCTTGCATAGTTTGTTTCAAACTCATACAGTGTTCCTAGCCTGATTGGCTTCGGTTCTCATTTTTAGTGGAGATACGTATAGTTTGAACAAAACCGTTTAGACAAATTATGATTGATTGAGTTGGTTCAAATGATCTATTGATGTGATCTAACTTTGCACGGATTGACAATAATCGAGCTCAAGTTGTGTCGAATCAAACTTAATTTGAGCAAGTGGAGCGGAAGGTCCAGCCGAGTAAGACATGGTGGATTGTTCTTGCTAACCTAGTTCAACAACGCATGTGGAGCCAAACTAGCATCGGACTCTCTCTATAATGTAGAACCGCAGCATCAGCAGCCCCCCTAAAGTCGATCTCACGGATATATAGAAAATATATATCATTACTATGATATATACTGTCGTATATACTCTACCACTTAACATATTATGACATCCGACATATTATGTCGCCTCATTAATTACGGAGGTTATGAGAGGTAGTATAAAAAGAGTCCTCGCTGTTGGCATATTGGCTCTGTCTGTGGTGTGCGTAGATTCGTAGCTCTTAATTTTGTGACCATTTAACACCATTTTCTTCCAGCTTAAAGTCTTCTCCCAGTCAACATTAGGGATGACAATTTCCCTCGAATTTGACTGGGAATCCGACATCCGACTCGAATGGAGGAAGATATAAAGAAAAATTTTAGACATGGTTATAGTAATAGGGTAATCGGGTATGAGTATGGAGACGGATATAATAAAATCCTATCCATACTCTATTCTCTATATATAATATAGATAACTTTAGCGCACTTTCCACCTTGGAAAAGAAACTTAGTTTATCTTTTTATCTGATCATCAACACATCTCATCTTCTTTTCCATAAGAAATTTTCACACAATCAAAGGAACACGAGACGAGGAAGAACATTGAAATAATTTATTATTATTTTTTAAAAAAGAATGATAAATAGTAATAGGATGATGGGTAGGATGAACAGTAAATGAACTAAGCGTTCGTGAACAAACTTAGTGTTCGACTTGGTAAGAGCTTGTTTATGTTCGTTCAATATGCATAAAATTAATTAAACAAACAAGTTTGAACACATAGGTGTTTAGCTTGTTAACGTTTGTGAACAATGTTCGTGAACAACGTTTATGAATAATGTTCA
>JBBMJZ010000096.1:10565399-10594117 GCA_037833815.1 Zingiber zerumbet | reverse complement strand
AGAAACACGCACAACATCATAAAAAGGGAAGTTTCGTCCCTACGCAGGTACGCTCATTCGTCATTTCTTACCCGTCTTTCACTTTTCGTACTTTCTCTTACATTCCGGGGAAAAAGTACCTGACTTGAGCGTCGGAGGGCCTGACCCGGAGACTTTTTCCCTGGTTTACGGCCTCTAACGTTAGATGGGCTCGTCCGAGTGTGCGCAGGGTCTGTAGCTTCGTCAGCCGCCCGTGTGGAGTCTTTCCCGTGCATTTGAGCGACTTTCCGTCAGCGATCAGTACAGCGCGACCGCCTCCGTCCGACTCAGCTTCCGGACGGGATCATCTGCCATCCCGAAGGTCCTCCGTCGTCCCTAAATAAAACCTCACATTTTCAAACTATTGCGTATTTAAATAAAACCTCACATTTTCAAACTCCTCGCGCCATCGCTACTAGACACCCGCCGTTCGCCAAGGGAGGCCTTGCGCAAGTAGCTCGCAAAGGGAAGGGAGGTCTTGCGATAATACTATTTTTTTTCCTTTTGTGAATTTCTCTATTTCTCTCTCTTGTTTTTTTCCTCATCCTTTTCCACCGTGATTCGCTTCTCTCTCTCCTTTCTGGATTCGTAACTCAAAGGTTCCTGCCCTTCCCTATACATTAGTCATTGTCTAGGCTAGTAGCCTCTGTAATTTACTTCCTCCGTATTGGCCTAAGAATGGGTTGGCTGAGGTACTGAGGGCCAGCGAATCGTCTTTTGCTACATGGATTAGTAACTCAAAGTAAATAAAGCATTATTGTTTTATCCCGTTGCAAGATAAATTTTCATATTAGCTTAGAGTATCCAATTAATTTTTTTATAATATCTCTAAAATTTAAAATAAATCATCGCTTTATTAAATTTAAACAATTATTTTTTACTACACATTACATCAGTTGTCCGATAATTTTTATTATTTTTATTATTTTTTCCTTTTTCACTTATTTTATTATTTTTCACTTATTTACTTTTCGTTTCCCAATGTATTTCTTTATTTTTTTTCTCTCACAACTTAAATAATATTTTAATATTTAAAAAATAAAATTTATTTTTTAAATTTAGAAGAATATTATTTATAAAATCTAATCTAAATTCAGTGAATAGATAGAATATTTATTATAAAAAATTTTTAATGTAAAATATAAAATTTAAGGTAATTTTTATATTTAGATAAATTGATATATATGCTCTTATATAAAATTGATGAGATAAATTTTGTATTTAGATAAACTGATATAGATGATCTTTAGGGTATAAGATGGGCATGAAAACTAAAACTAAACGTGCACTTGAAAAGCCCCCATAAAGTCGTAAATCAAGTAGGCGAAAAGGATTGGAAATATGCTCATATTTCCGAATCATATCACTCATGTAAGGCAATGGATTGCATAACGATTTGCTCACAAGGTTAATAAAGTTGCAAAAAGGGAATCGTAGACATCTTTTTATCGTGCGTGTTCAAGGCAGAATTGCGCGGACGACGAGGTTAAAGAAAGGGGAGCACCGGAGCAGGGAGTTGACCTGTTTGGAGACGACTACTGGTGACTAGGTGCGAGGCATGTGCAGCACTGAGCTTCTCCAAACTCAAAAGTAGAGGGAGAGGGGGGTCTCAAGCCCTCGGCAAAGACTTGGCAGCTTTTACTTTCTTCTTTTTCATTTATCATCAAAAAGAGACCTCATGGCTTAAAGTTCTTCACCGAGTTTACCTTTTAAAACCTGCAAAACATTGCTTAATTTTCATCAAAGTTACTTTATGTTCCTATAACATCATGACAAATATGAAATATAATTTGATTTGATATGATACGACGGAGGCGGGTATTGCGGCAGGGCAACAGCAGATGTTCTATCATCACACTACCCTCAAAGTTTAGGACTATGACAGTGATACTATACGGTGGCAGCTGAAGTGAAATCTAATGCAAGACCAATTATAGCAGCAGCAGAAAAATGGTCCTTTTCTAACTCTGCCAAATTGCTGGGGACACTTCAACTGTCTGAAGAGCTCATATGATTTGTTTCCGTATGCATCCAAATTGGTAGGAAGCAATAACGTTGATGGTCGACCATCTTGTCTGCTCTGCTAAGCTAAATTCTTACGACCACCAAATTTATTTCATAAGAGACAATAATTTGGTTGAGACATCATGGTGACAAATGTTAGGTTTCACCTTACTTTTCAAATATGTGCAGGCACTGGCAAATATTTCTTCCCTTGTGTCTGAAACTGGCAAATATACCAACCACCTGCTCCAAGGTTAATTTGGCTGTATCGAACCGTGTAACCACAAAATTCTCCATATATTTTTTTTCAATAAATCAAGAACCTCTGAAATATGACCAGTAGTCGATCGTTGGCAAGAAATCAAGCTTAGAGCTGAAATCCAGTGTGCGCATTTACCAAATGGTCAACCCATTATTACATCATCATGTCGGACTTCCTTCTAACCAAGAACGTCCGGTTTGTCCAAAGTCAGAGCCTTGCTTTTCAAATTCTCATAACTTGTACATTGTCCAACACATGTTTTGTAACTTGTGGACCAGAGGTATTTGTTTTATAATAGACATCTCTGGTTCTCATGAGACAGCCATTCTTTTTCTGTTCCATCAACTGCAAAATGTAACAAAGAAGCACAAGTTAACCGAGCATGGTGGAATGGACAGTGAAGTGCTGGAAGAACTTGTCAAATCATGGACAAGGGCACATGATATGCCCAAATAACAAACAGCAAAATTAAGTCCTAAAAAAAAAAACTTACATCTTACCCGTTCCTATCCGAGAAAGTGATAATCCAGAGATCCTTGTAACAACTTGCCCATGCCTTAGTCTGTGGATATCATGTTGCTGAAGTAGAAGCAGATTCCTTAATTTAAGGTGAGCCACACATGTTGGCACTTGCAAGATACATTTGCTATTCTCGACCTTTTTTCAATCAAAATTCTTGGCCTTTACAGAGCATACAATCTTCTGGTGGGTCTACAGTAAGGATTAGTGTTGTCCTGTTATTGGAATTCAACAGCAGATACAATTCAAAAGGTGGCATGATTGGATATTGAAAGTTACTCCTGCATAATTCCGAGCAACCGTTCCTGACTTTAAAAATCTAATCAAAAGCTGCTGCTGCTGCTGCTTCGTAGAAAAATGAATACCCTCTGCAAACCTAAAAATGAAGGTCCCACAATGTGCTGCTTGTCACTGGGAAGCCAGGCAAAGGCCAGGATCACCAGTCTGATTCAAGCTTGAGCTATCGGACCATTTCAATGTGCAATCCTGAAGTTGGTTAGGTAGGCCGAGATCTATTTTCAGATGGTGGACCCACAAGTACAGGAATCCATTAATCAGGCGATCGTGCAATTGGCCAGGTAAATTAACCAAGGATCTATACACGCATGAGGATGAACAGAAACAAAAATCAGAAATTTTGCACAATTGGATTTGCACACAGGAAGTAAAGGTGGATGTAGAAGCACATAGGGCCTGCCTACATCCACCAATTTATCAAATTTAAAGCATGTGCTAAAGTAAAAGCCAACGAAAATCACTTCTCACTTAAACTAAGAAATAAAACACCAGAGGAAAAGGAAAGTATCGTGCAAAAGAGAACTCTAGTAAATCCCCAAATGCTGAAGAACTGAGGTAACTGCAACAATCTTAGTATATATAGATCCTCCTCGCCAGACAATTCGAATAGGCCCTTCTGTGTAATCTCCAATTTACATTAGATACTGACATCATAAGCAACAGCATCCTTTACGGTTTCCTCAATCAACAATTCCAACCCTACCACACTCATTCATTTTTCGTGATCAATAATCAATGGATAATCTCAATTACTATGCAGTAAATCTGCTATTTATCTGAACTCATGGTCTTGCACAGAGACACAAGTATATAGCTAATTCACAGTAGGAACTCTAAAATGTTTTGGAGCCACCTCCTGAAATTTTTAGCATTGGGAACTATCATCTTTCCATTCTCATTATTAGGTCTCCAAGTAATGGCTGTAAAAAAACAATCATGCATGGTGACCAACAGAAAAGAATGCTACTTCTGGAGCACTCACGCCAGTTACTGCTTAAATCTCTTCCAAAATTGCATTTTTAATATCAATCTTAGATAAACAGGCATGAGAAAATATATTCATCTCTATTTAATTGATCAAAGTATTCTGTATACGTGGAACTAAAAGTAGTATGATCTGAGAATATTGCAGCAAACATCAGTCAAGCACTTTTAGTTACATATGTTACACAAGGCACACTAAATGGATAAGATTCATGTAACTGACCCCAAACAGTTGGCAGTTAGATAATGACCAAAAAATGGGCACAATCCACATTGACTTTCTACCCGTGAAGTTCCCTACCCATAAACTGTAAACAGTTCTTCGATTAGTAAGTCCACCAACACTAGCAGGAATAGTCTGAATGCCAACATTTAAGTATGCTGAAACAATTATGGTTGAATCAACTCATCATTTGAAAAGGATAAGTGTAATCTAGATCTAGTGAACGCCCCCCCCTCTGGATCTGCCCCTGAGTGAACCCAATTCCAATTCAACATTGAATATAGAATAGTCATCAATGGATGGCCCAGAAGATTATCCAAAAGGCAAGGATTAACAGTCATTCATGTGAAACAGTACTGTATGATCATGTAGTGGTTGACAGAGACAAAAAAAAAACATTGAATTCAAATTTTACTCAAAATTGACCATAAGGTTTCTTTCTCCCAATAAATAATTTGCAATGAGTATTCTCTGGGTAAACCTAATAAACCTGACTTCGATTAGAAATCATTGTAGATCATAGATGTATTAATCTTTTAGTGCCTTTCTTGATATTAGTTAAAAATCAACACTAACCGCCTCAATTTTTTTTCCATGTAAAGAATCATATATTAAAGTGGAATCCAAGTCTCCAAGAAAAGACTGATCCAACAATACTTTTCCTTCGAAGCCAACACAGACAACTTCTTTGAGTAAAATGGGATGTAATTGAAACATAATATCCCATTCCACTTGAATGCTAAAAATAGCTAAATCAAAGGGTCAAACAAATGGGCACAATCCACATTTACTTTCTACCCGTGTTGATGTAGTTTACATGCCATCAATGCATGGCGGAATCAGTATCAAGTTCCTTACCCATAAACAGTAAACAGTTCTTCTTTGATCATTAAGTCCACCAAAACAATCAGGAATAGTCTGAATGTTAACATAAGTATGCCGAAGAACTAATGTTTGAATCACCTCTCCATTTGGAAAGGATAAGGGATAATCGAGATCTAGCGTACCCAATTCCAATTCAACATTTAATATAGAATAGTAATCAATGCATGGCCCAGATTATTATCCAAAAGGCAAGGATTATCAATCATTCATCTGACAAACAGTACTATATGATCATGTAGTGGTTGGTACAAACAGAAAAAAAATCAAATTCAAATTTTACTCAAAATTGACCATGAGATGTCTTTTCTCCCAATGAATAATTCGCAATGAGCATTCTCTGGGTGAACGTAATAAACCTTACTGGCTTACTTCGATTAGAAATCATTGTAGATCATAGATGTACTTAATCTTTTAGTGAATCATGTAGTAAACTGGAATCCAAGTCTCCAAGAAAAGACTGATCCAACAATACTTTTCATTTGAAGCCATTGCTGACAGCTTCTC
Organism: Zingiber zerumbet; assembly: GCA_037833815.1. Lineage (NCBI taxonomy): Eukaryota > Viridiplantae > Streptophyta > Magnoliopsida > Zingiberales > Zingiberaceae > Zingiber > Zingiber zerumbet. The sequence goes on along the minus strand of JBBMJZ010000096.1, from coordinate 10,588,421 downwards.
TGAGTAAAGTGGGGTGTAATTGCAACATAATATCCCATTCCACTTGAAAGCTAAAAAAAGATAAATTAAATGGTCAAACAAAACCATACATTACTCACAACCCTTCTCACTTCAATAGCATATTTTGCCTATTTAATTCTTTATACACACTAGTTGATGTAAACTATTTCACTCTGGATGGAATCTATGAGCAAGAGGAAGAAATAAATTAAGATTGTTTGTTTGCTTAGCATGCCATCAGCCTTACTTCTGGTATGGTCTAGTCAAATAGCGAGGGTGTAAGTCTAACTCCATTCTTGAGTCAAACCATGACAAGGAAAACTGTCGACTTCCAACATCTAGAGCAACTCAAACAAGGAATCTTTCACAAACCATTTGGACACAGTATTATGAAATATCATTAACATCAGTTCTTCTCCCTGATGTAAAAGTAACTGCAAGCATCTTGTAATTTGCTACAATTTTGGTTCTAGCTGGAAGAGATGCTTGGCAGCTGCTACTGCACTAGGATGATTAAAATACAATCTGAAAGCACTGAACAAGGCACCCCTTAAATAGTATGATTCTCAGATCCTTGAATAATATTTTTGACTAAATTGCATGCATCAGACAACCTTGCAGCTCAGTATACATATTTTCTATTTAATATTTTACTTGATGCGGTGATAATTTCACCACTTGTATATGCATCCATAACAGAGTTGGAACCATCTTAATTCAGAGCGTATTTTGATAGCCTGAGCATGAATGTCCATTATTATCTTTAGGAAGGGAATGCAGGACACAGCAGAGAGCCAAATGAAAATTATAAATTTTCAAACGTGAGACTCAAAACTTTATTGATGGTATTAATCTCAGTACAGGTTTCACTAATTTAAATCTGAAGTAAATAAAGTATCTCATTTTCCCAACTCTGATAAGAATGCCGGGCCCGACGCGGAGATCTTAGGATAAACAGGAAGAAGAGATAATTGGGCCGGGCCCGACGCTTGCTTTGTTTCAATCTTCGCCCTAAATCGAACTTGTGGAGGAGAGCTGAATGCTCCGGCGACATTCCCGTGAAGCCCATTCAATGCAGCTTCATTGATTCCTCCCTCCCCTTTCCCTCCCCGTGATCTCACTTATTGCCCTTCCTCTGCCCCACGCACTCGCTCCGCGTATAAAAAACCTCCCTTCCCTCCAAATTCCCATCCAAAATGGCCGCCGTCGCAACCTTCTTGTGCCTTCTCATACTAACGTCTGTTCCCCTGATCTCGTCGGAGTACACCGTGGTCATGCCGGACTCCTCCTCCGCTCTCGTCGATGCCCCGCAAACTGGCTTCTCCGACCGCGCCCGGACCGACCCCGCCGAGCAGCGCGCGGTGTACGCCATCATGGAGGCCACCGGCAACGGGTGGGCCACATCCATCCCCGACGTGTGCCGCGGCCGCTGGCACGGCATCGAGTGCATGCCGGACACCGAGGATGTCTACCACGTCGTCTCCCTCGCCTTCGGCTCCCTCTCCGCCGACACAGCCTTCCCCACCTGCGACCTTGCGCGCGCCGGCTTCTCCCCGGCGCTCCTCGCGCTCCCCCATCTCCGCTCCCTATTCTTCTACCGTTGCTTCGCCGGCGGCGACACCCGACTCCCGGAATTCCTCGGTCGGCTCGGCCCTATGCTTCGCTCTCTCGTCGTCCGAGACAACGAGCTCACCGGCGGCATCCCGGAGGAGCTCGGGAACCTCACTGGGTTACGCGTGCTCGACCTCCACGGCAACGAGCTGAGTTATTCCGTTCCCACTTCGCTTCGGCGGCTGACGCGGCTCCGATTACTCGACCTCAGTTATAACCAACTCAACGGCCCGCTGCCGGATTTCAGCTTCCCGGATTTGACCGTCATGGATGTCAGCCACAACCACCTCCAGGGACGGATCCCAAGCTCGATTTCCCAGTGCAATTCCTTGGTCAAAATCGATCTCAGCCGGAATCTTCTCGCCGGCCCAATTCCGCCATCCCTCGGGGAGCTAACGGACCTAATTCTACTGGATTTGAGCCACAATCGACTCTCCGGTCCATTCCCCTGCTCTTTCCCTAACTCACTGACCACTCTGCTCCTCAACAGCAACCCCATGAGCTCGGCCACGATACCAGAGAAGGCATTCAAGGGCATGACGGAGCTAAACACTCTGGTGCTATCCAACATGGGCCTGCGAGGACCCTTACCCGAATCGATTGGGGAACTAGAAAAGCTTCGGATTCTATATCTCGACGGCAATAAGTTCAACGGCTCATTGCCCAGAAACCTGATGAAGCTGGAGAAGCTGAGCGAGCTGAGAGTGAACGACAACATGCTCGCCGGACCGATCCCCATCGGGCGGGAACTAGTGTGGAAGATGGGCCGGAAGCTGATGGTTCACAACAACTCGGGGCTGTGCTATGATCTGAGCAATGGGAGATACGAGGGGATGGAGTCGATGTCGGGCGTCAAGTACTGCCAAGTGAAGTCGGCGGAGGGTGAAGAAGGGAGGCACGCGACGAAGCATTATTCGGCGGCGGCGGCGGACACGGCGAGGGTGAAGCGCACTCCTGCCTCGTCGTCCGGTTCGAGCTCGTCGGACTCGGTCCCTGGATTAGGAGGGACCCTTGAGCGGCTCGTTGCGGTCGCTGAGTTGCTGTTCTTGGTAGCCGTCTTTTTATAGCTTCAGCCTCTGTATGTAAATATGACTTCTTCAACGGATCGCAAGGTAACAATTATTGAGGTTGCATTTGGTCCCTCGGAACGGTCTAGTGGTTAGCACATGAAGTATTATCATAATGAGATCTGGCTTCAAATTTCGGCGAAGTCGAGATAAAATATCTTCCTTATGTGCTAGTCACTATTTTAAAAGCTAGACATTAAATTTGATTTAATAAAAAAAAACAAAGAAGAAGGTTAATTTTCTTTGAAGGAAAGCAAATGCAAAGCTCAAGCAAGGTTGTATTCACTGGATCCACCATTAATCATTATTTATTTATTTATTTATTTATTATTATTATATATATTTTTAAAAAAGAAAAATATCTACCGTTTTGAGTTGAGTCATCTACGTCGACTGCACATGCGCCCGATCCAATTAATCCGATCAATCTCATAATCCGAACGCCATGTGTGTCATGGGACGGAATAAAGATCTGACCACATTCGCATCGGGTCCACGCGCGGTGAAATGAGTGCTTCATCACCCGTCGCATTATTTAAAAAGAAAGCAAAAAAAAAAATAAAATGAAATAAAAAATAAAATCCGAAACCAAAAAGTGCGCTTCCCGGTACCGAATCGTCTCCGTCGTATCCTCTCTCTCTTTCTTCCTTCTTCAGAATCGAAACAAAAATCGCATCTTTACTTCGGAACCGTTCGAGTCTTTCTTGCTTCGTCGGTTTGGGCGCCGGATCACAGCGGCTGAGTGAGGGGAGGAAGGATGCAGCAACTTGGGCCCGAGAGACCGGCCATGACCTTCGATGAGGTCTCTTTGGAGCGGAGCAAGAGCTTCGTTCAAGCGTTGCAGGTGAGCCCTGATTCGCCTCCTAACCCGATGGACTCTTTGTCTTTTCTGCCGTTTAATGGACTCCTGATCTGATATTTATACCTTATTTATGATTTCTTCGACGCTGATTTCTCTCCTTCGTTGTTTCGTTTATGGCTCATGATATCGTTTACCCAAAGATTATATATTTTCCCCCTTTTCTTGTATTACTTGCTGGATATTTGCTTCTTTGTTCCAGTTTTTATTTCCTGCTCGCTGTAATTGGGCCTGCTGGCGATTCTAATTTGTTGCTGTTCTATCGCTTTAGGTTACTTGATTCTCACGATAATTTTCTTACTACGCAATTGAGTGGGAAACAACCACCGCAAGTCATTTTTCGGTTGTATTAACAATTTTTGCTGTTATATTGTATAATATGGTCTGAAACACTTCTCGAGATACTTCTTTGATCATGCTTAGGAACTCAAAAATCTGAGGCCTCAGCTTTATTCTGCTGCGGACTACTGCGAAAAAGCTTATCTTCACAGTGAACAGAAACAAATGTAAGTTTTCTCTTCTTGTAATTGTTGTTTGACTGTTTTTCTTTTGTCTGTTTATCTTTCTTTCAGTTTGTTACAAATATTGTCTTGAATACATTTATAAGCAATCTACATCCTTTTCCCCTTTAGTACTTTTGAACCATCTAGAAAGCTCATAAGGTCTTGTCAAGTTGTACTAATTTAATATTTTAGATGGCAAAGTATAGCTGTTCTGAAGTTGTCTGTGTGAAGTATATGGTGGATATTTCTTGGCTTTCAGGAAATCTGATATTGGGCAACCGATTATCAACTATTTTTGGTTGTTTGCTTACCTGATCTGTTATCTCGCGCTTTCAGGGTATTGGATCATCTGAAAGAGTATGCTGTCCGTGCCCTTGTAAATGCTGTTGATCATCTTGGTACAGTTGCTTACAAATTGACAGAGATTTCTGAGCAGCAATCATCTGACATCTCAACTGTAGAGCTGAAGATTTCATGCCTATCTCAGGTTAATGTGCGACAAAATGGAGCAGAATTTATTTGGTATTTCACTAAGACTTTTTTTTTTAAAATAATTTTCAGCAAATACTTACCTGCCAAACTTTCGCCGATAAAGAAGGTCTTAGGCAGCAGCAACTGTCTTCAAGAACGACACCGAGGCATAAAAAACATTACATACTTCCGAGTATGATTTTAAATTAAAATTTGCTATTTTCTGAAATTATTTAAACAATATATATAATTCTTTCATTTTAATTGCTAAGTTAGGTCCCATCCACAAACGTCTAGAGAACATTTCAAACTTACCAAAGGATAACAGGTCAAGTCATGTTCAATCAATGCCTCTTCCTCAATCTTATGGTGTGTAGTTTTTTTCATCTATGCATGTTGATGTTGGTCTTGTTCTTATAACAGTTTTTTGCTGAATCTCAAGCTTTTTTTTTTTGGTTGGCCAATAAGGAATTCTTACACCCAAAACTTTATCTTGGCACCTCGCCTCGGATAACAGCCCTGCACCGAGCAAAGAGTCATGGACATCACTTTTGTAGTCCCTGGATTTCTTCCCTGAATGCTAATTCACACAATTTTAACTTTGCATTTTTTTCTATGGATAATTCTTTATCTCTTGCCTTCTGACAGGGTTGAAGATTCTAGAGATCGAAATGTGACTATGAAGTCTTTCCCTCCTTCAGGTATCTTGCCTTTCAATGGCTTCTCATTCATGTTCTCTCTTTTGATATTCTCACTCATTTTACTGAAGTCCATTCAATTGTAAATAGAGCATGGTGCGCCAATGTCCTTATCAAGTCATCTTCAGGCTGCCAAGGGAAATGGTACTAGTGTGGAGGTGAGAATTTTCTTGTTGATGCATAAGTCTGCATATCCAAAGAATCTCCTTCTTCATTAACTTGAATTTTTGTTATAGCTCAAAAACTTGACTGTTCAAAATGTTAATAATAGTAAATGATCAATCCTCCATTTATTCAAATTAAGGCAACATTCATGATTCACTAAGCAAAAATCTGCACAATGTAGTTTAATTCCATTGTTTGTTCAATTTGTTGGCAACCATTTTTTATCATGCATTTTGATTTCTATTCTGGAATTGTTTTCATAAAATGTAGTGAAAGCAATAGCGACACATTGAAAAACAAATCATATGATGTATCTACAACAGGATCTAGCTATCATCAAGCTTTAAGGTAAACAAAACTGAAATTGATAGAACGACAAACCAAATGCTGACCTAAGTCCATAGCTAATGCCATTGTATCTCGTACTTGTCGTCGGAGATCCTGCAAATGCGGAATGGTCTTCTACAGGAATGGATGACAATCCGTAGTCCTTTTCAATGAAGAAGAGAGGAGGAAGATGAAGAAGGTCAATTGAATCCAAGATTCAAGATGCCAAATCAAGAGACTTCTTCCCTTGACCCATCCTATAGGAACAATGTACATAAAGTTCATACATCATTAACAACTCATTAATGTTAATGAACCGGGTCAACGCATCTATATGTTAGATCCACATCCACTATTATAAAACATTAGATTACTTAATTGAGGTTTAATTCCTTAATGACAATTATTGTGTGTGTTCTTAATCAAGTGTTAACCCAACACAATAACAACAATAGCAACAATCAAGCTTTATCCCACTAGGTGGAGTCTGATTGATTCAAGTGTTAACCCACCAAATAGAAATTAAATCCTACATGTAGCACTTGATAGAGTTTATGAATATCAAGCTTTTGCAATGTGTCAGCTTTTTGAGCATCATGCCTATCCTAAAAAAAAAAGAAATCATTCCAAGAGACCTAAAATGAGACACTGATTGGTTGAAGAATATATGTATTATCTTTCTTGGCAGCATCCGTCATACCAATATGTTCTTTTGAATCTTTGGGGCTGGCCCACATATACAGAAAGATGTTTTCATGTCCACTAGGATAAATTTATTCAAAAGTAAACACAAGTTTTTTATCTCGCATTTTTCTTCCTCTCTGATTAATCTTTTCATGTCCTTTGATGTCTCTTGGAAGATTGATTACTCATGCACTGAACTTATAAACACGAGATGTTTTTAACCTGTGTTAATGTAATTATAGAAGTGATGTTTTAGCATCTACATTAATGTTTTGATCGGAACTTAATATGACTGATATTTTGCTAATGACTAACATACTCACATAATAACCAAACTATCTGATCTTATTGACAATGTGTTCTTAGCGGAAGCAGGACGAAATGGAGGCTAAAAAATCTCTATCAGAATTCAAGTCATTCGACAAGTCTGTACGGGGTGAGATCAGCCAGCCGCCTCGCAGCAAGAACATAATTTCAGCGTTGTTTCCTAGAAACAAGAACTTCAAGCCCAAAAGAGTTCCAGTCTCCTAGTGTGGCATTTACTGATACGAAGTTCCCCATTTCCATGGTTGGCGCAGACAGTTGTGCCCTGGAGCGAGTGAGCATCTAGTTTGTTGGGTTACTAATGACTGTATCTGACTGTCAGTGGGAATCTTTGCGATTGCTTCCTCATTTACTGATATGTTGTTTGGTATGAGGATTTTTTTGGGGTTCTGTGTGGTTCACCATTATTTGTGACAGTTCCTTTGCACTCTCAAGTCATCACTATTTCCCTTGTGTAGTTGATTTTTTTTGTTTTTTTCATATATTATGCATTTTCAATATATTCTCATCCCAAATTCCAGCTCAGCTTCCGAGATGGGCAATTTCAAGGCCCGCTATGAGCTAGGCCCGTTTGATTCATGGATAACCCACTATTCAGATGATCTTGGAGTCTGCTAGGTTTACCTCCTTCTATATTCGTGAGATCGATTTTAGGAGGCCGGCGGTTCCATATTTTTTTTTTTTTAGTCTGCTACGTCGTGCTATCTCACGTGCGGAAGCTCGCCCATTCCGTGGATCAGTGGGAATGGTGGGCGGGGTCCACCTTGCTGATCGCGTTCGTCCAATAACAGGGCGGGTACAAATCAGGATGATCCCACGTGGTCACGTAACGGTATCTTTCTATATTCATCACCTACCAAACGGTCATCTCCATCTCCACCCCAGATCTGAATTTCTTCGATCTTTGTGAATCGAGATCGGAAAGGGCGGAAAAGCGAGGCGACCTATGGGCAGCAGCCGCGAGATGAAGCACCTAGTAGAGGTGGAGAAGGGGCAGGAGGCCGTCGACGGCCGGCCCTCCGTCGGACCAGTTTACCGAAGCGCCTTTGCTAAGGACGGCTTCCCTCCGCCCGTCCCTGGTATAGACTCCTGCTGGGACATCTTCCGGTGCGACGCCCTTGGTATCAGATTCGTTTACTGTCTTATTTCCAAAAAAGAACGTTGTTAAACCTCGATTTAATTTAGGTTGTCTGCTGAGAAATTTCCTGGGAGGAACATGCTTGGCCGTCGAGAAGTCGTGGATGGGAAGGTTGGACGCTCGTTATTTGCAGTCTGTTATTTCTTTTGACCTATGATGATTCTTTTCCTCAAATTCGTTTTCAGGCCGGTAAATATGTATGGATGACTTATAAGGAAGTGTACGACACTGTGATTAAACTCGGGGCTTCCCTAAGGAGTTGTGGGATCGAGCAGGTAAGAGCTATGAGATTGTCACTGTTAATCTTTGTTCTCGTAAAGTGAATAGCGAGTGATATTCCCAAATGAAGGAACTTAGTGGCAACTGCTGCATATCTTATCAAAAACACAAACTGATTCCTTGCATTCGTTGTTTGTGATTGATACGCTTTAGACCATTTTAGATTCTTGCTGATGACCGTCTCACACTTTCATGTTGTCGTTACTTGTCTGGTAATCTACAGTGTTTTGGCAAGTGCCACCCTTCACATTTCAGAAACGCAAGTATCTGAGATTGTCACAATTCACTTTTGATTTGAAAGTAAATTTTTTTTTTTTTATTTGGCTCCAGTTATCCAGCGTATGCAAACTAATCCGCCCATTAAAGGAAATTCATCCATTAATTCACCAAAGCTGAGACTCGATCCTTATATGCCTTAACTTTAGGGTTTAGAACTTTAGGTCGGTTTCATTGAATGGATAAATTGAAAGATGAACTAGAAGCTAGGGATAAGTGAACGGTGGGATCATTTTTTCCATTATTTCTTGGATGAATAAAGAGGGAGATTAATATTTGAAAGGGCAAATTTAACCACCCATTCTCAGTAACTTGTGTGGCCCAAAATCGGGTAGAAATTAAAAGTGCAAAAAATTATGCATCCTTCAGAAGGAAACAACTCAAGGAACAATTCTTTCTCGTATCTCCTCTCTGTTTACCTTGTCTTTCCAATATGCCCATCTTTTTTATTTATTATTCTTCAAAAGAGACAAAGCCTCTAGTCTGTTTCTTTTTTGATCTTAGATGGAATTGCATGTAAATGAAAGAGATCAATCAAATGGTTGTTAAAAAAAATTACCAACCACCCTGAGCTGAGATCTCATTTTTTTACACTGCCAATAATTTACCTCTCATGAAAAACACTGTCGACTCCTTCACTTCCAATATTAGCTTTTAAACTCCTATCAACTTGGAGAATGTATTATCTAATATTCCCAATTCGTTCCAAAGCTATTTCATTTGAGACCCTCTAAGAGAGATTGTGTCATCCAACAAGGGAAGTACTAATCTTCCTTTTTACCAGATTTTCACATACAAGGCTTGGCTACCACAATCCAAATCATAGGTTATATATATATATATATATCTCAGTAAGTTACCATCAACTGTTGCAAAATAACTAGAGTGTGTTTCATGAGAAGAATGAGTTCAACTAGCGAATGTATATCATTTTATTTTTGTGCATTTTCATATGATGGGCACATGATTTGCAACGGTTTCTGTATGACACCACAAAGTAAGGATTTTCTAGATCCCACCTTGTTTGCACAAGACAAATTTGCATTTCATGAGAAGATATTAATGAACTTTGTCTATGCTTATAACTTTTTGCATGATTATGTTGATATATGAATGAAGATGGCTTCACTCTATAACTTTAACATTGCTCCTTAACAGGGTGGTCGTTGTGGTATCTATGGTGCTAACTGCACTGAGTGGGTTATTAGTATGGAGGTAAATTTGCTGCACAATTTAAGCAAGTCTTGTCTTACAAGTTTAGTTATCTTCTAAAATGCAACTCCATGAGCCTTCAGATCGTTCTAGAAGCGTCTTTTTGTTTTCTTCTTGATCTAGAAAAGGCTAGTTTTTAGAATCAATCATGGTTTTATTTGTTTGAAAGAAAATTTCAAGAGTTGCTTCGAGCTTGTTTTTTGTGGAAGTCATTTTTTCAACATCACAGGCTTGTAATGCTCATGGGATTCATTGCGTTCCTTTGTATGATACACTTGGTAAGTATGGCTCCTTAACAAATCTCACTTAAGATTCTTAAAGCAACAGTGTTTTAGATCTGATGTGTTGACAAAGTCATATTTTATTAGTTGTTTTTCTAATTTGTGCATGTAATAACCCTATTAGCTTGTATTGGCCAAAGGTGCTGGTGCTGTAGAATTCATTTTATGCCATGCGGAGGTTCAGATTGCTTTTGTAGAAGAAAAAAAGATTGCAGAGGTATTTTAATTTCATCTTAACTAATGAAATCTTTTTGCTTGGCATGAAAACATTTATGAATTTTCTCACTCATGAACCCGATAATCATTATCTAAATTAGACATTGGCATTCCCATGCCTTCCTAGTGCTTTCTCCAAATGCTATCCTTCATCATAACTTAACTGTATTGTTGCATTGTAACTGCTCTTCGTTTCATCTCAAACTATGTTAATGTTGTATGATTAGTATTTGGAGTCATTGTATGTACATGTTCTTCTCTATTTTCACTTTTCATCTTACAATGTGATTCTCATAGTCAATCATTTAATCTCTTCAACACTAGGTAGGTGTTTTTCTGGCCAGGACACTGACCTACCGCATGAAAACATAATGTTGTATTAACATGAAAACTATTATGTGATGCCACTAGAACTTACAAAAATCCTGGTGATCAATTTTTCAGGTGTTGAAAACACTTCATGTTTCATCCCAATTTTTGAAGAGTAAGTTGATTATTTAACTACTTCCATGATCAAGCTTTGTACTATGCCAATTGGTTATTGTTTATTTACAGCAATTGTCAGCTTTGGTGAAGTCACCTCTGAACAAAGAGAAGTGGTTGAAAAGTCTGGCTTGGCAATATTTGAGTGGGATGAGTTCTTACTCTTGGTAGGTTAATTTCAATTCATTTTTCAGGTTTATTACATATTGTCAGATGATGGGTACGTAATTCCCAAATAATCTCCTAGCTTTGTGATGGTTTATACCTTCTATTTAGTGAAAGATTCATATCCTTTATTTTATGCATCATTCATATTTTGTCAACAAGTTCTAAGGACTATCTTATTCTGAGGTTGTGAATGGAGCATAATGTGGTCAAAGCTTGATCGTAACTACCCTTTGGACAATTTTTGGTTCATAAATTGTACATAGCTGATGCATTATACAACACATGTTACTTGGTCATCTGCCTTTGAAATTATATACTGCAGTTTGGCATCACTATGTTATACCTGTCTTATCAAGTTCCAAAGGGATTTGAATAAAGAAAAAAATTCTTTATCTCATGCTTCTGGATATATAATTCTGTTTTTTACATGCTTCTAGATATATACTTCTGCATTTTGCTGTATCTTTTTTAGCATTTAATGTATTTAGTGAACACCATTGAGTATTCTTAGTCTTAAAACAACAGACATGAAGCATCTAAACGTTTGCAATGCTTTTCATTCAATTTGAAAAATACTCATCCTTCTATGTTATGTGATAGAGCCATAGGCTCTTAATTTAACGCGAATCAAATTTTTGAGAAAATCTTGTCTATATGTGTATGTTCTATTCTCATCATGTTTATAGTGATTTACTAGTATCTAGACATCCTGCATAGTAGTACTTGACTTTCTTTTACTTATGTGCTACATATAGGGGTGTGACAAACAATTTGATCTTCCTACTAAGAAGAAAGATGACGTGTGTACAATTATGTACACCAGTGGTACAACCGGTGATCCTAAAGGCGTACTTATCTCCAACAAGAGCATCATTACTCTTATCTCTGGCATAGATCGATTTCTTCTTGGTGTTAATGAGCAGGTACTGAGCTTTATATCTATCATTGAACTTTATGATGTAGAGCTATGGTTGTTACCTTAGTTTTATCGATCAGCTTTTTTTTTGTTATCTATTTCTACTTATTATTAATCTAACACTCCCTCGTTTTTCAATCCTTAAAGTTAACTGAAGATGATATTTATATATCATATCTTCCTCTTGCACATATCTTTGACCGGGTGATTGAAGAGATGTTCATTTATCGGGCGGCTTCAATAGGATTTTGGCGTGGGGTAAGTCTTCCAGTTCAAGATTCTATGCCCTAGAAATAAGGTTTCAATTAGATTAAATTTCCATTGCCGTATTTCAGGATATCAAATTGTTGGTCGAAGACATTGGGGAGCTAAAGCCAACAGTCTTTTGTGCTGTTCCTCGTGTGCTTGATCGCATCTTTACAGGTTTTTTTTTTTTGTTGTGTGTGTCAATAGCATATTGTGTTTTGAGTTGTTAGGAAAATATTTTAAAAGCAGGGTAAGGCTGCGTACAATGGATCCTTCCCCGGGATCCCGCATAGCGGGAACTTCGTACACCGGGCTACCCTTTTTTATGAAAATATTTTAAAAATTAAGTTATTTCTTAATTGGTTATTTCTAGATAATTATATTTTCTACTTTTAAACGTCATTTATGCTGTTCAATTATTCTTAACATTAAATATTTTGGGTTGGAATACATGCACTTGGAAATGTACAATGATGGTGCTAACATTGGCATTTTTTGTCTGTGCTAACTACCCCGCGGCAGAGTATATGTCCAAGTCAACTGTTAGTGCACTTCACATGTGGTTCTGCAAATTTCTGTAACGTGGTGTATGGATTGGAGATTAGTTTGATCTGTCTTGAGTTAACTATATATTTGGAGTTAATGATTATTTAATTTTGAATCGTCCAAATGGTCCTAAAGTAATGTTTTACTTCCACCTAGCTTCCAGCTGAATTTTGGCCAATTTCACACTCTTGCTTCACTTCTTCCTGATTTCACAGTCTCTAAAGTTAGATTTAGTTTATGTTTAATTTTACCCATTCAAATTATTAGTTTAACTATTAGTTCCCCGGGACCCCGCATGGCGGGAGCTTTGTGCACCGGGCTGCCCTTTTTTTTTAAAAAAAATTATTAGTTTAACTATTTTGAACCAATCAAAGTATCTTTTAGCTGATGATGTGTATGTGGGTTAACACTTGAGAGCTTGGTGGGGATTGAACATTAAATCTACAGACTATTCACAATGCCAACTGTTTTAAATGTTTATATGCTTTAATTGCACTGCAAGGCAAATGATTTTACCATCTTGTATAGTTATATTGGTTCTCCATGCAAACGCATGGAATTAAGTATTGTTTCAAGCAATGACTATATTCTGAACCTTTAATTGTGAATGTTCCTATATATCTCAACTTGTTAACAGGGCTACAGACCAAGATTTCCACGGGAGGAAAGCTAAAGCAAACGTTATTTAGCCTCTCTTATAAATAGTAAGTTATGTTTTTCTCATAGCCATCACTTAGCAAATTTCTATTGGAAGTATATTGTAAATCTAATTTGTGATGATCTGTCTTTGTCCTGGTGATTTTTGCATTGACATGGAGTAAATATTTGCAGCAAACTTTATAACATGGCAAGAGGAAGTAGGCATGACGAGGCAGCTAGAATTTGTGATAGATTGGTATTTAACAAGGTGAGTTGAAAGATTAGAATCTTTTGCTATTTCATTTTCCTGAATTTTGATTAGTAGTCCTAATCCTGATACTTCTACTATGGTTGTTGTGGACTTTACAACTTGTTCAGGTAAAAGATGGACTTGGTGGGAATGTACGACTCATCCTATCTGGAGCAGCTCCTCTAGCAACACATGTCGAACAATTTCTAAGAGTGGTGACATGTGCACATGTTTTACAAGGATACGGTATTTGTGATTAATGTAAAAAAAATAATAACAACAATAATGTAGATAAATTCACATCTCACTGTTGAAATGAAAGCCATTACTGCTGCAGCAATAGATAGATCTTGACTCTGTGGAACTTGTCTTTACTGAAAAATGTATAGAAGAATGAAGTTTGAAATTGAAGCTACTTGGAGTGTAATAACTCGGCATGTTTACCATTTCGTAAAATCTTTGAAATAGGGAGCAATCGTTGAACATTTGTGTCATTTTTGTATGCCTTGTGAAAATATTAGTTACTGAGTTCGTAACTTTGGTGTTAATGTTGTTTGCTATTTTATCTTTTTTTTCACCATAACTTTCTGAATCATTTCCTTTTTAATGCTAGGTCTTACTGAGACGTGTGCTGGGACATTCGTATCATTGCCTAATGACCTTTCAATGCTTGGGACAGTGGGTCCACCGGTCGCAAATGTTGATGTGCGGTTGGAATCTGTCCCCGAGATGAATTATGATGCTCTTTCAGAAGTTCCTCGTGGAGAAATATGCATCAGAGGAGATACATTATTTTCAGGCTACCACAAAAGAGAGGACCTCACGGAAGAGGTTATGCTAGATGGATGGTTTCACACAGGTTTATCTAAGCCTTATAATTTATAGTCGATATAAAAGTTTATTTTGAACAAGGCTATTTCTTGGCTTGGAATGACATTTTACTTCATATCTTGCTGCATTTTAATGTCTCTGAAAATGGCATTCGAGAAGCAACTAACTGGTTTAATGCAAAAATATTGTTAAGTATAATGCTTGGTGGATGCTTTTTTATCTTCAGGTGACATTGGTGAGTGGCAGCCAGATGGAAGTATGAAAATCATTGACCGAAAGAAGAACATTTTTAAACTTTCACAGGGAGAATATGTTGCAGTTGAAAATTTGGAGAACATATATGGCCTTGTTCATGATATTGATTCGGTATGTCTTTTTTTTAATGTTTCCCATATTAAGAACAATTTTCATTATATCTATATTAATTCCATTCTGCAGTTTAGCATAATAGCTTCTTAAAGATGGAACTCTTATTCTTTGGTCCTGAAATGTGTAACAATCATGATTTATTCTCATTCTCATAGTTCAGTTAGTGTGGAAGTTAAAATTTGTGAATTATTGCAATGTTTTGCTAGTTATTTTACCCTGGCCGCAAAAGCTTGCTGCTGCTTAAAGATTTCCTGATGCCATGAGTGTTGATTTAGACATTACTACAACTCAATGACTACATGTTGATGTTTGAGATCTCTGTGATTGCTGAAACTTTCAATATTTTTTGGTTTGCACTAGTACACTACTAAGATTTGATTCATATGTAATGATTTATTGAATAGAGCTTCTTGATATTGTTTGACTCTGGCCTTGTAAATAAAATTTGCTAGGAACAATGAAGTTGAGTTGAAATAACCGATTCTATGTTACAATCCTATTATTCTGTACAGTCCAAATAATTCTTTATGCTGACTGGATCAATGTAAAATGTGCGAGAGAATTATGTGACAAATTTGAAAAATGTAGAACTATAGAAAAGTTGGATTAATTTGGTAACCCTTTTTTTGTAAGGTTAATTTCTACCAATTGCTAACCTGGATTAGTTATTTTAGATATGGATATATGGAAATAGTTTTGAGTCTGCTCTTGTCGCCATAGTCAACCCAAATATGCAAGCGCTTGAACATTGGGCTCAAATGAATGGTATCAGTGGAGATTTTGCCTCGCTTTGTCAAAATTCAAAGACAAAAGAGTACATTTTGGGCGAACTTACAAAGATTGGAAAAGAAAAGAAGGTGATTTGTTTGAACTCGTCGATAATTTACCTGTCAATTTTCAAATGCCATTTGTGATAACTCAGATCACATTCTTGCAGTTGAAAGGCTTCGAGTTCATTAAAGCTGTTCACCTCGATCCAGTTCCATTTGACATGGAACGCGACCTGCTTACCCCAACATACAAAAAGAAGAGGCCACAGCTACTGAAGTATTACAAGGTACAAACTAATTTTCCCACCCCTTGGAACACCAAGAAATATAATCTGTCACATATACATGTTCTCATGTCTTACTTACCTCTAAATTTTTTTACTGTTCTTTATGATTCAGACTTTTGACTACTCGCTACATTTTCCACTTTACATTTTCTTTTTCACTGATAACAAAATTTGTTTGTTGGCTTTCAGAGTGTCATCGATGATTTATACAAAAGCTTGAAGTGAATCTGTGAATATTCAACCTGCAGTTTAAAACATTAGTGTGTGCTTCTTCTTTCACTGGTGTTTCTGTAAGGTTCTTCAGGAAAAATATTAAAACCTTTTTTTTTGCATCAAAAGCCATAAATCTATAATAATACAGTTGTTATAGAAGATTGCACACATAAATATATATCCATTTATCATATGCTGTTTAATATGTAGCCTCAATCTTAAATTTTTCACGCAATTAAATACAATTAACATGCTACCTGAAACTGTATCAATAACTTGATATTCAATTTGGACAACATTCTACCTGTTTAACTCCTTAAACCAACAGTATCAAACTGAAATATTTCATTGCTTATCAGGCTTTTAAACTTGAAGTCATTTCGTTCAAAGTTGGAATTCGTTGTTGGTGTATTATGAGGCTAGTGCTCAAAAATAAGACCAATCTTGAACTCCAAATTGTGTTTCAAACACAATCTTTAAGGTTTTATTTGATCTATAAATTGTACACTATAAAGACCAAATATCCTATAGAATTAGATAAAGCTAATTGTCTATACTTTACACTGAGTAAGATAATTCAGAAAACAAAGAAAATAAGAGCAAGAATGTGTTTTCTTTTCTCTCCAATTTAGCCCTTTTATAGATAATCATGCACATCATGATATTGAAATGGTTAAAAGTGGTGACTTTTCTCAAAAGTTACTACTTTTCCTTCAAGTCTTATCATTTATTTAAAATAACCAACAATCATCTATCATTTTTAATAATTAAAAAATACTTTATTCATGGATTACAAAATACATCTTGATAATTTGTGCATCAATAGGTTTCTTTCAATTGAACCACTATCTTAGTCATAGTTCCTTATAGTTTGTAAACCATTTTGGTAGCTAAGCTTTGAACCAAAGGTTTATGTAACAAATCATATGAACCATTACACATATATTCACTTCTTTCCAATTGTTATAAATAGTATACATTTTGTATATGCTACAATCCTTTCATGAATATGTACTTTAAGTCCAAAACTTTAATAGATAATTAAATCCTACATTCATATAGGCAAGTTCTCAAATGCCCCTGTCATTTATGGCATTTTCTGAGACTTGTTAAGAATTTAAACACTGTCTTTGATATAGTGTTTCAATCTTTGTCCAATATACTTTTGACTATATTGAATACAAGACTATACAATGTGGTAGTGTTGGATTGAGGTTTATATTGTTGAAGGTTTATATCATGGACTTCAACCCCATCTCAATAGAGATTCCTTCAACTATATCTCTAGTTAATCTTTTTGTTAAAGGATCAGCTAAGTTTTCTTTAGATTTAATATAATATATGGTTATGACTCCACTTTTTATCAAATTTTTAACCATACTATGTCTCACTCTAATATGTCTTAGACCTGCCATTATAGACCTCACTATAAACCTTGGCAATCATACTTGTGATATCACAATGTATAGTTATAGGAGAGATGGGCTTTGACCCATTGGTATCTCATACAATAAGTTTTTTAGCCATTTGACTTCCTTGCTAGTTGTAGCTAAAGTTACAAACTCAAGTGCCATGGTGAAGTCGGTTATGCATATTTGTTTCTTGGATGTCCAGGATACAACTCCACTACCTAGAATAAAGATCCAACCACTTATTGAAGAGTGATCATCTTTATTTGTTATCCAACTAATATCTGAGTATCATTCAAGTACTGAAGGATCTCCCTTATAGCTTATACTATAACTTATTGTGTTCTTGAGGTATCTCAGAATTCTAGTAACACATAACCAATGTTGTTTGTTGAGGTTACTTGTATACCTACTTAACACCCCTACTGCATAAGCAATATCCAAATGTGTACAAGTCATGACATACTTCAAATTTTTCTATCACTTGTGAATATTCCAACTATGATATTGTCGAACCCTCATTCTTGACATGGTCAATTTTAGGATCCAAGGGAGTTAAAGTCAACTTACAATTATAATGATTGAACCTCTTGAGAACCTTCTCAATATAATGAGACTGTGGGAGTAGAATTGATCCTTCTTCTCTTTTGATCTTTATGCCTAGGATGACACTGACTTCTCTCATATCTTTTATATCAAACTTGCTTGATAGCAACTTTTTAGTTTCTAAGACTTGTTCTAAGTCTGAACCAAAGACTTGTCCACATACAAACATATTACGACACCTTTGTCATTTGAATATTTGTTGTATACATTTATCCGATTCATTGATTTTTTTTAATCCACTAGCAAGTATTACTTGATCAAATTTTTGATGTCATTGCTTTGGAGGTTGTTTAAGTCCATACAATGACTTCACATTTGAATTGATACAATTGCAAGTAATACCCTTATGGTAGCCATCCTTGCAATTGGTGAGTATGTATCAAAATAACCAAGGACCTGTTTTTGTGTGTAGCTTTTGGCCATCAATCTGGCCTTGTATTTATCTATACTTCTGTCGATTTTCAATTTCTTTTTGAAAATCCATTTACAAGCCACTAGCTTGAAACCAAGAGGCAAATTCACTAGAACTCAAGTATTGTTTGACAATATTGAGTCTATTTCATCATTGATCATCTCTTTCCAAAATAATGCATCTTGTGATTTCACAATTTCATCATATGTTCTAGGATTATCTTGTGATTTCACAGTTTCATCATATGTTCTAGGATTATCTTTTGTATTAAAATAGGAGGTTATTTTGTTACTTAGTTCATTTCTTGTACCTTCAACAAGATGAGTAACAAAATTTGAACCAATTTTGCTCTTCTTAGCTAAATGACCTTGATTTTGTCTGAAAGTTGATAAGATGGAAAGCTGGGGATGTGGCGCTCCCGTTGACCGCCTGTAGACTCCGCTCTGCCCTGCAAGACAGATGACGTCAGTGCCGAGCCAGGGAAGGGGTCCCGGCGTTGGCCGTCCGACGCTCAAGTCAGTCATCGGCTATGAATGTAGAAGGCGGAGCAACAAGAACTGTAACGCAAGTAATATATATCGCGTACCTTCGCCGATGCTTGGACCCCCCCCTTATATAAAGCTTCTGTAGCGCGCGTGCATGCTTCCCAGGGCAAGCACGCTTTCCAAAGTTTCACCTGAAAAGGCTTGTCAGTAAAGTGTCATTGACACAATACCTTAATAAGCCGAGCATATCTCTGATGTGACAGTAAAATCTTCCGTCGTACAATCTTCTAGTTGACCATGCCAGGTGTCAACGGCATTAACTCCCAAAAGGATGTCGAGGGATAATTGTGGGTCTGTTGCTAAGCCGAGAGAGATAGCCGCTTGGCCGGAGTTTCGCTATGTCGGTACTACGTCTGCTCGGCCGGAGTTTCGCTGCGTCTGTACTGCGTCCGCTCGGTCGGAGTTTCGCCACGTCTGTACTACGTCCGCTCGGCCAGAACTCCGCTATAGTTGTCGGATCCTACTGTCGAGACGAGCGGGATAGATGCTCGGCCAGGACATTGTGTCTTGGCATCCACCCCATTAAGCGTCCCCTCGAGCGTCAGCTATTCGGTACATCACCCGAGTCCGAAGTGAGGTCGAATTGGGCACCTTTTCTTCCCAGTCGGGTGACCTGTTCGTCCGACCGACCAATATGCCTATCGTCCGTCCAGCCATATGATTCCTAAACGCTGATCGCCTTGACTTTGACCTCCATCATGACAACTATCCTCCGCAGGGTGGGTCCCTCCTTATCACCGCATCATACCTCATTTTGGTAATTAAGTTAACAACATCATCATTTCTCAAGTCAGTGTTTAGATTCTTGGAAATGGAACTGAATTCGTTCATCAAAGATTGCATCTCTTGATTCTATGATTGTATTGATTCCTATAGAATCATTGTGTTCAATTAATATGAACATACATGCTTCACTATTTTGTGCATATCCTATAAAGATGTAGGTTATACCTCTTTCTTCC
This sequence comes from Zingiber zerumbet, assembly GCA_037833815.1. Taxonomy (NCBI): domain Eukaryota; kingdom Viridiplantae; phylum Streptophyta; class Magnoliopsida; order Zingiberales; family Zingiberaceae; genus Zingiber; species Zingiber zerumbet. The sequence continues at coordinate 10,568,658 of JBBMJZ010000096.1, read as the reverse complement.
AATTTTTTCCTTTTGGGTTCAGGAAGCCTCACAATGACTCTATAGCCCCACACTCTTAAGTGTTTGAGGTTAGACTTTCTTTTGTACCAAAGTTCATAAGGGGTTATCAAACTTCTTTTATTTGGTACTCTATTCTAGATATAACAAGATTTAAGTACAACTTCATCCCAAAATCCTTAACTAAGTCTTGCATTAGTTATCATGGAATTGACCATTTCCATTAACACCCTATTTTTTCTTTCGGCCACACCATTTTATTGTGGTGTATAAGGTGCAGTCAACTCATGTTTGATACCAATTGACTCAAAGAAATCTTTTTTCATAATATTCCCTATCTCTTTCAGTCCTTAGACTTTTTTTAGAGATGTTACTTGTAAGTTCAACTTCTTGTTTATAAGATTTGAACATTTGCAAGACTTGATCTTTAAAGTGCAACAAATAAACATAATAGAATCCTGTGCAATCATCTATAAATGTTACAAAATATTTGTTTCCTCTTAAAGTTGAAGTTGTATGCAAATCACATAAATCATTATGCACTAATTCTAACTTATTGGGTTTTCTTTCGATTTATGAAAAAGACATTCTGGTTATTTTATTAAGCATACAAGTGTTGTATTTTTCGTTATCATTTTGTGCATATTTATTCAAAAGATCTAATTTAATCACGTCATAGATTCTTTTGTATGAACATGACCTAATCTAGAATGTCATAAAGCAGTTGAAGACTCGTCAAGTAAACAAAGGATGCATTCTTATTGATAGGCATAACATATAGCTTAAATATGTCATTACAAAGATAACTCTTCCCAACAAACATCCCACCCTTGGAAAGCGCAAGCTTATTAATCTCAAAAATTAGTTTGAACTAAAACTTGTTCAAAAGACTACTCGATACAAGATTTTTCCTAACTTCGAAAGTAAATAACACATTGGTTAAAGTTATAACTTTTCCTGAAGTAAATTTTAGATCCATCTCCCTTATGCTCTTGATGGGTACTGTTGAGAAGTTTCCCATATAGACAACGGAGTTTGGATCTTCAATTTCCTTCAAGGACTTGAAGAAGCCCTTATTCTTGCATATGCATCGGGTGGCTCTCAAGTCAACCCACTAAGTGAATTCTTCATCAACCATATTGATTTCAGTGATCCTGGCTATAAGGTTTTCTCATCATTGCCTTTGTTGTAGAAGTTTGGAGCATTTCCATTCTTCTTGAGAAGATGACATTCATACTTATAGTGCCCCTCTTTCTTGCAAGCACTAGTCTTTCTTTTTCTTGATTTTGTCATTGTCCTTACCATAGAAAGTCTTCTTCTTAAATTTATTATTTTGGCTTTCTTCTATGACATTCACCTTTAGTGGTTGGCTCCTTTTGTCATCCTTCTTTGATTGAGGGATTTCCTGCTTTCTCAATTCTTCTTCAATACGAAGAGAGTTAGCTAGACTTTCAAGTAAGATCTCTTCTTTTTATGCTTGAGATCTCTCTTGAAAGACTTCCAAGAGGCGTAAAGTTTATCAATCAAAATGGTTTAACATTATTTCCAATTCATTTAGTGAATTGTTGCATGATGGGTCTATTGCTCATCATTTTATAATTGAAGAATATTGAGACAAGAAATTTCTTACTTGTGGAGTTTTTTCTCATGTACCTTGCCTTGAGTTTTTCCCATAGCTCCTTGGCGGTTTCTACCGTATGGTAGATATCAAATAGGTTGTCCCCCATAGCATTAGGATGTGACCTCTACATATTTTGCCGTCCGTCTCCCACTTCTGTTTTGCATGGAGCTTGTCCAATGTCTCCTCCTCTCCTTCATGCGTTGGCTTTGGGGTGTTAGCACATAAACCACCTTTAGGCTCACCAAGAGAAAATGAACCCTCTTCTTCCAACGGATGAAGTTATCGTCATCAAACCTATCAAGCTTAACTATACTAGATATTAGGTCTTTCACAACACTAACCATTTTGGGTGGTAACATAAAGCCTTAAGAATGTTGGTGTATTACGAGGCCAGTGCTAAAAAATAAGACTAATCTTGAACTCTAAATCATGTTTCAAATACTATCCTTAAGGATTTATTTAGTCTATAAATTGTGCACCTCAAAAACTAAATATCATATAGAATTAGATAAAACTAATTATCTATATTTTGCACTGAGTGGGACAATTCAAAAAATAAAAGGAAGGAGAGCAAGAATGTATTCTTTTCCATCTTAGTCTTTTTTATAGATAATTAAGTACATCATGATATTAAAATGACTAAAAATTATTTTTTTTCAAAAGTTATGATTTGTTTAAAAATTATGATTTTTTCCTTCGTGATTGATGCGGCGGTAAGGAGGAGCTCACGTGGTATGGGTCAATGGCTACGGTGGAGGTCAAAGTCAAAATGGTCAACGTCAGGGCCCAGAGGCTCAACTGTGTCACCCAAGCGAGAGGGGGCTACATGGGCCGATCGGAGGAACCGCTGTCCGATCGGCCGTCTGGATGAAATAGCGTATGGTTAGCTCGACCGGCAGGAGAGCGGGTCGAGCGGGTCACCCATCCTCGGGGTATGTCATTGACAATATAATAAACCGATATAATAAAAGAGGAAAAGACAGATACTTAAGAAGTGAAAGAGAAAACGAAAGAAAGCACTCCATCTATCATTGAATGCGGAGAAGCCAAGACAAATATACCTTCTATCTGCAATTAATATTATTAAATAGGGGCATATGAAGGGTCACTAAGACAGGTATAAAAGAGTATTATAGGTATGAAGAAAAAGGAGGAATTTATCTCTGTCTCTATTATTTTCTATTCCTCTCATTCTGTTTCTAACTTAAGTGTTGGAGGGTCGACACCAAAGACCCCTTCCCTGATTTGGTTTGTTTTACAAATAGGAGCGAGGTCTTCATCCAGTCAGCGGAATTACCACATCCCTGACTTTTTAGCTTCACGCCTTTGGTCTTCCAACTTTTTATTTATTTTAAATATTAAACATTCTTGTACCTTGACAAATTTCAAATGGATAAACCATCGGATGATAACTTCGACAGCCATGCCATGGCCATGATAATTATTTAAAGAAGGTACCATTAGGAATTTGTTCGACGATTTTGGCGGGGCATAAACAAGGATGAGTTCTCTTGATTTGATACACGTCCCATTCGCAAGAACCAAATTAATCAAAACATGGCCATGCTAAAACAAAAGCAGAGTAACAAATTAATCTCGCAGAGTTATGTTTCGAGGGACCGCCACTTTCGCATATATATA
>JBBMJZ010000096.1:10553543-10565299 GCA_037833815.1 Zingiber zerumbet | reverse complement strand
TTTTCGCTTTCTTGATTTTTTTTCCCCCGAATTTGGACCCAAAAAAATGGTCTAAACCGGGTTCGGTTCGCGGGAGTGGACGTGGACCTGATGCTAGCACGCGGCCCAGTCATCCAGGCCTAATATTATTAAATGCGGGAAAATGACCATTTAGAAACGCACCAAAATTTACATAAAATGTTATTTATATTTTTTTTTCATTTTTTAAACGAAAGCATTGAGATGGAATCAAATAGTTAAAATTTATGAATCTTCCATAAAATTTATTTGAAATTTTTGTGGCAGCTATTGCTCATTACTTTTATTAGAAATTGTTCAAAGCATTTATCGAAATGAGATTTATCATTTATGAGAAATGATTCTACTAGAATCGATTCCTAAAAAGATGTGACGGGATAAATCTCTTTATATCCAAATATATTCTCTTTCCAAGTATGCTAAAGTTAAGTTAAATCTGTCATGAAATATATCCAAATAATTTAGTTGAACTGTCGCATTTTAAAACATCATTGTCAACAAATTCTTCTACATGTTTTTCTATTGACATGAATTTCATTCAATAGAAAAATCATGAGATAATTAAGTTAATAACTCAGTACTTGACCCGGAGAATCGTTAGTAGACGCTACATAGATAACAAAAAATTGATAAAAATTGTTAAGATGGTTTTAACATAGGAAAGTCATGGATCTTCCGACACTTTAGTTTCTTGGCCTTTAAAACTTATCAACTCTTAAGCCTCCGGCTCTAAACTTTCGGATCTCCCGGCTCCTTAGCCTCTTGGTCTCTTGGATCTCCTGACTCTTTAACCTTCCGACTCTTGACTCGTAGGCCTCCCATCTCTTGACTCTCGGATAATTGCTCCCTTGGCTTCCTGGTCTCTTAGTGACACAAGACGTAGGACCATTTCAGGAAAAGAATAAATCACCGCACAATTTTCAAATTATTTAATTATCACATAAAATTTAGATTATTATGAGAAGAAAAAAATAATGATGTATATAAATACAACATTATTTAAGAAATTAAATAACGACAACTTGAAAAAAAAATGATTAGAAGAAAAAATGTGCAGTCTCGTTATAAAAAGATAATCCTTTTAGTATCCAAATAAATATGTACATCTTCTTACATCAAAACTCTAATACTCATTTTTTTTCATTCTCTAGCTTAGCATCACAATAGTAAAACCCCGTGATTGTCATGCTAACTCTATTCTTCATATTTACTTTCGTCCAAATTTGTAATTACGTCATCATCCTCATGAGTATTCAGTAATTAATAATTAAATTAGCAATAGGGCTTTACTCATAGAGGTTCATTAAGATTCACGAACAACCCCTCGGGATAGTGTAGCAGTTGAGATATGGGATGCTGTCACGTAAGATCTTAGGGTCAAAATTCGATATATCCTAATATATCTTCCTCTATATCTTAACCATCTATACTAATATCTATAATTATATATAATTTATCTCCTCCATCCCTGTTGCCACGTTAAGGTTTGCAGACATCCCATTGAGATAGACTAGTGGCTAGTGCATAGGGTGTTGCCACAATGAGGTCTGGGGGTCAAATCCTAGCTAGTAGTTAGGTTCCTACCCTCCTCTATGCATTAGTCATTGTCCGGGCTAGTAGCTCTCGTGATTTACTTCCTCCGTATTGATCTAGAAACGGATTGACAGAGATAATAGAGGTGATTGAATCGCCTTTTGCCACGATGTTAAGATTCGTGGACAGATCAGCACTAACATTTTAACCACACCTTTTGCCCCTCGAATAAAAATCAAGAAATAACGACCACAAAATTAATCAAGAGCAATGATATGCTCAAGAAAAAAAACTTAAAAAAAAAGTTCAAGGATAGACACATAAAGTCATGACACACTATTTCACTTTTTGTGGGTGATCAATTCGACCTCCTTAAAATTTCTCACGGATTATCAGAATAAATCAGAAAGTGCTCGTAACGAACAGTCCAAGAACCCTGCATCTTTTAATTATGCGTTATATTTTAAAAAAAAATTCTTATAAATTTATTATAATTAGAACTTAAATTATGAATATCTACCTGATAATCTGAATATATTACCATAGGCCAGCGGCCTTGATTTCCTTATACAGTAACCCATAGTCAAACAATATCCTATCCACAGATAATTACTCTCGCAGTGTCCGCCAGGATCATCGTTTCGTCACAATGGCTCGTTCCTATCTACTGTACCCAACTGATACACACGTGAGAGTCCGCTTTACGCACAAGCCTTTAAGCGGGACCCACATGACAATACAGATCGCTGCACTGCGGGGTAAAAGAGTGAGTATGGAAAAGATCATCCCCGTCTGACACCTGCACAAAGCGAACCTCATTCTTTTCTCTCGCCCCCCCTCAGGAGAACGGAACCTCTCGCCGCCACTTTTGAGGAAAGAAAAGAGCCAATGGAGGTCGCCTTCGCTTGATCCGCTTGTCCCACGACCTCCGGGAAGCTTCGTGCCTCTCCGAAGCGCTCGGTCCGTGTAGGTTTTCAGATCGATCTGATCTCTGCTGCAGAGTTTGATGGCATCAGAGGATGTGGTGGGGAAGAGCACGGGGGAATCGGCGGTGACGACGATAGTGAATCTCGCGGAGGAGGCGAAGCTCGCGCGAGAGGGAGTCAAGGCTCCCAGTCACGCGATCCTGAGCATCTGCAAGTCCCTTGTGGCCGGTGGAGTAGCGGGAGGAGTGTGAGTTACTTTGGTCTCTTTTCACCAATATTGACTGTCACTGATCTCTCCTTTTTTTTCCTTGAAATTATTGATGATTAGAGTTGCTTTCCTGGTTTTTCTTCCAACTATTCATTGATCGTGTCTAGGTGCAAAGGTTGCTTTCTGGTTTCTTATGAACTGTGATCTTGGTCCTCTCGGGTTTTTTGTTTCTTGCAAGTCTTGCCCTTCCCAACAATGTAGTTAGTCAACGTCGACATTTCAGCGGAATAATTATTGCAAGCCTGAAGCTCAACGATTATAACTTTTAACTCCTTATTACTTATTATATGGTATGTGTTCATACAGACGTGAATTTTATGCAGAGGTAATCTTTCATAAAATTCAGAATGAGTCATCATACCAGACAATGTAGGGATTGATTGGCGATGCCGTCGTAATTAACTGACCGATTGACCTCTAACAAATGATACCAGCCTGACTAACTAACCATGCTAAGCTGACACACTACACAATTCTAGCCTATGAACTGACATGTCATCCGATGTGCAATGCCAGAGGCTTATGCATAGACCTTGAGAGCTATAGCAAATGGAGTTGAAATCCTTTGGCTCTGGTTTGTACTTTTGCCAGAATTCCACCTCATCCATGTCATGTGGTTGTCCCTGCTCAGTTCGGCACAAACTTAATAATTTGAACTCAGTTTGGTCAGAACATTTCTAATAATCCAGAATACATAGTGGTACCGGGAGACTCTTTCAGTGTTTACTCATTTTAGATAGCCAGATGAGCCTTCACCCTGTGTGATGACAATTCATAGTTAACTAGAAATGAACATTTTGGGTTATTGTCTAGTTTAGAGGTTAGAGTCATCTTGGTTGGTGATTACTGCAAAAATTCTTTAGGCACAGAGGTTGTCAGTATAATACTATAGTATAGATGGCAATGTGTGTTATTTTACTACTGTGAATTTATTTTTCAATTCCCTAAAAGAATGATAACTAGCTGATCTTTTAGAGCTTTTTCTTAGCTATTAAATCTTATTCCATCCTCTAGGGTAAACAAACACCAAAAGTATAACCCCTAGTGCTTACTAATTCCGGTTTCTTCAGAATAAAAGTTAAAATTTCTCATTTTTTGGATTTGTTTGTTCATATTTTGTTTGATTGGTACTCATTTTAATAATCAATCTAACAACCTATTCTAACTGATAATATTTTGAAAGAGAAAATTAATAATAAATCTAACTACCTATTCTAAAGGATAATATCTTGAAGTGTTATTTGAATATGTGTATTTGGGGATCCTATCATTTGATAGGAAACTGCGCCCTATCACATAAAAAATTTGGAGAAAAGAGGGATAGGATGATCACTTCGAGAGAATCAACCTCCAATAATGATCACTTCGAGGAAACCAACCTCTAATAATCAAAATAATTGGATTAATTAATTGTATTGCTTTATTTCTTGTCTCTATAAACTCTGTTACTGAAAATTGTTAATTTTAGTATTTTTATTGGCAATTCAGTATCATTAGCAGATATGCAATACTATGAAGATGAGTTGCTGAAGCGTATATTGGATCTTGAATACTACCAGTTCATACTTTGTATAAATTTTTAGATGGCTGGGACTAAAATTAATCCTCCTGAAATAAGGTGATCACGTATTTTCATAACAAGATTGCAAGTTTGCAACAAAATAAAATTTTGATTGGTTTGTTGTGAGATTAGGCATATACTTGGATACTTGTTTTAAGGCTCTCAACATAATGTAAAAGGTTTTGAGATGGTTGGTCACTCACAAATTTCAGGTGCCGTTGTATAGCCACATATTCTTGCACTTGCTTAGGTGCAGTATATAACATTTTTTCTTGTATTGGAACTTTTGGAAAAACATCTTATTCGTCTTAATTGCTTTTCCTTCTTTTCTCTTTTTTTCTCTAAAGAAGAGTGCTACTATTTTGACAAAAGTGTGTGTGATTGTGATTAAAGAGGATCCTTTGTCTATAAGGAATTAGGTTTGTTTGTTTATGTAATTATGTTGCACTATAATTTTCATCTGTGGGAAAAAGCTTGGTGGTGGTTGTTGTGGTTGTTGTTGTTGTTCTAACTTTAACCGAAGTTCTAGTTTTTTTCTTCAAATGTGTTCTCATTATTTAAGAATGAAGTAAAAGAATTGAAAGGGATTTCTAAACATATGCTCAATGTTTTTGCAGATCAAGAACAGCTGTTGCTCCACTTGAGCGGCTAAAAATCCTATTGCAGGTAGCATTTTGTTTGGATTATCCATTATTTTTCTTTCCTTCCCTTTTTTTTGATTTTGTTCTTTTGTGGCAACTTAATGTTTATGTTAAAAAACCTATCTTGTGTTTCTTTCTGAGATTTAGGTATCATTACCACAGTACACATTTCTTATATGACAGAATCAAAAAATATTTGTGCATCACTGCATTTTAGTGTTTTCTTTCATTATTTGCATGTCTTCTTTAGCAAAAACTTCTAAGGATGGCCCTTCAAACCATCAAATATTGTTGAGAAAGCATGTTCAACGTTAGTCAATAAATTCCATAGTAAAGTTGAATCCATTACAGTGAAGGAATTGTTGGATATCGTGGTGGCAAAAGGCGAATACGCTCGCCTCCAGCGCCCCCGCCAACCCGTCCCAGAGCCAACATAGAGGAGATAAATCACGGGCGGCTACTAGCCTTTAGAATAGTGACTAGCACATAAGGGAGACATTTACCTCGGCTTTACCGAGATTCGAACCCCAGATCTCATGGTGGCAACAGGAATTGTTGGATACCGTGGCCTACTAGAAGGGGGTTGAATAGACGATCACCCCAAATGTTCGCTTTCCTACGTATTTGTTAGTGCACAGTGGAAATACAAAACTAATACGAATACAAAAGCTAAAGACAAGAAAGAAATGAAAACTCTAACATCTTCGTTTAATATGATTTAGAGATAAAGCTCCTACTCTACGGCTTTACGGAGGACGATCCCTATCCATTGGTAGATTAGTCTCTGGCAAACTCCGGCTAGCACAATCCTCCTTGTCGGTGGAGAAAGCTCGCCACAAACTCGATCAAGACTTTGGATTGCATTGAGAACTTGGAGACTCTAATTAGGGGTCAACCATCTCTAATTTTGTCACAAGGCCAGCCAACCCAAGCTCCATTATATAGAGCTTGGGGAGGTTAGTAAGCTGATTTTACTGTTACCAATCGACTAGTCCTTACACCAGTTGACTGGTACTAGCCAACGACACTCCTCAGAATCCATGATTCTACCAAAGGTTCTTTACTAGTCGATTGGTGTCTCAGTCGTTGGGCATAGAAACATTTTGTGCCCTGCCCTAGTCGACTGGTTCAGTTGCCCGTCGATTGGTTAAAACCCTAAACTTAGGGTTTTCCTTTTCGAGTACATTTCTCTCGCACTCGGACCCTCACAACTCAGTTGACTCCTCCTTACAACTTTGACCTGTTGTATTCAAGCCTCCTTCCTTTGGCTCTCGTCCCTCGAATGCATTCAAGCCCGCGGCTTATCCCAATGTCATCCTTCACGTATGCCTCGAAGTGCGCTTTTCTTGGCTTGTCCTTGTTGTCTTGTCCACGATCTCTCGGATGCTTCATCCTTCACCGGACTCGAAGTCATCAAGCTAAGTCATATGTGTATCCTGTAAACCTACACAACTCAAATACACATATCAAATACAAAAGTAAACCTAACTTAAACCTTTTGCTCAAACATCAAAACTCATGATCACACCGGACCCTCAAGATTGCTTCCAACAGGAATGAGAGTAAGAAACTAAAGAAAATGTTGGCAAATTAACTTGTAGGCACACCAAAAGTTAGGAAATTCTCAAAAGGTGTGCCTCATTTGTGTTTTTCTTAATTCACGTACCTTCTCCTGCCTTTTCTACTTTACATACCCAAAGTACCCTTTGTGTCATGAAAGCCACTTGTTTCTTAAATTTTGAGGTCTAAAGCTATATTATTTTGGAAAAATAAGGGCATTATTTGATTCGTATGAGTGAGATGTATCTGGGAAATAAAAGAGTTAAAATGAGATTGTTTGGGCCAAGGCGGTTTACGTCACACCACCTTGATGGATCTGGCAACATCAAATGGTTGAGAGAAGGCCACCAAATGTTGCTCTCGGTGCTCCCACAAACCCAACCATTTGCTCCGACTTCAACTAACTGACCATCCAACTCTACCAAGGTTGTCTGTGTCAAACCTTCTTCGATTGCTATTATCCATATATTCATTTATTTATTTTTGTGAGATGGCCTAAGTTCAAATGTAGGTAGGTATTGTTTTGCAACTAATGTCTTTGTATACGGAGTTGATGCTGTACGATGTCCAATATTGTTCATAAATTATCTGGTATGTGACGTTCACAATGTATTTTTGTTTTCTCATGTTGAATTTATGGCGATAAATATAGGTTCAAAACCGCCATGCTATTCAGTATAATGGAACTATTCAAGGGCTCAAGCATATATGGAAAACTGAAGGTTTTCGAGGGCTTTTCAGAGGCAATGGTACTAATTGTGCACGTATTGTCCCAAACTCAGCTGTAAAGTTTTTCAGCTATGAACAAGCATCAAGGTAAGTTTTGACGTCATGCAATCACATTTCAAAATTCTCCTTGATTGTTGCAAGATTTGTAACCTGAATCCTTGTTCTGATTTAATCAATTAACTTTCAAGTCTCTTAAAATTATTATTGCAAACCTTCTTTCTGAGAAGTAATGTCCTCTTTGTTCTGGAAACTTATTCGTCGTATCTGTTTGCTTCAAAAGTAAGTTTTGCAATTTAACTAAGAAAACATTTTCTTCATCCAACATGCTGTCAGTACTAGTGATAAAAAAAAACCCTTCATCTCAAACCATGTCAAGTGCTAGCTCTATTCTAGTGCCATTTTTTAAGATTGGACTTAACAGACATTCTGACCTGAAAATATGATAAACATTATCACGGGATTAAGAATGCACGACGCAAGTTAATGGTCCTGGTCTATTTTCTAATCCTAAAACTAACTCGATCATCTTCTCACTCAAAGAATCTAATTGAGGTGTCATGATAAAATCAAAATGGATTGTCAAAAAATAGGTCTGCCGCCTAGTTTGGCCATTTCTTTTATATTACTCTTTTTTTTTTTTTTGGCAAAATGTTTGTTTCTTATTGCTAATATTTTGATATATTTATCAGTGGAATTTTGTGGCTTTACCGGCGTCAATCTGGAAATGGTACGCCTTACCCTCATCTAATGTGCGTTTTGTCTTTTATCTTCAGACCTTATATTATGTTCATGCATTGCTAGGTTGTTTCTAACTCACTGAAAAGAATTTTTTACAGCATTCCACATCCACCTATTGTATCAAATTGATTTTCCTTTTTAAAAGTAAGCTAGTTTCTGAGTCAATCCTGACATTTATGCAATTATGCTTTTGATATTGTATCTGTAGTTCTGTACCACCTTTTTCCATTGGTAATTGTTAATACAACAAACCTTAGGAAAAAAAAGAATAGGCAGTTGTTCATGATTAACTTAGTTGATATGGTTTAGGACACCAGAGTTCTTGGCCAACTTGTTTGTTCTACAGTTAATTAGATGCATGGGTGTAGTGTGCATAACTCACATTCATCTTGCTAATGTCAAATTCACTACTTTAGCTGAACATTTTTCCAATTAATTCGTTTTGGATGGTATTTTTGAAGACATACTAGAAAATAAATGCCCATTAAAGTCTAAACTATAGATCTCTGTCACTCAATGTCTCTTCAATTAATCAGTAAAATCATTCTTTGTTATGAGTGCTAGTGAATGGTTTTGTATTTCTCAAGCAGAAGATGCCCAACTTAGTCCTGTATTACGTCTTGGTGCTGGAGCATGTGCTGGTATAATTGCTATGTCTGCTACTTATCCAATGGATATGGTCCGTGGAAGGATTACAGTTCAGGTGCTCCTACCTCTTGCTATTGTCATGTCTTCTATGACATGGTAAATCCTTTAACTCTTAGCATATATTGATTACCAATATATTGTTTTCCAAAACAGACCAAAAACTCACCTTACCAGTACAGAGGAATGTTTCATGCCTTAGGCACTGTTTATCGTGAAGAAGGCTTCCGTGCTCTGTACAAAGGGTGGCTTCCATCTGTCATAGGAGTAGTAAGTGATCTTAGAATCTCATTTTTCATTTTCTTCAGCTGGCACATCCAAATAGTTGGCACTATAGATGTTTATTTTTATTACCATTGAATCAGATTTTAGAAAAACATCAACACCAACTCAACCAACTTTTTTCTTGTCATTCTGGTAATACATCTGAAATGATAAACCTATAGTACGATGTTTTGACATAGTAAGAGCTAACCTCCTGTAAGCTTAGAGCTCTTAAGAATCATGACCAGAAGAAGCCTTCTATCCCAAACTTAACCACGACAGATTATTTTGCTATATGAATATTTGATAATGTTGGTGGATCACCTTACATGACATATAAGTTCATTTTTGTTAAATCAAATTCAAAGCACTTTCTTATTATTGTCTTTGCAGATTCCATATGTTGGACTCAATTTTGCGGTCTATGAGTCATTAAAGGATTGGCTAATCAAATCTAACCCATATGGCCTTGTCCAAGACTCGGAATTGAGTGTTGTCACGAGGCTTGCTTGCGGTGCTGCTGCAGGAACGGTCGGTCAAACAGTTGCCTACCCTCTAGATGTCATTCGCAGAAGAATGCAAATGGTTGGTTGGAAAGATGCTGCCTCAGTTGTGACAGGGAAAGGCAACAGTAAAGCTCCCCTGGAATACACCGGAATGGTCGATGCTTTCAGGAAAACTGTGCGTCATGAAGGCTTTGGGGCCCTATACAAGGGTCTTGTGCCCAATTCAGTAAAGGTTAGTGCCTTGTACTGTTAAGTCATTTGTTGAGAATTGCAACCATAATAAGTCGCATTTAATATTTTTGTCATTTTGAGTTTCAGGTGGTACCATCCATAGCAATTGCATTTGTGACTTACGAGGGTGTAAAGGATGTTCTTGGAGTGGAAATGAGAATATCCGACTAAAACTTGAATTAGGAGCGGGAGTAGTGGTATTTTGCAGGCGTTTTGGCTGTTATCCGTGTAGGTTCGTTAAATGGGACTATGGGAGGTCGGGAAGCTATACGCTGGAAGATCGATGCCCAGCTAGGCAATCTAGTTTGCCACCTGGAATCGAAATACTTTATTTGCTTGAGAGAACACGTAGCTCTCACGGAATGCTTTGAGAATACTTTTTTCTTTTTTATGCTCGACGATGAAGTCCAGGGCATTTTCTTTTACTTTGGTAGTTTTCTATCTTTTGTTTAGTAATAAATATGATGTGATCGGTATCTCCCTTGTACGGGTTACCCGTGATGGTGACTTAAATGGAAAATTTAGACCTTTTTCTTTTACCTGTCATCTTCAATTCCATTGAGTTTACCACGATATATTTGAGAAATTTTCAGATGATATATTGACAGCCAGATGTTACTCTGTTTTTAAATTGATTTTTTTTCATTTTATTATAAAAAAAACTTGTAACTTTTATCTATGTTTTAATATTCTATTCGTACCATAATTATTTTTTGTCGGATTGAAATCTGGTAATTAAATTCTCCATATTTGATCAATCAATTATTCATTTATTTATTTACTTTGGGTTAATAAAGGAAATAATTTTATTCTATCTCTCCCAAGACATGATTCATATTTTTTATTTCATATCTCGGCAAAGTCGAGATAAAATACCTCCTTTATATGTAAGTCATTATTCCAAAGGCTAGTAACTCAGCTAGAAGTCTTCCGTGATTTACCTTCTCTGTGTTGGCCCTGGGACGGGTTGGCAAAGGCATTGGGGCGAGTGTATTCACCTTTTGCCACCATATTTTTTTTATTTCCGTCCGTCCTCTTGGGATGGACTAATGGCTAGTGCATGAGGTGTTGTCATAATAAAGTCTGGGTCAAATCATGACTAGTAGCTAGGTTTTTGTTCTCTCCTATGCACTAGTCATTGTCTGGGCTAGTAATCCCCGTGATTTACCTCCTCCGTGTTAGCCTAGGGACGGGTTGGGGAGGCACTGAGGGCGAGCGAATTGCCTTTTGCCAAAATATCACAATGTTTTTTATTTCCGTCCCCTCGGAATGGTTTAATGGTTAGTGCATGAGTTACTACCATCATGAGGTCTGAGATTTGAATCTTAACATAGACGAGGTCAATGTCTTTTTTACATGTCAATCACTATTTCAAAGACTAGTAGTTACTCGTGAGTTACCTTCTTCGTATTGGTCTTAAGACGGGTTGGGGGGCCTCTTGGGGCGAGCGTAGTTACTTTTTTGTCATCATGTTTCTTCTATTTCTTGTCGCCTCGGGGCCGTGCGGTGGATAAGGAATGAGGTATTATGGTCAAAATTCGGTGTGTCCAAGCATGTTTCCCCCATGCCTTGCCACTTGCATTAATGACTAGTAGTCATCCGTGATTTATCTCATGTTGACCTAGGGACAGGTTGATGGGGGCGAGTGAATCGTCTGTTGCCACATGTTTTTTTCCATTTCCTAGTCCCCTTAGGGTGGTGTGGTGGTTAAGGCATGAAGTATTGTCGAAAACTCAGCGTGTTCGAATATACCTCCCTCATGCCTTGCCACCTGCACTAATTGTTAGTAACCACTTGTGATTTATCTTCACCGTGCTGGCTTAGGGACGGATTGGCAGGAGCGTTGGAGTGAGTGAACCACCTTTTATCACATGTTTTTATCATTTATTTATGACGGTACGATGATTAAAGTATGTTGTTTCACATGTTATTTTAGGATGAAAACTTAGCGTGTCCCAATATATTTTTTTTATATCTTGACAATATGTATTAATAGCTCGTAATTATTTATGATTTTCCTTATCCATATACATGCGGGGACGAGTGAATAGTCTTGTATCACGTGTTTTTTTTTTTTTACCATTTTCCTCCCATGGAGAACGTTATCTTAAAGAAATATAGTCATAAATGTATTTT
>JBBMJZ010000096.1:10528203-10549353 GCA_037833815.1 Zingiber zerumbet | reverse complement strand
TTCTTGTTTTTGATGTCTCTCGTTATTATTTCTCCACTCTGAAATATTGCAATTTATCTGATGGTTTAGAGATGTCAAACTGCAGCACATCATGTCGAATTGCCCATAATGTGCTTGTTATTCATGTCTTTTATCATCTATGATTATTCACTCATGAGATGCTGTAATCTGGTTATTTTTCACTATTATAAAAATAATAAATTTAGTTAGCTATGAGGTGACTGGTGAAATTTTCATGAGCTATGAAGATAAATTGAAAAGTCAGTTTAGAAGTTTAACCTCTTTTATTGTGCTCTCATCCATTTAGAGAAAAAATTTATGTAAATATATCATAGTTAGAAATCGAACTGTGGGTGTCTGATGACAATCTAAATATCTTACCATGGTACTATAGCCTTGGAGATCAAAATGATAAACCCAGTTAGTTTTAATAATTATCTCTGGGGTGATTGGTTTGATCCTATGAAAATTTTCTATCGGCTACTTAGTATAAATTGGGAAGCGCGCGTGATGGGTAGATTGTGCTCTCTATTTAAAGGAAAAATTTCTACAAATATACCATAGTTAGGGATAAAATTAAGAGTTTATGGGTGACAATAAATACTACACCATTAGAACATTTATATCAATTATCCTATTTAAAGATTTTATCTTACATTTTAGATAGGATAATTAAAATTTTTTTATATTAGTTATCTTATTAGTGTCTAAATTTAATATTTATAAATAGTAGATTTAGTTTCCTAAATATTATAGAGAAAGATAAAAAATATAGAAAAGTCATGGCCGATCATTTCACTTTTTGTGGACCCCATTATTTTATGTGTTTATCCTTGAGGTTTTCCTTGAGATTTTTTCCTTGAGTAAATCATTTCTCTATATAATAAAAAGTTGATATTTAATTTTAAAAATTAATTTTTTTCTCTTAAATTATGTATTTTTAATAAGAAAATTAATATGGATATTTTAGGGTCATGAGCTAGCAACAGCTGCAGTTATTGGATTGTTCGTTATGCATAATATAATTTTATTTCATGTAGTTTGGCTTTTTGGTGAGCCACGGTGAAAGAAATTGGAGCAAATCTCAAAATAATACTTTTTGAAATTATCTGTAGCAGCTAAGAAGATCATAAGTGCTGTGTAATTATAGCAATTATGACTAATCTCATAACTATTACACTATAATATTGACTAATCTATTAATGTTGATCAATATTCATCAGAGAATTTTTAGTTGTTATAATTTAATATTATTAGTATTCATCGTAATTGAAATATTGTTATAATATAGAGATAAAGTATTATTACGATATAGTTTATTATTGTTCATTAGAACTGAATTGTCTATATTACAGTTTATAGTTACTATAATATAATTTTTTATATTGATTTAAGTTGAAATGTATATACTATAATTATAATTTCGGTGGCAAAAGATGAATATGCTCGTCCCTAGTGCCCCCGTCAATTCGTCTCAGGGCTAACACGGAGAAGATAAATCACGGATGTATATACTATAATTATGATGACTTTGTAGTTGCTACAATTATGTATAAAATAATATTAATTTTAAAAAGTCAAGGTTGGGATGATGCATCCTTTGATAAAATAACACCCTTTGTAATATTAAATCAAAATTTTGCCTAAGAAATTTTAGACTAGTTGCATTGAAATTTGACATAAAATATTGTGTAGAGCGTCACTTTGGACTATAACAGCTGATGTTCTGTCAACCTGAAGAAGACATGTGGATGAGCCAGGAGCAAGTAAATATTTTAGTATTAATTTTTAACAGGAAGAACAGCTGAATGATTAACAATTGGCAAAAAAAAAAAAAAAAAAAAATGATGATGGACGATCGATTATTGATATTCTCAGTTGTCATTAGGAGACTAGTTCCGGTTCAATGAGTTTAAGCTAAAGGAATGAAATTATAGCTACCATGTGTTGAGCATTTTTAAGAGGCGATGGAACACCATACTTTATCATCTTATTTTTTTCTCCACTCCTTGGATGATGAGGATGAAATAACAAGGTTGAGTAATCCACTTCCCTCCGGGAAGGATAGACATTCTACATCCCTACTATATGGTAAAGCCCCAACAATTCTAATCCGAATCCGAGCTCGTTAGCCTCAATTTTGCAAGAATTAAACTGGCAATGTCAACCGATATTGAGACCGATCGTCCCATGATAATTTATCAAAGATCGCATTTCAAATTGTAAAAATTTCACAAGGGACACCTAACTTTCAAATTTATCAAAGGTGTACTTATTTTCTATTGTACTGCTTCCACCAATCACTATGATGTTATATTCAAATAACAGTAAAAAATAATAATTCCAGTTAATTTCATTGACTATTTCTGAGAGTGATCGTATATTCAACGAACAGTAAGTACCATAATGATGTGATGTTGAATTTTAAAGAATTAAAATATTATGGTGTTGATTTTTAAAATTGATCAACACCGTTTTGATGTTGTATTTGAAAATCCACACCATAGTGATGTTCTTTAAATGTAGCATTATTGTGACAGGAGTGATAAAATGGAAAACAAATAGCTGCAGTCTTTCATGAACTCTAAAATTTTAAGTGCACTTTTAGGTTAATTGCTATCGTCCCATTTAACATTAAACGTACGGATGCTGACCCTATTTTTAAAAAGTTTAAAATCTTTTTCGATAGATAACAAATGTATATGGAAACTCTTCCATAATACAACTAGTAGAATAAAGCAGTATACATAACTGACATGGTCTTAAATAGGGGAATAAAAATGAGATTTTTAAGTGCAAGTGGTGTAGGGGAATAAAATGAGATAGTAAATGGAGGACCACAATATACATCTTTCGCCTTTCATATGAAATTCTTTTGGGCTCCATCCTTGTTTGTAAGCATGTAAGCATCTGTCCCCTCGGGACGATCTAGTGGCTAACGTATGAGGTATTGTCACCATAAAATCTAGGATTCGAATCTCGACAAAACTAAATAAATATCTTCTTTATATACTAGTCACTATTCCAAAGACTAGTAACCACCCGTGATTTACCTCCTCCGTATTAACAAAGACTCTAAGGACGAACATATTCACCTTTTAGCACGTCTAAGCATCTGCTCAGACAGCTCTACTTGAGTACTGACTACTCAGAGCCTGTTCTCGCGAGTGACGGACAGGCAATTGAGTACGCGATGGAAGGCAGATGTTGCAAAATGTCCACTGTCGCTCATGCTGTCTTCACATGGTGGGGAGAAGGAAAGAACATGGCTGACTCTGAGAGACAGCTCATGTCTGATGTGAACTTGCAAAGTTTGCTATCTTGATATTTAGCATGATGCTCACCTCTCTGCCACCAGTGAGTAGCCGTCTGTGCATATGAAACATAACAGAGAGCAAAGAATTAAGTCATGAACAAGTATAGAATGAAACTACCTGAAACCTTGTTTCATCCACCATTTTAAGCCATAGTATAAACAAGTGTAGTCTGTGTTATTGCGACTAAGAGTCTAAGATTGAGAAACGAAGCTTACAATTTCATAGCCCTTGGTGTTGCCAACAAAAGCACTTCTTTTCTTATGGTTAAAACTGTGTACTGTTTCCAGCACATCCAATACAACCTTTGAACACAGCCACCAACACAACAAATAGACAACTTCGAAAACGATGGACCCTAAAATTTATGGCACCAAGCACCTGAAGCTAACACAGCTAGAATTATTTTCCCTGAGCGGTTATTTTCTGGACTAAATCTTCGCTGGAAGCAGAAGGGCTGTCTTTGCTTCTAGTATCCACATCTTTCATTAGATATTTGTCGACCTGCGCCGCAGCTTGACGGCCCTCGTTGATGGCCCAAACGACGAGCGACTGGCCTCGTCGGCAGTCCCCAGCGGCAAAAACCGCATCTACACTGGTTGCAAAGTGGCCGTACTCCGCCATGAAGTTGGACCTGTTGTCTAGCTCTAGACCCAGTTCATCTGCAATTGCCTGTGAGGGTAGGAGGATGATAGCATGTGAAATGGAGACAGATGATTCGTGCTGAACATAATGTTGTAGGAAAAACTCACCGATTCTGGACCAAGAAAGCCCATAGCTAAGAGAACCAGATCAGCTTCTATAGTCTCCTCAGAGCCCTTGATTTCCTCGAACTTGAATTTTCCACTACTATCCTTTGCCCAATGGACCCGGACCACCTCGAGGCCCTTGACAACTCCATTTTCATCTCCCACAAATCGCTTGGTCAGAACCTCATACGTCCGTGGGTCTTTTCCAAATTTGGATGTCGCTTCTTCATGACCATAATCTACACGGAAAATCCGAGGCCACTGTAAAAAAAAACAATTAGGCAACTGCATTTGGTGATATTTGAAGAAATTAAATCAGAAATGACAACAAATGAAACGCATTTTGAGTTCCTATAAAGAGTGCTAAGTTGAAACAGTGAGATTACTACACAATATTGCAAAATAAAATGAAGATCACAAGTTGAAAGACAATGAGATTAGTGCATGGCCAACAATTTTAGGCAAGGGGTAAGATGTTATGCATCCTCGATGTTTATCCTCGAAGTTGCTGAAAAAATAATGGAATCAAAGGGAAGAGAAGAACCTGCGGCCATGGATTTCCTGGTGCTCTTTTCTTAGGTGGTTCAGGAAGTAGTTCTAGATTTACAAGGTTTGTACAGCCATGTCGGATAGATGTTGCAATACAATCAGTTCCTGTATCTCCTCCACCTATTACAACCACTTTCTTCCCTTGTGCAGACAAATATTTACCATCCCCTAGATTACTATCAAGCAGACTTTTAGTGTTTGCATGGAGAAATTCCATTGCAAAATGGACTCCAGAGAGTTCTCGTCCAGGAACAGGAAGATCCCTAAACAAGAAATTGAAGGAATATTATTCAGTGTCATGGATAAGATGCAACAAAACTAAAATAGAAACAATAAAACAAAGACCACAATGTATGATAAAAATCTTAAACCAGCTTAATGCAGACTGGCATTCATAACCAATATTCATCACGTCACGAGTCATGACTCAAGAAAAGAGCATCAACATCTCTATCCATGGATGAACAAAGACACAGCATAAGTTTGTAATGGTATAAAGTGTTTAGTTTATGATGCTATGTCAAAACGTGCCAACCATTGATTTAACCAAAGACACATAGATGTCTACAAAGATGAGATATTAGTTAAAATGGTAGCACAAATTCGAAGATATTAAGAAATTTTATTACTCCAAGAGGACTTTACCTTGGTTTAGTAGCTCCACAAGCCAAGACGATTGCATGATTCTGGGAACGGAGATGGCCAAGGGAAAACTTTGGATCTGTTCCAACATGAGCGTTTACCACAAAATTAACACCTTCCTTGGTCATTAGATCCACACGACGTTGAACGATCTCAACTTTATCCGTCTTCATGTTTGGAACACCATACATCATAAGCCCTCCAACTCGGTCAGCACGTTCGTAAACAGTGACTAAATGACCCATTTTATTTAACTGATCAGCAGCAGCAAGCCCAGCTGGACCACTACCAACAATGGCAACTCTCTTCCTGTATTAGTCATACAAAAGTTGTCAATACCTTAAGCATCTACCCTTCAATACAAAAGTCAGGATTGCATTAACAAAAAATCGCATCCATCACAAAAATGTAGATAAGCAACAATTTCATTGGCATACAATAGTATCAATCACAACAAAGCAAAGATTACAAAAACCAATTGTTAGTGTAGTAACTTGAGACAACCACTGTCCTGTACATAAGAAAGCAACAATTTCCGTGAACAAAAAGAATATTATAACTGCCATTAGTGTAGTACCTTAGACCAGAGTCACAAATTGGCATCAGAATCACTACATACAAGGTGATTATAAGATGGCATTGAGATACATTTCAGAACATGATTGTTTATAATTTAACCCGTCAGTCACAGATATTATCATATTAAGCCCAAAAGTATCAAGCAGGTGGTAGTAAGAAAAAACTCGATCCCTACCGATTGGGTAATTGGAAACAGAATCTTAATGATAGATTCCAACATATAAATGCAGAGAACTCAACCAGGAACACTGATTCTTGGGCTTCTTTTGAACCATTAGTTAGATTGGCCATGATCTATCATGAAAAAACTAGATTGCTTGGAACAGTTCCTTACCCAGTTCTTTTCTGTGGAGGACGAGGTATCATCCACCCTTCTTCAAATGCCTTGTCTATGATTGCGCACTCTATACTTTTAATAGAAACTGGGTTCTCAATGATGCCAAGAACACATGATCCTTCACAAGGAGCAGGGCAGACTCGGCCAGTAAATTCTGGGAAGTTATTTGTCTCGAGAAGCCGATCCAATGCTTCACGCCATCTATTTTGATGAACCAGTTCATTAAATTCAGGTATTTTATTTCCAAGTGGGCACCCAGAGTTTTCCTGCAAATAAAAGCAAGAAAAATTTAGTAAAAGGATATAATTGCCATGCAAAATCATAGATGGTGGCATGTTCAAGGAAAGGAAAATAAAAGGTAAATGGACTAAACAAACTTCGGTACTGCAAAAAAGAAAGTAAAATCATAATATAACAAGCAAAACATTCAGGAAAGATGGCAGAATTCATATTGAACCTAAAAGAACCCCCAAAAAATAAGATCTACATGACTGTTTTGATCTAACCAGGCAAATATTAGGTTACGAAGTGTAGGGACAAAGTGGCTCTTCTGGTTAATGATCTTTAAGCATTAAATTAACTAATATGCTTGACAGGAAATGACTGGACAAAAATAATAATAATAAAAGACAAACATTTCCACTGTGAGGTGAAATAAACTGGAACAGAATTTAACCAGGTAAAATATCCAGTGGGCATCTGATTCTGAGCATGGTGTTTCACAACTGACAGAGATTTACACTCTGGATATAAATTATTAGGATAGCTGGTTCAGGAAACAGCAAAGGAATCTGAAAAGGATCTGTTTCGAAGGACTAGAAGTGCCACATGGTGGGGAAAAAAAAAGTGCCAGTGTGATGCCCAACATATTGTTCTCTGGATGCTTTTCACCGGGCCCAATATTGATTATCGACTATGGCTCATGTTCTTTATGTTTTAGGTTCAAGTAAACATTAATAACCATGAATTTGAACACTCGAAAGATCAATGTTCTCCTGTACAAATAATACAGAAGTCTAGAAGCCAACACCAACTATGATAGAGAGGCCTCACAATATCTTATTCACCTGTAAGAAGGTTTAATACAGACTCCTAAACTTAATAATAACCTGTTAATTGTAGGCAATTGAATGGAAGGTACAGACCAAATTACTAAACTGAAACATAACAGTATGTCAACTTTTAGCATTTTCCCCGTCAAATCTTGCAAGGTCATCCAAGCCATATCATCAGGATTCAAGAGTACTTTAAAATGAAATATAACAAGAAAATAGATCATCACTGTTTATAACATAAAAATTGGAAAAACAAAGTTGTCACAAGATAAGGCAATCTTCTCATAAAGATGAGTAACATCACCTGATGACAAAAAGGAGTCCCACAATCCATGCAGCGAGCAGATTGTGTTTTCATCAGTGGCCCTGGCTTACACTCATTAGCAACTTCTTTCCAATCTTTGATTCGGTCATTAGGATCCCTATATGAAATACTTTGTCGCTCATAAGCAATAAAACCTCTATGCTTAACAGCATTGTCAACCTGTGTTGGCCTTTTTGCTGCAGCCAAGTCTTCTTCTTTCTGTAAAGTTCAAATAATATTTTAATCCCTCAAGTCAATGAGAGTTGAGACACTATGCTACTCTGAAAAAGGGAAAGAAAGATATTTGGCATAGACGATAAATATTCTTTTATCAAAATGGGTTTTGATAGAATTATTTCAAGTTGGATAAAGAACATTGAACGAATTCCTAATACATCAAATACCATCAAATTCGAATCTCAGAATAAATGTACCCAAATCAAATTACAAAAAGTACTTTATACTAACCTTAGCAACAGAAGATGCTGCGGCCAGTTTCTTTAGCTCTTCAAATGCATCCGTTTCCATTAGCTCTTTTTCTTCTTGCTCCTCAGATTCTTTAACATTTTCTTCTGCTTTTATTTTCTGAAGAATCATCCTATAATCCCTTGGAAACACTTTGAAAAACTTGGGCAGCAGAGATTCAAAATCAGAAAGGACTTCCCTTGCTAGAACACTTCTTGTATAACGTTGGTGTTGTTGAATCATCATTCTCAATGTTGTGATGTCTTCCTCATCCTCAACCTTTTCAAGATCAACCAACTCAGGATTGCATCGTGTCTGAAACATCCCATCAATATCGAAAACATAAGCAATTCCACCACTCATACCAGCAGCAAAGTTTCTCCCAGTTTTACCTAAAATAACAACAGTACCACCAGTCATATACTCACAGCCATGATCACCAACACCTTCAACAACTGCTCTAGCACCTGAGTTACGGACACAAAATCTTTCTGCAGCCATTCCATTAAAATATGCCTCCCCATTTGTGGCCCCATATAATGCAACATTGCCAACAACAATATTTTCTTTTGGATCAAATTGGCTCTCTCTTGGTGGATAAACTACAATTTTGCCTCCACATAATCCTTTCCCAACATAGTCATTGCTGTCACCTTCAAGCTCAATAGTAATTCCAGGACAGAGAAAAGCTCCCAGGCTCTGACCAGCACTTCCAACTAGCTTAATATGGATTGAATCTGTAGGCAATCCTTTCAACATATAACGTTTAGTTACCTCATGGCTAAGCATGGTACCTACAGCACGGTTTACATTGCGAACTGGCATCTCAATATAAACAGGCAAGCCTTTTTCAAGAGCAACTTTTGATGAGGAAATAAGCTTCTGATCCAATGCCACATCCAGTCCATGATCCTGCTTTTGAATGCAATATTGAGGCACTCCAGGCCGAATATCAGATGCAGGTCTAAGAAGCAATGAAAGATCAATATTCCTCAATTTTTCATTACTACTTGTCACTTCCTTATCAATCTCAAGCATGTCTGCACGACCAACCATCTCGGTCATGGTCCGAAAGCCCAATTGAGACATTATATCACGAACTTCCTCTGCCAGCATAAAGAAAAAGTTTATAACATGTTCAGGTTCCCCAGCAAATTTTTCACGAAGAATAGGATCTTGAGTGGCAATTCCAACAGGGCAAGTATTTTTGTGACACTTTCGCATCATGATGCAGCCAAGAGTTATTAGAGGTGCAGTGCTGAAACCAAACTCTTCTGCCCCAAGTAGCGCTGCAATTGCAACATCTCTTCCTGTTTTTAACTGCCCATCTGTCTGCACTACTGTTCGTCCTCGCAGGTTATTTGCAACTAGAGTCTGATGTGTCTCAGCTAATCCAAGCTCCCAGGGCAGACCAGCATTTTTTATGCCAGTCCAACGAGAAGCTCCTGTGCCACCATCATGCCCAGATATCAAAACATGGTCAGCATGCCCTTTTACAACCCCACTGGCAACTACCCCAACACCAGCCTCAGAGACTAGCTTAACACTAATTCTGGCGCCAGGATTTGAGTTCTATAAAAGAAAATAATAATGAAATTACAACAGAAAACTCTTCACACTAGTGAACATAGATCAAAAGTTTCAATTATAATTCTTCTTTTGTTATTTTACTGACAATAGGTTCTCATCAAAAAGGAACTAGAAAATACCAGTTGTCAAGATTAAATACCTTAAGATCATAAATAAGCTGTGCAAGATCTTCAATGGAATAGATATCATGGTGTGGTGGAGGACTAATAAGGCCAACACCAGCAGTGGAATTTCTTGTGACAGCAATATCACCGATAACTTTATGGCCTGGAAGTTCACCCCCCTCGCCCGGTTTGGCCCCCTATGCAACATCAAAAAAAAAGTCATAAAAACAAAAGGTATTGATAAGAAAAATAAACATCAGAAAATATGACCTCACCAAATTGCAAAGGTATTCATCATTATAGATACAAAGACATAATTAGTGCACTGTAGCTCAGCATCATCTGTCCATGAACACAGATTCATAAACAGTAGGAACTTACATTCCAATAGATGGAAAGGAGGTAGAAAGTTCCCAATGTTTAAATATTGGACAGAGAAAACTACTGGCTAGAGAAAACAACACCTATAATTATTACCTGAGCCATCTTTATCTGGAGTTCATCAGCATTGCTCAGGTAGTAGCTTGTTACACCAAACCTACCACTTGCTACTTGTTTAATGGAGCTCCTCTTTGGATTCCTTGAACCATCTTGCAGAGGCTCCATACGAGAAGGTTGCTCGCCTCCCTCACCTTCAAAAGAACAAAATATAAGCCGTAGAACAATATAAATTATAAACCATCCATCTCTTACTTCCAAATGTTGTCCAATCATTAACAAAAAGCACAAGATTCAAAAAAAAAAAAAAAGTAGATAATTGTCATGGAAAAAATTTCAAGTGTTAATAGCAATATATAAAAACACGTGCACGTGCGCGCGCGCACACACACGCAAGACAATGCATGCTTCAGATTCAAAAGAAAGAATTAAGTGAACTAAATCTTGAAAGGCCAAGAGGCCTTTTGCTGCTCAATAAGCGAAGCTTATGAGTGAAACCGTAAAACATCAGAGAAACATGTCATGAGTGGTGAACGCTTACATTCCCTATCAGTTTAAGACGATTTACCAATGTCTTGGATTGGAAAAGGCAACAAGTTCAAGCTAGTGTATAATTAAAACAGTGGATGCTAGTAATTTGTTAATAAATCACACAGGATTTTGGACATAATAAGAACGTACCGGTATTAGATTTGCCTCCAATTTTGTTCATAGCAATTGCTAGAGTAGTATGTGCTTCCAATGATATTGAACCATAACTCATAGCTCCAGTGCAAAAGCGCTTAACAATCTCACTAGCAGGTTCGACCTCGTCCAAAGGAACTTTCTCAGTGACATCTTTAAACTTCAGTATTCCACGAAGGTTGCAATTCTTGTTCAGCTCCTGTATACGCTTAGAATATTCTTTGTATGCAGTAATACTATTAGCTTTGGCTGCCTCTTGCAACTTAGCAATTGCAAGGGGATCATTAAGGTGAATTTCACCTCCTTTTCTCCAATGGTAATCCCCAGGATTAGGTAATACTTCTGCATTACTGGGTGGTGGTGCTCTGGTTGGAAATGCCAACTCATGAAGATGGAGTGCATCTCCAGCAAGCATTTCAAATGTTGCACCTTCAACTCTACTTGGTGTTCCTTTGAAGCATTTCTGAATAACGTCAGAAGAGAGTCCTAAAGCTTCAAAAATCTGCGCACCCTTGTAAGATGCTAGGGTCGATATCCCCATTTTAGCAAGAACCTTCATCATTCCATAGTTGCTGGCTTTAAAGTATTTCTTAACAAGATCCTCCCTTGATTGGAATTTTCCATCTGCTTTAGGAGGGATCTTTCCATCAATTTGTAATCGCCAAATTGCTTCTATGGCCAAATACGGGCAGACAGCATCTGCTCCAAACCCAACAAGAGTACAAAAGTGATGCACTTCACGGGGCTCTGCAGATTCAACCAGCAATCCTACCTGTGTCCTCTCAAGTGTTGAGACTAGATGTTGATGGACAGCACCAACTGCCAAGAGGGAGCTTACAGCAACATGATTGGAAGAAAAACCTACATCATTCCGAAATTCAATCTCATTTTACAATTAAAAATATAGACATTGTTAAGACAGAATGTAGAATCAGAAAGTTAAAAGCAACATAGAAACTAAAACAAATGAAGAGATTATATATACCCAAATATGCCAAATAAAACAGATGATAGTTACTATAGACGAACAAAATCATTAAAAGACAATCCATAGCAATCATGTTAACATGATTTAAGCAGTTAAAAAACAAGTACCATAAGTTTTGAAATCCTCACCTCTGTCAGACAGTACAAGAGTTGTATAGCCTTTATGGATAGCAGAACGAGCTTCTGAACAAATCCTATCCAAGGTTTCCTCCAAACCCTTTCGGCCTTGCTCCTTTGGATATGTGATATCAAGTACTTTGCTGCGCCAACCTCTGTAGTTCATCTTTTTTACAGCTTCCATTTCGTCAATGGATAGAAGAGGCCCCTTCAATGACAGACGATGGCACTGCTCTTCAGTGGTTTCAGTAAGATCCCCTTCAGGACCAATCATACACTCCATGGATGTAACTATTTTCTCCCGGATCGGATCAATTGGAGGATTTGTAACTTGAGCAAACATCTGCTTGAAGTATTCAAAGCTAAGTTTCTCTCTATTTGACATCACGGCCAAGGGAGCATCATTTCCCATTGAACCTAGAGCTTCAGTGGCATCTTTTGCCATTGGCAGCAACAGCATTTCCAATGCTTCAACAGTATAGCTGAAAGAATAGTTCAGCGGATAAATTTTTCAGTGAAAATAGATTTTTAAAAAGATGGAAGCAACTTTCCTAGCTGGGAATTACCCAAAGGCTTTCAGTGGTGCCAGAAGACCATGAAGCCCCATGTTTTCCATGTCCTCATCATGAGTCTGAGACTAAGAACAAAAAGCAACCAATCATCAGTCTCCCGTATGCATAGGCAAACACAAACATAGTCCTCCTCCAAAAACATATAAACTTACCCGTACAGTTCCAAAGATGCTTGGAGGAATCCTTTCGCTTTTAGGGACAGAATTGATAACATCTTCAAGGCAAATCT
The DNA here is from genome assembly GCA_037833815.1 of Zingiber zerumbet. NCBI lineage: Eukaryota > Viridiplantae > Streptophyta > Magnoliopsida > Zingiberales > Zingiberaceae > Zingiber > Zingiber zerumbet. Next base: position 10,536,638 of record JBBMJZ010000096.1, on the reverse strand, counting down.
TCTGTCTCCTAAGCCATTCTCCATATGGTCTAGCCTGTGAAAATTGCTGCTTAAGTGTCTCATCATCAACAACAACATGATTTTCAAAATCCACCAACAACATCATCCCAGGGTTGAGCCTTCCTTTCCTTGCCACTTCAGCGGGAGGAATGTCTACAACACCTACTTCACTAGCCATGATAACACGTCCATTATGAGTGATATAAAAGCGGCCAGGTCTCAAACCATTACGATCCAATGTTGCTCCAAGATAGCGACCATCCGTAACTGTAAGAAAAAATTAGCATGCATCTTCAGACAAATATTCTGCTACAGCATTTTCAGTAAGCATTGTCATTGAATCTCACAAGATATGAGAGCGGGTCCATCCCAGGGCTCCATAAGAGCTGAGAAATATTCATAGAGAGCCTTCCTATCAGGATCCATGTTCTTATCATTCTGCCATGCTTCAGGTATCATCATCATAACAGCTTCAGGAAGACTTCTGCCAGCACGGACCAGAAGCTCAAGGACACCATCGAATGCGCCTGAAAGTATGAATTAATACAGATCAAGCTCGCATAGATTTCAGGGGGAAAATTCAAGATGATACCTATGTTCACACAAAACTGGATCGGTTCAAATACAGAATAAATACAACAACAACAACCAAGCTTGGTTGGCTATATAGATCCTCTCCTACACCATTGAACTTTCACCTACTATACCATCGTCTATATTTAAATAAATTTTATCGTATTTTATCGCTGCTAACCAAATCTTCTTTATTCTTCCTCTTCCTTATTTAATGTGTGTATTTGTTATAGTTTCACCATATTTATTGGTCATCTAATACATATCCACACCATATTAAATAAGCCATTAAATAATAAAGTTATAATAAATGCCTGAACCTACCAGAATCAGATGAACTAGCATCAACAATCGGCAAAAGTTTCTTCATTTCATTCTTTGACAAACCTAGTTCCTTGCACTTCAACAATCCTTCACGTGCCTTCATCCTTTAGAGAAAAGGATATCACAGGAGTTAAGCTACTTTGGCATTTTATTGAGAACATGATACAAGGATTACAGCCCACTTAGCTTCAAAACATACCAATTCACATTGCCCCTCAATGTGTTGATTTCTCCGTTGTGGCCCAAAATTCGCATAGGTTGTGCACGATCCCAACTAGGAAAAGTGTTTGTAGAGAATCGAGAATGAACCTGCACATGAAGATATTTCTCAGGATCTAAATTAAAGCTATCTGAATTTGCACTAGAGATCTCTTCTAAAAATGTCAACGTCGATCTGCACTCAAAAGCACTATGAGTTCTATTTATCGTCATAGTCAATACAAAATAACACGGGAACCTAAGCTACCTTCACCAACAATTCTTTTCACCTTCAAATTGGAACTCTCATCCCACTGACCATGGGGAGCAGTGCATCATGATTCTGCAACATGGTTTACTAAGTTATCGACCACAAAGATCTCACCAACCCACCCAAGTTATTCAGTACTCAAATTTAAGCAGTACCAAATACAGAAGAGTGCAAGATATAATTCAAAGTATAAAGCCTCAAAACCTTATTTAACCTTAAGAGAGTTCCGTTACCAGTCTTCTCTTGTAGTCTGCTGCAATCAGAGTTCATAAGTAAAGAAAGAGGTCAGATAGGTTTGTATTTACCAGGGCCATGTAACTTGTAAACCTTTCATCTCCAAGATCTGCATAATAGTAGTCCTTTAGTTGATCAGGCTTCAACTGACCTTTATAAACAACAGTCCTGTCAAAATCAGACACATAAGAGATACTTCTACCATAAACATAATAAATAAATTAAATGAATTGATTCATTAGAAAGCTTATATTATATTTTGAATATGAGTAATAATTTCACATATTGGACAAAACAAAAATGATTGCAACAAGGGATGATACCAAGTTCTAAAAAAAAAAAAACTAACCTAGAAGAAAGTGAGCAAATATAAAAGTCCTTAGCTCCACCATGCTGCAGATTGAGAGCAGCTCGGATAGCTACCATTGAAATCCTCCGTAATATATACATCTAGATTTATTCAGATATCAAAGTCAAAACTCATTATAACAAATAATGACAGACTGTTCCTATGGTGATCTGCAATAAGACCAACACAGAGCTAGAGACAAACCTGTTGCTCGAGATCAGCACTTGACCGTGGACTTGGAGTGAGAAAAACTTGCTCAATGATTGGCTCAGTTTGACAAGCAGATTCACCCAGATCATTATTATCTGTTGGCACTGAGCGCCAGCCAAGCACAGCATGTCCCAAAGATTCTGCAACCTGCAAGCAAGATCAATTATCAGAGGGATATAAAACATCAAAGAGGATACTGATGTGATTCATACAGAAAGGAAAAGTTATCAGACATGCAATAAAATAAAAGAAAGGAAAAAAGACTTACACTCCAAGTGGCTATCACATATCCACACACAATAGAATTAACCTTAGCATCCACTAGAAGTCATTCTTGTCATCCAGTCATGGTCTCCACAATTTAGAATTAGCTACATTGATTTTATCCACTCTTGGACTCTATATAAGACCATATCACTAGTAATATCCAAACCCCTCAAATCACTTTTTGTTACTTTAACAGTTTAAGTAGATATCTATCTGGTTTCACTAACTCTTATGCATTCAACTCTATCAATTCAACTCATCTAACTATAAAATCTATTGATGGCGACTACTGTTAGAAGAGTTGAATGATTAAGAATAGGTGTAAGAAATAAATGGAGACAAATGTTGCATGACTAAAAAACATTAAATTTTGAATATTAGTAAAACTATAGCGCTGCATAGAGCTCAATGAAGTGAAGGGATAAGATATGTGTGGCTGATCCCAAATAGTTGAGATAAAATGAACAGCTAAAGATTCAATATTAGTGCTAGATTTATGTCCAAATCCTTATACTTCCATGTATTTCAGAATGTTCAATGTACGTGCTCATAGTTCTTAAGTCAACCATTCTTAGTTGGTACCTTAGTGAAAACAACTTTGCTTTCCTCCCTGCGACTATCATCCTGTGGCAAGAAAAACATACCCACTGCATACTGACCAGGAGATGGAAGTTGCATGCCAACATCCTTCGTGACCTGAAAAAACATAGAGCAGAATCAGAAAAAAGACATAAAAAAGAAAAAAAAATGATTAGTATTGCATATGCTCAACATTTTCATTGACTAAGCTAAACTAGCAAGCACTATTAATTAACAAAAGCTACAAATTAAACAACACATTTTTTACAGGAAACATTGTGACAAAGTGTGGATACATGCCTCAACGAAAAAACCATGAGGGAGTGCCACTAGTATGCCAGCCCCATCACCAGTATTAGTTTCACAGCCGCATGCACCACGATGGGCCATTCGAACAAGCATCTCCAGAGAATCAGCAACCTGCAAAATTCATCAAACAAACAAAAAAAAAGGCCAAATAAGATAAATGTGCACTGTATGATGATTGATTTCCTATTAGACGTTTTGATAGAATCCAGAATTGATTGATATGGATAGAAACATACTGTTTTCCGGTTATACTCTCCAGATAGCTCAGCAATGAAACCAACACCACAAGAATCTTTATCGAAGGATGGATCGTAGAGACCAAGGGGCTTCTCTGGCACCTGTGACAGGGACATGGATGGAGCAACGATTCTTAGCTTAGGTGAACGTCCTGGACCATCCATCCGCCAATGATGAACGCGTTCACAAGATCGGAGCTTTGCTCCAACAAACTGGCTATGCAAGGACACCCTTTGAGAGCGTCTAAGGCATGGAAATCGTGCAGCACTACCACCACTAGAGAAGTTGTGCTTATGATTGACAATGGCTGAGAGCGCCACCGATTCATTCCGGAGCTTAAAGGCTGACCCAGGGACTGAAGCCATCGCCGCTGCCGCCGACCTCTAGCTTATAAACAGAGGAATAACGCCTAAAAAAGTTTCCTTTATGAAGATTACAATGAAAGTTTGTGTCTGTGCAAAGCTTTGCGGCTTCAAACGGATTCACCAAAAGGCAAACCGATTTATCTTCAGAAAGTGTCAAATTGATTAACTTGTAAACGAAGAAGGAACGGATTCAAAGACACCGGCTTAGTTACAGATCGTCAGAGAGGAATTTTTCCCAGACGGTGGATTTCCCTGCAAAACAGAAGGAGGAAGAGAAATAAAACTCGATAAAACACACATACCATCTGCAAACCCAGAATCTACCACCCCAAACTACGAGAGCAATAAAAAAAACACACGCACAAAAGAATCTCTGTTTCCTGAAAATCAACGACCAGACCAAAATGATTCAAGACAGACAAAAACACGGAGAAATGGACATCACATGGATCTCACAGAGAGGCTGCGCTTTTTCAAATCAAAATCCACGTTTTTTACCTCTAAATGATTAGGTAGGCCGACAGATAGATCTCTCCTCGCCACCAACCACAGATGGCTCCTCCCTTCCCACCTACCCAAAGAGCACTGCGGGAAACAACGCGATGCGAACTAACTCCTACTCCTCCCCCTTCGGATCTGCCACCCTCGCAGACTCCGCCGGGGCCACCGTTTCCCCTCGATCGCAGAAACAGAGACGGAACGAGGCACCAGAGACAAAGAGCGAGCGCAGCTCCGCCGACCAACACTCCGATCTCCTCCTCCCCCTCTCGAGTATCTCTACCCACTCTCCCCCCTCGACTCCACCGGGTCATTTATAACGAAGGCGTCGGGTTCCCCGCATCGTCCCAATCCCCATCTACCCCCCTTTATTTTCCTTTTTCATTCCATTTTATCCTAATCATTTTTATCTATTTTATCCATTACAATTTCAAATTTTCAATTAAACGCATCTATTTCATTTTTGTAATTAATTTTATCGCATATATATATATATATATATAAAGAAAATTAATCTCTTGCGGTTCGTAAGTTTGTTACGCTTCTCGTCGACGTGGTTACAAGAACGGAGAGGTGGGCCCGGAGGAGACAGCGAGAGCCCCTCGGTCGGGACACGTGGGAGGCGCGTGTGCGGCCCCTGGCTCGGTTCCGGGCCTCCGCGGCATCACTTTCCTTATTTTAACTTCCGTAACTGAAATGGTTTCCTAATGAATTAAAATTAATCGAGGCGCCACCTGGAGGAGATTTCTTGGACCATTTTTTTTAATTCAGTGAATGGAGATGTACCACTCGAATTTATGATCGGATCGTCGTTGACTGGTCGTGATCCGGCCACAATTGGTTGTGATTCCTTTCAGGGTTTACCGTCCATATTGGGTTATAATTTTTGTTCGGAGCTGGCGGTCTCAGGTTGTCTGAAGGCCTCCGATGGTGGATAAGCGACCAGGTTACTGGACGTCGTGCGAGGGTGTCCTCCAGATGCCCGCTGTCATCCGCTCCGAACAAAAATTATAATTTAGTGGGGACAGTAAACCCTAGAAGGGATCACAACTAATTATGGCCGGATTATGATCATGATCTGACCGTAAATATGAGTGACACATCTCCTGAATTAGAAAAAAATGGTCTAAGAGACCTGGCTCGGCGCCACCGACCCAGCTTCCGCTCACCGTCTCACGGTCACCGCGCCCGTCGATTCATTCACCTGCCAACAGACTTCGTACGAACGAATATTAAAAATAATAATTAATGATAATTCGAACCGCCCGGTTCGGCCGAATCTTTTGTTACCATAAAAAACCGAACCCGATTTATATCCAAAAGTCAACTCCTCGGGTTTGTAACTCGTTCCACTAAAGAAGGTTTAAGGCGATTAGAATTAGTTAATGGACGATTATGGATACTAACATTGTTCTTATCTGCTTAATTATTGTTGAGCGGCTTAGTCCAAGAACAATGCGGCGATGGGTTTTGGTTCGACGTACGTGCTTAATTATATATTTTGCATGCTTATGAACGAATTAATTAGCAACATAAAACATTTTCGGTAGATGTAATTTGATTAATTTGTAACATAAAATATTTTCACATACATCATAATTTGACATAATAACATGGGAGGCGGGTTGGGTGAGAAAAAGGGTGGGTAAGGAGGTAGTTGACCTTGAATTGTTTTACATGATAGCAAAATATTAATTAGCGACCTAATCATTGACAACGATGTCACAACAAACTAAGGAAATAATTATACAAGTTTTTTTTACACTATATACACCCCTGCATACTGTATATATTCATGGTTCGCAGGGCGTAGCATAGTTGAGGTACATAATTTCATGGCTGAGAGGTCCAAGGTTTGATTCTCAAGGTATCATTATCTGGGGTTAGCATCTCAGTCATGTGCTTTCAGCTGTGTACCTGTATTTACCTCCCTTCATATCTATAGGATCGACACTAAGGGGGTCGCTGATGTGTCGGTTCCACATTTTTATGGACGGCTAAGTGTCGGAGGACATCCTGATCGGAGAAAGTGAATTCAGACGCCAAGATAAGTCATCAAGTACCTGGACTCATATTCAGTCACCCAGAAATATGTGCAAATATATATATAATTTTTTTTTTATTTAATATCATAATTCAATCCCTAAATTTTAAAGATAAAATTAAGATAATTAAGAGCTTACAAAAATCAAAAAATTTTAAAAAATACTTAAAAAATTTCCTATTTGAAATATGTAACTCGACCTTTAAAATTTAAAGGGAAAATTTAATTTGGATAACCAGCTTAAAAAATATAATAAAAATACTAATTATACTATGTGCTCACATGGGGTGTAGTAAAGTAGAGAGCTTAACAATATTTTATATTTAATTTGTGTTGGAATATAAATCAACTTACATGTACAACAGTTTGAAAATTAAAATAAATACACTTTGATTACCATTAATTCGATTCAGTCAAGGTGCAATTAATATATTTCGGTTTGCAATAAATCATTACTTTGGAAACAATGCAAAGCAATGCTGCAAAATAATTAAATATTCTCAAAAAGTTAATTACTTTTACAATTAATCAATTATTTTTAATGTTAATGAGGCTCTGTAATTTAAATAAAAAAAAAACGCATTCAAGTGCTTCATTAGTACCTTTATTCCTTCATCACTTGTGAAGTTTTTTTATCGGGTTATTATTATTATTTCCCTTTTAAGAATTGATCTTGCTTTGTTAATTAATTTCTTAAAGAATCCCTCTAATTCTAATTGATGAATCAGCTGATGACTTTGATAATGATAAGGCACTCCACTAACTAATTTAAAAAGATTTTCGGCTGTAGAATTTTGACTAAGATCTTGTAGATGATCATGCGATTTCAACAACCACAAAGTTTGTAAAATTAAGAAAAAAAAATTAAATATATAGATACTATCTGAAATCTAAGTCAGATGAACGCTGGTTAAGAGATAGTTAGTACCGATGGAAAGACAACAGGGGGCACACCTAGCATATATACCTAGGAAAACGGACCCCCACGTGGGACTGAAGGATGGCGGTGACAAAACCTGTGGTACTTAGGCTCTGCGCACACTCAGACAAGCACACAGTACGTTAGAGATCAGAAACCAGGAAAAAAGTCTCCTGCACAGGCCCTCAGTTCGGACGCTCAAGTCATGTACTTTTTTCCTAAGAAGCACAATGTATAAAGGAAAAAAGAAATGTAGAAGACGAGTGTGAATGTGCGCGCGTACCTAGCTAAGAGAGAGAACCTCCCTTTTTTATATGACAATGCGTACTTCTAGAACCTGACCGATGTCAGAGAATGTTGAGTGTCAGGGCTGTCGGACGATGTAGAACACGCGATGCCTCTCATTGGTTGAAAGAAAGTTCCATTTACAGCTGATAGCATACCACTGAAATATTCCTTGATGTATGGTGGTTATTCCTTAACAGAAGGTTACGATTCCCTAACATTGTTGTCGCCTAGTGCTTTTTGTCTCACCCAGGTTTAGCTATGAATAGCTCAAGATAACCGTTTGAGTGTGACACCTGGCTCGAGTCTTGATGAAAAGGACTAGCTGTGGTGAGGGTCCCATCTTTCCCAATTGGATTGTTAAAGGGTTGACAGGGAGTTATCTTATTGAAAGTATCAGGCCTGGCTATGCCGATTGAGCTGAGGAAACCCGACCAATCGGGGCAGATCAGGCATTACCCCAGGCTACACCTTTAAAGCTATCAAACGGGCCAACACGTGGCGGGCCAACCATTTGGCGGGGCAGGGGCGGGTCGACCCGTCAACTTGGTGGGTTGGGAAATCTCCAACCCAACCCAATCGAAGGCGGGTTACGGGTTTGGCGGGCCAACCCGCGGGCCTATAAATTTTTTTAAAAAACTTTCATATTTTCAGCAAGCTTCTACAGCTTGATATGTAACTTTTAAAAGGAGAATGAAAAAATTATAGCTTGAGATAAATTCATAGAAAATGTTACTTGAAAAAGAGATTGATGGTTTGCAAGAGACAATTAG
>JBBMJZ010000096.1:10509125-10521513 GCA_037833815.1 Zingiber zerumbet | reverse complement strand
GAACCTCCCCTCCTGGATGAGGATCTACATGCATGGGGCGATGATCCAGGGGAGAAAGACAGCAAGACAGGCTCAAGCGATTGGCAAGGGGAAAAGAAATCTCGGCCAATAGAGATCGCACGACGCCGGCATGATCGGGAGTCACATCATGGTGAGCACCGGTGGCATAGAGAGAAGAAGAGGGAAGGGTGGCTGGAATTATGGTGGTCTAGTAGCCAAGGCTTGATGGTGGTGAAGCACGCTGGAGAAGTTCGTTGTCGGCGGTGAGCTCGCAGGCAGTCAGCGTGGTGGCGGCATCACGCGTGCGCTAGGAGATGATCGGGATAGGGGAAGAGGATGAGGAGAGGATTGGGAGGATTGATTTAAAAACCTAGCCTTTTAATATTTGTAGTTAGGTTTAATTAATCAAACCCTATGTTAACTCCTCAATCAAATCTTATTTAGGGGTTATTCTAAACAGACATTCTCTGAGCCTAATTGATTTATCCCCTTAAACGTGTCAAATGGGCTCTGTTTAAATCTTAAATATTTCTAAAAATTCCTAAAAAAATCCAATAAGATTATTACTCCAATAATACTTATTATTAAAAGTTGTCGTATATTACATTTTTCCCACTAATAAAAATTTGGTCTCCAAATTTACTGCTCAAACTTAGGGATCCTCCGCTAAGGGAAACAACTAAGCATCATACCCATATACTAGTTTAAACTAGTATCATCAACAAATCCCTAACCATGAGGGATTAAAGGTTACCTCATAGAACTACAAGATGATCCACTTCTATGTAGATGTTGATGACTCTATGGGTTATGAGCTCACCATACTTCCGCTACTCTCATATTATGGTCTAGCTAACTATAAGTAAATCAACTACCTTTGTAATCCATAACATAATATCTACAGATCCTCCATCGTCCGTATAATGCACTCAGACTATCCATCTTTCTAAGGTTGGAAACCTCTACAACAACAAAGCTTCATACTCACGATCTGCTACAAACTTTGTCAGAAACGTAAGGTGAATCATGGATCTCTTTTGATACAATACTCTGAGATATACCATGAAGTCTGATAATCTCTCTATAGTATAACCCTGCTAATTGATCCAAAGAATCCGTCCTACGGATAGATAGATAGAAAGGGAACAAATTTATCAACAATCAATGATGGCCCAAATCGCATCATATTTTCTCCATGTCCTGGGTAATTCCACAACACAATCATAACCAGTTCCCATTTCCATTTCATTCTGGTATCCAAATCTACTGAAACAATTCATCTAATCTTTGATATTTATCCTCTACTTGTTGACATCCCAGACATCGAGCTATAAAATCCGCAATGTCTTTCCTTATGTCGTTTTACCAATAGGAACATTTCGAGTCTCTATACATTCGGGTACCACTCGAATGTATTCTAACTTTGGGTTAGTGTACTTCCTGGAGTAACCCCTCTTAGACAAGAAGAAACTCAGAGACACACACAATCTCCCACAAAAATAATGAATCTCGTATAAATGATGTCTCCCCATTTTCAGCACGAAAATGGTAGCTACTATCTCCCAAATCATGAGTTGGATAATTCTTCTCATGACCTTTCAGTCATCAAAAATAATATGGAACTACTCAACCGCGCTCCATTAAAACTGTACCTAACTCCTGGTATGATACATCTATGTAGAGTATAAATTCGTCTGCTCGAGAAGGTAAAAACTAAGACAAATGCAGTTATCAGCTTTTCATTTCAGCTCTTGAAACTGGTCTTACAAGCCTCTATTCAGGTAAGTTCCATACCTTTCCTGGCTAGTCAACTCAACGACCAAGTAATGCTAGAAAAACCCTAAACCAATCTCTAGTAATATCTAACTAAACAAAGGAAGCTACAAACTTCTATTACTATCTTTGGTTGTTTCCGATTTATAACAGCTCTATTTTTCTATGGGTTAACTGATATATCTCAACTAGAAGCAATGTGTCCCAGAAATCCTATGAAAGACAATCAAAATGTGCACTACTAACTTCACATAGAGATGTTCCTGTCGAGACATCTCCAGAACTATACGAAGACGATGCTCGTGATCCCCCTCGGATCAGGAATATAACTGGAGCATTGATATACCCAAATGGCATTACCAAGAACTTATAATGTCTGCACAATCAGCACACTCCACCATAAGATCACTTGCAATGAGTTTAAGATCTAATCACTAACAACAAATCTACAAATATCATACATGACACTCCCATCAACGATAAACACCAAATAATAGACCATCAAGACAAATATCCACTAATAGATAATCAGACAACCCCATATCACAACATTTAATCTCTTAGTATTCACCAATAGATTATCAGAAATCAACATATCACAATATCTAAGCTCACAATATCCATCAATCTCAAACCATCGTGCCTCAGATGTATGACGACGGAGGTCCAAGGGATATCCCTTAATTTCCTAATTGATAATCTACAACTCTCCAAATGGTAGAAATACAGTCAATCCACGAAATATGAGTATAAAAACTCTACTAATCATATCCAAAAATATCCAAAGAGTATGTCAAATCTCATCTTTTTAAATACTTAAATATCCATAGTAAAGAAATGTGAATTCATAGTCCAAAGGATCACTCAACCTTCAGACTAAGAGTCTATCCATCAAGAGAGTATCTCCACATCTCTCATAATCGTTCCCATAAATGTCCCTTGACAAATGTCGACAAAATGTTGAACACCCTCTGATCTAAAATATATACTTCAAGACCTTGGGTAAATAGTCATGTGGTCAAGGTCTTGAGCTACTTGATGAAGATAATATTAGTTGATGTCTTATAATCCATCATACTACGATGGCTCCACCTAAGGTTCAGTAATCTCTAGTGACGAGCAATGCATACAAGGGTAGAGGAGCACTATCACTAAATAGTTGGTCGAAATAATTGTCAATCAACGCTTTGCTCTCTATATATCATCCTCTAAATTTCCACTCAGTGACGGTGGCACTTCCTAAGTGTTAATCAACTAGCACTACCTTCTTCGCATCACTACAGGTTATATATCTCTAGGTATCATCGAAGATATCTAACCATATCTGATCAGTCCATGAGTCTTGATCTCCCATGGAATAACGTTAAGCGAGTCAACTGTCCATCGTCTTATAAACCGTTATGTTTCCAAAGGAAGTAGAGAAGTACTCTCTCAAAACACCTCATGATAATCACCAAGAGACGTTTTGTTCCCAAAATTCGTCTTCTGCATCTTCCTTCACATAGTGTATGGTCACATAAAGGATACACAGCTAATATCATCTTTTTCACACCAGTATAAGTCATATATCTAAATGTACTCTCCCAGTTATACAACCAAGTAACAGTTATATCCCATAAGTGTTAAGCAGCTAGCTCTACACTTTTCCACATCAATGGGATTATCTATCCAAATATACCTTTTTAAGTTATCCAACAAGGTATATACAGTCCATGACCAAAGTCCTCATGGAATAGGATACATCGATCCTCTAAAGACTGGCCAAGCCAACAATGATATGTAGCTAATTTAATCCTTTCTACATCTGTATAAGTACTCATATGTGTCTTCTAGGTTATCTAACCAAACACAAATAACCTAAGGGTAAGAAACTTCATGTCATAAAGTAATCGATATCCTATTGATCGAACCAACAAGAGTAAATTAGTCGTCTACTGATCAAATCAATAAGAGTACATCGGTCCTCTACTGACCAAGCTAACAAGAGTATATAACTCTATCCTTCACCCGACTGGTAGTAGCCAAGGTTGGTATGGTTGGGGTATCTCTTGAGACCATAATCTCTGAACTCTAGGAAAATGTTAATAGATTCCTACCTTCCAACTCGATAGCAGTTGGTGTCACAGAAGAATCTATCTTCTCTCCATCATGTTAGGGTCCCAAAGTGTCAATTGGTTGCTTCCATGGTTGACCTCAACCATGATTATGAAATGAGCGAACTCAGTAAATGCCATCATACTAAGCTCAATTAGAGAGTGACTAATAAACAGGTATATTAACATCTACACTATGTAAAAGGCAACCATCACTCCTATAACTCGGAGATGTCCTGCTGCTACCTTGTCCCAAAACTCAAAAAAACCACATCGAGAAAATAAATCGTGAAATCTGAAACACAAAAAATATGCTTTGCAACTTGGCTTTGATACCAATAAAATTGTTGTGCTTAAAGGATGTCCACATATCTCCATAATGGTATGATATTGTCCACTTTGGGCCTAGACCCTCATGGCTTTGCTCTTGGACTCTCCCCAAAATACCTCATGCCAATGGAGATATCCTACATCCTTTTAACCCCACGATCTTTCCCAAATCTTTCTAATGTGGGACTTTAATTGAACCCCAACAAACTTGACTTTGACTGTCACATCAGACCCGGGTCCGCCTGTAATATTCCATATCACTATTAATGATCACTTAATCATTATCATCTAGTTGGTTTCAAGGCATAAAAATTTAGTACTTAAACAATTTCCCAAATTGTATCTAAATCAATTTTGTATAATCAAACAGGAAGTTTGTGTTCTTACTTTTGTGCATTATGAGTTGCCTTCTCTAGTTACAAATTCTAATTCTGTCCCTGTTTTAAGGAGGCATTATCAACCTACATGATTACAAATTTGGTAATGCACATGATTACAAATGTGGAATACACAACGAATGAGACATTAGATATTGACCATCTTTTACAGAATAATGGTGCCACTAATAGCATAAGCGAAAAGGTATAAAAAACTTAGAAACTTACCTAGATTCATTGCAATAATCTCAGTGAAGATGATGCCTCAGTTACGGGGGAATAGAGATAGAGATCAACAAAATCAATCAGATATAAATGAGGCGAGGCAAAAGAAAAAGAGGAAGACTTGACAAAAAAAATTAAACATGTCAACTTTGAGAAGTGATTACACTGTTACGGGAGTTCACCAGTTGAAAAACATCTACATAGTTGATCCCAAATAGTTTAGAGCATAACCAGGTACACAGTTTTTATCGTGTTTATGAACCAGAGATATAGTGGACATAAAGTAAAGCTTACAGTCAAGATCTCGAACTATCTATTGAATGAAGCCTGTTCAAAGCATCATCAAAAGCGATTCATTTGCTCCCTGTTCTTGTTATCTCTTTTTTTCTTTATTTGAATCAGTTCGGAATCTAAACTCATAAACACTGAAGCACCCTCCAAATAATCATCATGAAAAATCAAACGTAGCAACAATCATTAATCAGTCAAGTAACAAGCTACCAAAAAATGAACCGAAACAACTGCCCATGTCAATCAAAAACGAGAAAGGTCATACCTTGTGGTATAGGGCTTTCCAGGCGCCGTCGTCGTTCGCAGCACTTCTCATCAAGGAGTTAGTCATGGATAGGCGGCAGAGGCTAGTGTAGTCGAGTGCACGCGTAGTTCTCTCCGGCTCCAACTGATTTCCGTCACCGCAGTGGCCGTTGCAATCCCCACCGCCAATGTCTCCCGCTTGGCAGAACTTCGTCCTCTTACGCCTCCGGAAGACCCCTCTGGGGTTCGATCGTAAGGCCAAAAGGAGCAGATGCAGCAAAGAATAGCGGCTCCGGAGGCGACCACAAAGGAACGAAGTGAGTAGAGGTAGGAATCGTCCATCCACAGCACATGCAGGGAAGGCGGCATCAAACCCTAGATTTCCAGCTCGCAATCGATCGATCGATCGATCTTCGAAGGAAGAAAGGACGCGCGCAGGCCTCGCCAATTATCCATAAATCAAACCAACAACAATATAAAAAAGAGTCCTTCATTTTTCTCATTATTTTTGCATAAATGTGCCGGAGCTATTGATGGATCCACTCTCCACGTGTCCTGAACCGAAGTTTGAACGGTCACGAGGCCTTAGTTGTAATGTTTTCTCCGGCGAACATAAACATAAAATATATTTGATTTATGAAATTATAAATGCATCAAGTATGCAATTTTAATAAACATGTCCTTGATTATATATAATATAATATAATATTTTATTTTCAATCAAGTGCGTTTTCTTACCAACTATGACATGTTTCAATTTTTAATTCAACAATGAAAAGTAGTTCAAATTGTCAATTAATTTATTTACGAAGTAAGTAAAATTTTAAATTTTAATAATTTTCATATCAAATAGTATTACTCAAATAATTTAAATATCATTAAATTTCTATTACTTTATACAAGAATTTGTCATATTAGTTTATACAAAGAATATGTCATAATTAGGGATGAAAATAGATTAGATTCGGATCAAATTCTATATTTTCTATCTCATATTTATAAGGTATAGAATATATATCTAATATCTGATGATATACTTATACTCATTAAATAATATCTTCTATAATTATAATTTTTTTTATAATTAAAAAACTAGACTATATATCTTCTCGTTAATATCAATAAAAATAATAAATTATATATATATATATATATATATATATATATATTATTTAAAGATTATGTATCGGATAGTAATAATCTCTCCCTATCCTTTTTCATTTAATTTGAATATCAAATTCTTCATCGGTCCCTAGCCCTAATGTAACACCCTTGTCAAGCCCAACGCTACTAAAGCACGGCCCGATTGAGGCGATCAATGGAACCAAAGACTTGGCTAAAGACTCACATCGACCGCACGATTCGAGACAAGAACGAGCGGTCCAGATGCGCCGAACTCATGGATCCGAACGGGATGAAGCACTGCCGTCCGCCGTAACCCGTCGCCTCGCAGCTATTTATACATCCCCTCTCTCTCTTTCTCCCTTTCCGGCCGCCGACTGATTCGAGGCTTGTCTTCTCGCCCACGCAACCCTTGTTCTCCTCCTCCTTGCTCCCCCTTCTCGGTTTGAATCTCCTTCTTCTGTTGCCGCCGTCGGATCGTGATCCGAGACAGCAGCTGCAAATTTCCCAGTATGCCGACCGGTAAGGATAATTGCTTCAACCCGCTTTAGTCTCGATCTTCCGAGGGACTCGATCTCCATATTGGTCTGTCTATTACCATATTCTGGAAACAAAATATGAATCTACTGGATTTTAGTTGTTTCTTCGCGTGTCGATTTTCTATGGCTCGTTATTTTCCCTTCATCTTGAGTGCGCAACGGAGATCAGGGTTCTTTTGGGGCGCTTGATCCAGGTAAATCCAGGGGTTTCCGTTTGTGCCTGGCGCAACGCACTTTTGTTCACATTCTTTTCCTTTTTCTCTGCATCTCGGCGAGTCACTGAGAACGATGCCTCGATAGTGCTTGATTCCTGATCAGAGACTAGCAAATTAGTTTGTCATTTTCACCTTCTTAGATGACTGTGGTCTGTGAGTCGATTATTAATACATGAGAAAAAGGGTAGTCTATGCCTAACTTACGGGGATGATATTTTTGTGAGCCGGCCGATTGAACACATCACGCCTATTTGCTGCTTTTGTGTTGTCTTAACAAGGAGCTTAATTTCACAGATAATTAGGAAATGTGCTGCAATTCAAATCTACAGGATAACAGAACGTTGATTCTTTGTGCTAAGACGGCATCTTTTGTGTTTTCTTGTTTATTCCAAGGTTGTCCTCTCGGGACGGTCTAGTGGCTAGCGCATGAGGTGCTGCCAACATGCTGGCCTCATGCGCCAGTCACTATTCTAAGGCTAGTAGCCACCCGTGATTTACGTCAGCGCGTAGTCGCCTTTTGCCAACTTGTTTATTCCAAGGTTATTGCCTTAAATTAGTTAAGCACTATTATTCCAAATATTGAAATTACTGGGTATTTCCAAATATGTTAGAATATATTCTTGGATCTGGATGCCATAAAAAAAGTATGGGGTCCTTTCCTAATAGTTCAAGTTTTTGGAAAATAATTGCCATATAAAGTAAGGAACCAAATATTTATCTTAGCCGACCCCATTTAATGGGATAAAGCTTTGTTGTATAAAGTAAGGAACCAATGTTGTTTAGTATTGGGTCCTTTTGTTTGGGTTGGAGTTTTCTATATTATTCCGGAGGGTTGGATTAATTTGTTTGCCATTACATTCTTGGCATACACATTAGAGTGATCCATCGTATACAGTGTTGTAAATTGCGGTAGGCGTAATATATTAATTAAAGGATAATTTTTTTAAAAAAATTACTATAAAATATTTTAACTAAAAATAAAAAGGAAATCTAAATATTTTTTTAAAAATAAATAATAATAATTTTTTAAATATATATATTAAATTAATAGGATAATTTTATTAGGCTTTAATTAAATTATCCCAATCATGGTTAAAATTATTAATTTAAAGTTTCGATTAAATCTTAAGTTAAAAAAAAAACCTATTCTATTCAGCGATCGACTTTGGTGTTTCGGCGTCAGACGCATCTTCGGAGACGCGTCGCCTACGACAAGTCCGTACCTGTCACATGTGCATGGACGCATTGCTCGAGTTTGAATCGGAAACGCTTTACCGCCACCTAAACACAAGGCGGTGCGGTTGAGGTTCACCTCCCGCCTAGGCGGCCGCCTCAATTGCCATTTAGAACACTGCTCTTATATAAAAATAAGTGCTGTTTTTTAACTAATTATTTCCTGAAATGTTACTTTCCCTTTCACTAAAAATAGTTAGTTCATTTTCTCTCTTGTAAATTCTATGTCATTTTAGTCCTATTAATTGAACTAATAAGTTACACTTTGAAGACTTAGTATTTAACTTTTATGTTTTTTTTTAAATCATGCAGTCAGTGTTAAGTGGCAAAAAGAAGTCTTCCAAGCTGTGGAAATTGACACCAGCCAACCTCCTCTTGTATTTAAATGCCAGTTATATGCTTTAACTGGCGTACCTCCTGAGAGGCAGAAGATCATGGTCAAGGGTGGCCTTTTGAAGGTTTTTGAACTTTATTTTACTTTCATGAAGATATTGTATCCTTGTTGCTATAATTTTACAAAGATAGTTAACATTGTAACAACTGAAACTTAGTATTCTTTTATGTAGGATGATGCTGATTGGGCAACTTTAGGTATTAAAGAGGTTGTGTAATTTTCTTATTTTTCCCTCTTTCCTTTATGCCTTTTAAACATGCTCTCAGGTAGTTTGAAAAATATTTAACAGGGACAAAAACTGATGATGATGGGCACAGCAGATGAAATAGTGAAAGCTCCAGAAAAGGGTCCTGTATTTATGGAAGACTTGCCAGAAGAGGAACAAGTAGTAGCAGTTGTGAGTCTCAATCTTGTGATTTACAATTCATGAAGCATGCAGGATGCATTTGGAATAATGCAGTTCTTTTGTACTCATAGAACCGCAATTCTATCATCCAGAGACTTGTTTCTTATTTCTTCTGTATTGGTTGTTTCTAAAAATATTAGGTGACTTAACAAAACATTATCAGTAAATGCTGTTGAATAATTGGGTTACTTTTTTCTGGGTTATTTGCATGATGCTACGGAGGAAATAAATAGCCAATAGCAATTGTTTTCTTACTTTCTGAATCTGTTCAATGTTTGTGTTACTAGATCACAGTCCATAAACAGGCTTTTGTCATTGAATAGTGCAATAAGCAAAACTAAAAAAATCTGTTATAATGAGAGGATTCATCCGTGAGAACCATTTATCTGGATGAAAATTTATAATAGTCATATTGCGTTTGTTTTTATTTAATATTCAAATTTAATTTTTAAGGTATAATTGTCAACAACATTGATTCAAATGCTAATTTCCTTACTGCTTCATAGCTTAACATTCTTTCATAGGAGCTGGATTTTAGTTTGTCATTGCTGTTATGGTTGTAGATGCCTGCACCTGAATGCTCATATGTATCTTTTTTTGGAGAAAAATTTCCAAAGAGTCTGCAACGTAAGAAAACAAAAGAAATTTAGCAATAAAAAAAATCCTCCTTTGTGAAG
The DNA here is from genome assembly GCA_037833815.1 of Zingiber zerumbet. Classification (NCBI taxonomy): domain Eukaryota; kingdom Viridiplantae; phylum Streptophyta; class Magnoliopsida; order Zingiberales; family Zingiberaceae; genus Zingiber; species Zingiber zerumbet. Next base: position 10,511,595 of record JBBMJZ010000096.1, on the reverse strand, counting down.
CATAAGAATTTCTTTTTTTTTCTGCTTATTTCATGCATGCATGAATTTGAACATTGTATGATGTCATTGTAGTTTCACCTTTGTTGAACCTTGACATCCCATTGAGTTTGTGTTTTTAACGATCATACCCATGTTAATTTAGGGAAATTAACTGATTTTTAACACACAGGGTCACAGTGCTGGTCTTTATAACCTGGGAAACACGTGTTACATGAACTCTACATTACAATGTTTACATTCTGTACCTGAGTTGAAGTCTGCACTCTTGAGGTGATCTTTTATATTACCATCTGTTATACATGAAAAGTTAAGGGATTGCTTAGTTCATTGAATAACTTCAGATGCATAATGTAATCTTCAATTTGCTGTTTGCCAACAGCTATACCAACTCAGGGAGAAACACTGAGCTAGATCAGTACTCACATCTACTGACAGTTGCAACTCGAGATCTTTTTAGTGAACTTGATAAGAATGTCAAGCCCGTTGCACCATTGCAGTTCTTATCGGTTAGTTTTTAATCTCTCAGTTCTCACTGTTAACCCTCAACTCTCAGTCATCAATGGGTTTTTTTGGCTAACCTTTTTGTATCCGGTAATTGCCATTTTGGAATAAAAACTTCAAGTAATTAAGATTATTTTTGTTATATGTGATGACAATAAAAATACAAATTTTGAAATTATACCTTAGTATAGTTGTAAAAATTTGATAGGCATCAAAGATCTCACCAGAAAATATTAAAATATGAAGTTAACAGTAAACACTGAAACATAAAATCATTAGTGAGTATCTATAGGAATCAAATTTTAATAAAAATGATCTTTTAATTAATACACTTTTATTTTAAAACAAAAAGAAGTACTAAAACCATATCCATATGATATGATACGATATCAAATGTCTTGGTTTGAGACCGAAACTCCGGCTTGACTCGAAATATTAAAACTTGCCTTTTAGATTGTGGAAAATGATGGTAACCCCCATGTTGAAATGCAAAAGTTATGACACTAGAAAAATGTTACTAAAAGTTTTTCAATATCCTATCTATGTAATATATTTAATCAGTTTCTTATTTGTTTTAATGGTTACTCCATTAACTAAACTTTTGGTTCAGATTTTGCGAAAAAAGTATCCTCAATTTGCACAGCAGCATAATGGAAGTTATATGCAACAGGTTCTATTTTTTCTAAATATCTCTTGTTCTCATGTTTTATTTGATTTTTTTTGGTGGATGAATGCATTGAAGAAATTGTCAATGCTCTATGCTCTGTTCTTGCAGGATGCTGAAGAATGTTGGACCCAACTTATGTATACACTCTCACAATCTCTTAGATCAACAGATTCAGATTCAAGGTGCTTTTTATTCATTATATCTAGGTTACTTATATTAAAGAAATTGTGTTTGATACTTTGCCTTATAGTTTCCTTTCTGTTTTGCATGATAGTATTTAGTTCTTTTGTTTGATTCCAACTTATGGAACATCCTTTATGTTTGAATTATGCATGTTATTATTATGGAATGACTGTTACACACATCATAAAGAAATTCATTGAGATAAGGTCCTTTCTTTTCCTAGAAATGTTCAATTAGATGGAGTTTTTCTATATTATCGAAGATTTACTATTTAACAGACTTTCGTGATCTGGCTCCACTAATGAATTACTAGAAAATCAATCACAACATATTTCTATACATCCTAAGATGGGAAGAGATCGTTCAGAAATAGAGAAAGGGACATCTTGTTTTATGTATACCAAGTGAAATTCCTTATCTGAGCATCCAATAATTGCTAGAGGAATTAACTAAATTCTAAGTGTACCATTGAGAAGGGGAGGGTTCGTTCTGCACCAGAAGATGAAGTGAAAGGACATGTTATGACTTTTTAAGTCACACCTTCGTCTTGGTATAAATATCTGTTATACTATATTGAAAAATGTCTAGAGATAGTTGAATTGTGTTAAAAATAAAATTCCAATACGGACCCAGGCTTACACAATTTTTTGGTCTTCTTGTCTTGTGATATAGTAGTCTAGTCTTTCTGTAGGAATTTTCAGAGGAAAATACCTTGATTGAATTCTCCATCTTAGTTTTAATCCACCTAAATGCTTTTATCTTACCATTGAGCTAATGTCCATTTTACTTCAGATGTGTTAGTTGGACAATCCAACTCAATTTTATTATTAGAGCTAGAAGGATTTCTATTAATACACGTGTACTGCAAACTAAACAACAACAACAACAACAACAACAACCAAGCTTTTCCCACTAGGTGGGGTCGGCTGTATAAATCCTTTTATGCCATTGAGCTCTATCTTCTATTATATTATCATCTATATTTAAATAAATTTTATCTTATTTTATTGTTGCTAACCAAGTCTTTTTTGGTCTTTATCTCCCTCGTTTGATATGCATGTTTATCATATTTTCACATCGCCTAACTGGAGCATTTATTGGTCGTCTAAGTACATGTCC
>JBBMJZ010000096.1:10482424-10500736 GCA_037833815.1 Zingiber zerumbet | reverse complement strand
TTTCTCTTCTAGTGTTTCCCTCCACGATTCTAGTTTAGCATTTACTCCTTCACGTGTTTCATCTACCAAAATAATATTATCGGCAAACAACATGCACCACGGTATTGTGTCTTGAATGTGTGAGGTAAGTTCATCCATAATTAGTGTAAAAAGATAGAGACTTAGAGCTGATCCTTGATGTAATCCTATCTTTAGGCAAATGCCCCAAAATTTTCTATCACCCACCCTAGCTTTTGCTACTTTTGCAATGTTGGATGTCACATATCCTACTTCTGGAGGATGGTTAATAATCTGTCAATTTTGATCTTGTATTCATATAATTATTTGCCAAGGATGTAGTGAGTTTGTTATTCTAATTCCTTTTCAGTTTTTTTTTCCTTTCTGAACCTTTTCAGTTATTTGCTGCTATGGTTTTTTCTTATGTTCTAAATTTATATGTGATCATGTGTTTTAACTATGTTCGGCTATCTTGATTCAAATATAATTGTGCATGTTTTAATCATCATGCAGTGAGGCATTAACAGCAGTGAAGACACTATTTGGTATTGGTTTTGTCAACAGGTAAAGATAATTTTTCATTTTGAAGCAGCATGGCTGAACATTTAACATTAGAGCTTCAAATTTAGTGGACCTTTTGGTTTCTTTGTACTCACAAATCTATATCTGATATACAAGCTTGCCATGGCCAACCTAAACTTGCATTGACACATGAAATCTGTACCTAGATTATACCTTGGTCAAGTAAGGCTCAAACAAAGGGAAGACGTCACCTACTGTATATCACTGATTATTGTTTACAACTTGAAATTGAAAAATCAGCGACTGTTAACATATTCTAATTTTGGAGTTGAATTTTTGAGGAGTTTTCTCCATTTACGAGCATATTAATTCTCATTAATTCAAGAGAATACATTTTCTAGCGCTGGAAAAATTCAAATTTGCTCACCAATATCTGTAAAAGATTTAATAAATTGGCATGCGTGATTTGTTATTTGCTAGTCCTGGGTAGGATAACATGTGTATGCTAATGACTTTAGATTATCAAGCAGAAAAGGTTTCTGTGTTCCGCTAATTTTGCTTTCCTATTAATTGTTATGCAAAGAATGCCAAGAATGCTAAAGGGATATTAAGTGAATAGAATTGTATACTTCATAGCTTCAATGGCATGATCATCAAGAAGGGGAGCCTTAAAGAAGGGGAGCCTTGACGAGTTCTATATCACTAAAAATATTCATTTCTTTTAAATTATGATAATTATAGTTCTCTTGGTATCCCTTAAAGAAGGGGAGCCTTGACGAGTCGTGGAAACAACCTCTTGCAATGCTAGGTAAGAACAATAGACCCTTCTTTGGGACCCCGCATTGGCAGGAGCTTTGTGCACCAGGCTGTTTTTTGTGGTATCCCTTATTGGTCACTTGGTTTCCCGACAATGATCTTGTAATACCCCGGTTCTGAGATTCTGGTTAAGTATGGCTTAGAAGGTTAGATGGTACTGTCCATATCACCAAGGTGCACCTTCCTTTTCGGAAGCCCAAACTTAAGAACTCCAATGTTAAGTGTGCTTGGCTTGGAGTAATTTTAGGATGGGTTCCTGGGAAGTTTTCCCAGGGTGCGTGCGAGTGAGGACAAAGCACGCTGAAAGGACCTTCGGTGGTCTGTGGAGCTAGTCATCAGCCCGATGGGCAATTCTGGTGGCGTTCCCGGTTCGGTTCGGGTGGGGCCCGTTCGGGCCGGGGTGTTACAGATCTAGTCGTAACATTGTCGTTTTAGCCAAGGGGCACTAAGTAATCACACTAAATTTTAGAAGATCCTTTCCATTTCAATCACCTACTCCATCCTATTACTGATATCTTAAACAACTCACTTTTATATTAAAAATAGACAAACAATTCACTCTTATGATAATTTCATGTTTGTTAACATTAGTCTCACTCTTGATGCAAACTTTAGTAATAAGAAAATAAATTCTTATTCTTGAATCTCTACTAGTAATTTCAATTTCATATATGTTTTTTTTTGTCACGTTAATATGCTTATTATATTTCTTGACAGACCAAATAAAAAATCATATGCAATTCCACCCTTCATCTGTATTTCTGCATGTGTTGTAATTATTAAATTGGTGCATCTATTTTCGGTCTTCTGAGTACACAATGAAATTGATCTAAAAAATGCTTATTATCTCGATGCTTCTCCCAGTAACTCCTTTGGGCTATGCAAATACAATTGCAATGTAATAAATCCAATGACTTCTGTTTGAATTGAGTTTTTTGTGATCCTATTGAAATGTTTTTTGCTATCACATGATACTAAGCTAGAATCATTTTAATCTAGAATTAGCCATTTGACATTTTAATTTTATGTTCTCAGATAAGGCTGTGCATACAGCTAAATAGCTCTATAATTAGTCATTTGACTATTTTATTCTCTTTTTTTTTTTTTTGCAAAATTAGCTAACGATTTATTTATTTATTTTTATTAGGGTCTTCTGTGCTGAAAGTGGTGAAGAAAGCTTTGAGAATGAATCAGTGTATGCACTAAAATGCCATATCTCACAAGAGATAAACCATTTGCACGAAGGACTTAAATGTGTAAGTAATCTGGATTATACCCTGTTTTTTAGGCGTGATTTCCTTGCTTGGAAATATAGGGTAGGGAGGAGGGGGAGGAAAGAATCACAATATTGCACATGGATCATGTGTTATTTTATCTCTTTATCATTTTTAATTAGTTATCCTTTCAAGTAAATCTTCATATTGGTTAGAATATATTTTTTTGTGAAGTCTTATTGACTTGTAAAACAAAATCACGGATGAAAATTTTACAGGGCCTAAAGTCAGAGCTTGAGAAGACTTCTACATCCTTAGGACGTTCTGCAATGTTTTCAAAAGAATCACGTATTAGTGAATTGCCTAGGCAAGACACTTTCTATTTCCTCACAAATTATAAGTTTTTTTGTTCTGAAAATAATTCTCATTTTTTCTCAGGTACTTAACCGTTCAATTTGTTCGCTTCTTCTGGAAAAGAGAGACAAATCAAAAGGCGAAGATATTGAGGGTAATATGCAACATCCATTTTTCAATGTCGTTTGCCATGGGAAATTTTGTAGTTTGGTGTTGGTTTATGTGTCTCTTTTTCTTCATCCATGGAATTTAAGTGATTGAATCTGCATCTCTCTTCTGAAAATCCTTGGGTCTCTAAATGTTTTAGCTTATTTTATGTCACTTTTCTTCAGAGAGTTGATTATCCATTGGAACTTTAGGTTTGTGAGTTGGTCCCTTAATTTTTAACTTATTTTATGTTACTTTTCTTCAGAAAGTTGATTATCCTTTGGAACTTGATGTTTATGATTTCTGCTCAGATGAGCTCCGTCAAAAGCTTCAAGCTCCCCGTCAGGTTTTTCCGTCTTTTCCTTTCGAAGTGGTTAGTTTGTACATGAAATAACTTTTTCTCTAATGTGCTACTTATGGTGATGTGCATAAGGCTCTACGAGAACTAGAAGATGTCAAGCTTGGAATTAAAGTGGAAAACAACAAAAAGGAAAATAAAGTCGATGTGCCTAAATCGAAGGAGGTACGTGGACGAAGGCCCATTCTCTTGTTCTCTAAAAAGTTGCCATGTTGGAGATACTTAAGAAGTGCATTCATCTCTTTGGTCGGAGGCTTAGATCTCTGTTGGATCTCTGTGACTGACGATCTGAATTGAAAATATTACTTGGATTTATCATAGTTGAGCTAAATATTTACTTGTACTAGTATCTGGGCAACCCAAGTCTTTTTTATGTATGAAAATATGTATTAGTGATATATGAGGTCTTGACTTCTAGAAACTAAAATATGAGTTGACTTTTCCAGTACCTTGTGAAACCAAGAGGCAGAGTTATATGTTCCATCGTTGATGCAGTTACAATATCAAAACAAAGTTTATTTTTGATTGAGTTCAGAAAACAGATATGTTCTATGTTAATCGTAATTACTACAGTCTAGACCCCCTGGTCATTGAATTTCTTTGTGTGTCTTAGACCTTCGTTAACTAACATGAAATCATGTGTAGGATTAATGCTGTCTTTTAGGAAGCTCAGAAATGTGATAAAAGCTATCATGACTTCCTTAACTTTTGCATTTTTATTTTCTTGATATCTGCAGGGATCATCCAATGAAATTGGAGAACCATCTGGGGTCATTGAAAGAGGTAAACATCAACTTTTCATAAATTACGATCCTTATATGGCTTGATTATGAGTTCTTGAATGTCCATGTTTCTCTATGAAGTCAATGCATTTCAGCTTTGGGCTTGCTGGCAAGTCGTCATCAGTTTTTTTTTTAATGCTTCATGTTCTCTTAATTTCTGTGTGTACTTGATTTGCGAACTTATAGGTGGTTTTTTTAATAATTAAAGGAATGAGACAAGCTTCCATATTATTGACACAACACCATGAAAGTTCAGTCAAATCTTCCATGCGCTAATCTGTTTCATGGCATCTTTAGCCTATCAGATCTGTTAGGAATTGTGATATGCCTCTAAAGTTGTGACCTATGGACTGACATACTTTCCTTGATGACCCATATCTCCCTTTTGATATTCGGCTTAGTCTGATGTAAATCATTTACTCGTTTCCTTTATATGCACCATACATTTCATGAGTTGCCCTCTCCTTGAATTCTGCTGTATTATATTCTCTTAGTTTCATGTTCCCTCTTGCCTAACACATTTCTGTTTTAGTCCCCTGTAAATCTCTTTTTTTGGGATGATACTTTAACCATTTAAATCATGAAAAAGATAAGTTTTGTATATTTAAATTGCTTCCTTTTTTAAAAAATATACAGTTGTATGAACTTTATGACACAACTAACGTTTCTCCCCCTCTAATTCCTTATATGTTGGAACGGTTTAGCAGTTAAAATTACCGTGTTTAAAATTAACCGATTACAAACATAGAATAAATATACTGCTACATAAATTCATGTTCCATGGTTATTTTCTTTTGTTATACTCTCTACTCTTACACTGTCTGTTTCCTCTGAAGGAAAAGTGCAATTAACTGGAATTTACGATTTGGTTGCTGTGCTCACTCACAAGGGAAGGAGTGCTGACTCCGGGCACTATGTTGCCTGGGTAAAACAAGATACTGGTGCATCTTTTAAGCCCACAATTTCATTATTCTGGCACATTTTTCTCCCCTTCTTCAATCTCATTATTCATGGTGAAACTCTTACAGGAAAATGGATCCTATTTGACGATGACAATCCATCCACGCAAAGGGAAGAAGATATTACAAAGCTGTCGGGAGGTGGTAAGTCAGCTTAAGTAAATGAAAAAAACAATCCATTTTTTTTTTGAGCTTTTCTCCAATGCATTTAGTTCCTTAAATGAACCTTGAACTCTATGCAGGTGATTGGCATATGGCGTACATCTGTATGTATAAAGCCAGAGTGGTTTAACAAAACCAAGAATTTTAAAGAAACGAAAGATGAAAAAACTTGTGCTCATAAACATGTCATAGATTGTCTATTGTTTTTTTTAATGTACGGACCCTTGTTTCTCATCACTTAATTTTATGCTTCTGAATTATAGTATACATAATATTATTTTTTATGTAGTTCTTACATTTAAGAGTTGACGAGTGAATCGGTCGGTTCTGATGGAAATTACAATTTGTAGTCGCTATCGTATTGGGGACTGTATTCTTTGACGATAGCTGATTAACCGTGGTTCTTTGTAAAAGGAGCTAGGGACGGGAATTAATTGATTTTAGCAACGTCATTAGCTAGCGCTTAATTAAGATAATACACATGGCAATCTGCTCATGTATATGAATGACTCTGAATTCGAAAAGTGGCATCGATAGAACATGCGTTCATCGTCCAAAATGAACATGCGTTCTTGTTGTGTTTTCAGAAAATGGAATCATGTGATGCAAGTAGCCTCCGCTGCTACTCAATTATTCTTTAATCAGTTAATTATAGTAATCCCATTTTATCGAATTGGATTATAATGTTCCCAATTTGGTGGGTTGGACCTGTAGTGGATGCCTTTTCCTAGGCTCATCTCCACGGAAGAAGTGTGTCTACGTGTTCCTTAGTTTAAATATAGTGGCAATAGGTGGTCCTGTTAGCACATATGCCATTACACATCACATGCAGTACATAAATGGCTATTAAGATTACCCTATGAACATTCCTATGACTTGCACCCATATATAATCTTAAAACAGGAGAGAAGAACAGAGAATATTAGAAGGCAAGTTGTTTGTTGTTTATATATATATACGTATATGCCATTATGAATATTTTTCTTATGAGAAGGCACCTCAGATTAATTTTCCTTCTAAGCTAAAAAAAAACCTGACATACCTTAATGGGATAAATTTATCATTTTTACAGTTCAAGTTGATTTGCAAACCAACTGTGTTGTAAAACAAAACAAAAAAAAAACGTACCACAGGCTTATTCGAAATCATCTTACAATTAAATTTATTTATGGTATTGCATTTAGAGTGTGAATTATTATATATATATGACTGTCTCTCAAATGTAAATATATACGAGATGAATATGTGTTTTTCACGCCCACTTAGACTGATTCACATATAAAATTTTGATAAAATTTAGAATAAAAAAACTGAAATGTTAAAGTAGGAATTTCTTTCGGCTAAAATTGAGATAAATCTTATCGTATAAACTGATCTAATAATAAGATTAATTTGGTTTTACCTTTCGGAGGGAAAACCAATTGAAAAGTGCCTTTAGAGAAATCAAGCTCAATAATGTTTAGCACGTCTAACAGCAACCTTTCCACATCAATCAATTAAACGCGATTAATTAATTAATTAATTAATTAATCATAACGACAGTTAACCTTCTATTTAATTCTGTATGATCTCTCACTTCATTCATTGTTCATGACGCAGAGTCCATGCACGACATGGTTAAACTCGGCCTATAAAACGCGCACTCGATCCCTTCCTCTTCTCCATCCTCCTTCCATTGCTAGCTCTTGATTAATTCACAGCATCAGCTGCATCATGGCTCGTCTCATCATCCTCTTCTTCCTCAATCTGCTAGTGCTGCTGCCGGTCGACTCCCGCCTCGATCCAGCAAGAGTCCCAACGACGTCCCTCCCAGTCGACCAACAAGACTCGATCGTGACGAGGTGGGCGTTGCTCGTTGCCGGATCCCTCGGCTACGAGAACTACCGCCATCAGGTTAATTAATTAATCAATTTCATATTTTTCTTTAATTATATGATTATATTAATTACTTACACAGGTTTAATTAATTCTCCAGGCTGACGTTTGCCATGCTTATCAAGTGCTGAAAAATGGCGGGCTCAAAGACGAAAACATCATCGTTTTCATGTACGATGACATCGCATATAACGAGAACAACCCTAGGCCCGGAATCATAATCAACCAGCCCCAAGGGGAGGATGTATATGCCGGAGTTCCTAAGGTAATTGTATTTTACGATTTAACGACAGTACTAAATGGCTAGAATCTGATTAACTAAGATGCTCAAGTAATATCATATTTTACGAGTTCATTTTTTAGCCGGCCAGATTCTAACCGATTTACCGTGCAATTAATTAATTTAATTTTCCAGGATTATGTTGGAGAAAATGCTAACGTGAACAACTTCTTTGCTGCCCTTCTGGGGAACAAAAGTGCACTGACCGGTGGGAGTGGAAAGGTCATTGAGAGCGGCCCGGATGATCATATCTTCATTTATTACACTGATCACGGTGGCCCTGGAGTTCTCGGTATAAATTTTTCAGGAAATCTTGAATCTGACCAACTAAAATCTCTATCCCTCAATTATAATGCATGCATGTACATGCATGTAATTAATATATACATATGATATTACTAAAATACTTATGTATATGTATGTATGTATTCTAGTTGGTTAGATTCTGACCATTTTGCATTACCTTCATTTATATATGTGTATGCATGCATATGGAATTGATGCGGTTCTAAATTAGGCATGCCAACATCTCCCGACCTCTATGCCAATGATCTGAACGATGTCCTGAAGAAAAAACACGCCGCAAAGTCTTATAAAAGCATGGTAATTAACTATCTCGTATAACACAGATGAAGATATATATATAGCCTGATAGTGTAGCACTTGATCAGGTTATTTACATCGAAGCTTGTAATTCCGGGAGTATTTTCGAGGGATTTCTCCCAGAGAAGTTGAACATTTATGCTACCACAGCAGCCCAGGCCACAGAGAGCAGCTACGCGACTTATTGTCCTTGGATGCACCCTACCCTTCCTCCTGGTTACTCTGTGTGTTTGGGAGATCTATACAGTGTGTCCTGGTTAGAGGACAGGTGAACTAATTACAAAGCATGTTTAATTCTCTCTGCTCATCTCATATGAATTAATCTTCATTTTAATTCTTTTTATTATCTATCTAGTGACAAGAATAACATGGCCAAAGAGACTTTGGAACAGCAATATAAAAAAGTAAGCACTCGAAGCTAGCTAGATGATCTATTTCTAATTTTGTTTAATCTCTATGTGATCATATTATTTTACTTTTGGCAGATTGAGAAGAGGACCTCAGTTAATGGCACATACAACGTAGGCTCGCATGTCATGCAATATGGGAATGTTCGAGAGTTGAGTTCAAAAAGACTCTACCTCTACATCGGTTATTCCAAACCTCATCACAAGGGCAGTGCTGCTGATCATGCTTATCGTCACTACTCCTCGCCCGCAGTTAATCAGGAACCGATCGACCAGCGTGATGCCAGCCTAGTATTTTTCTGGCAAAATGTTGGTTTGCTCTCCTCTAAATTTATTCCCCTTTTCGATCTTGAAATTAATTGTGTTGTTTCTGAAGTTCCAAAGGGCACCGGAAGGATCTTCTCGGAGAATTGAAGCTCGGAAGCAGTTGGCCGAGGTAATGGAGCACCGGTCGCATGTCGATGATAGCATTCGACTCGTCGGAAAGCTTCTTTTTGGTGACGATCGAGGTTTGGAGATACTGGACGCTGTCCGGCCGGCAGGCCAGCCTTTGGTGGATGATTGGTCTTGCCTTAAGTCGATGGTGAGTATCATCAACTAGTTCAATTTAACAATGATGTACTATATATATATTGCATACTTTTTTGTTTTGAATTCTTGCTTTCTGCAGGTTCGATCTTTCGAAACATATTGTGGGTCTCTGTCCCAGTATGGGATGAAACACATGAGAAAGTTTGCCAACATGTGCAATGCCGGCGTGAAGGCGGAGACAATGGTGAAGGTTTCGGCTGAAGTGTGCCGCACATTTCCCTCCAACACTTGGAGCTCCCTTCGCAGGGGTTTTAGCGCATGATGGAGACTCTCATTGCATCGTCTTTGAGATCCACCATGTTAACTTACTAAGTTACCTTCTACAATTTGCATAATAATAAACTTGAAAGTTTGGCTACACACTTGAGAATAATTGTCATGATGAAATCTAGTGATTAAACTCATATTGGCATGCTAAATGCCCTTTGTAATTTGTGTAATAATAAATTTAAAAAATGTGCATCACATTTGAGATTGCTATTATACTGAAATTTAATGGTTGAACTCTGTAAATTTTTAGAATGATAAATTTTTAATGCCTATTTATTTTTAAAAAAAGAATGATAGGAGAGTCTCCTATTCACAATTTATTTATTTAAATGAAAGAATTTTTCAAACTCAACTGTTTGCTCAAAATATATATAAACCCGAGCTAATATTATTAAACCAAACTTTATAAAACACTTTTAGTAGTCTACCATCATACTTATCAATTGTGAATCGAACGAGAAACTTAATCAAATTTGATCAAATACATTATCTAGATAGACCTTATTAACGTTATGATTCAGAGGAAGCCAATAAAAAACTATTTTTATTGTTAGAAAAATTTACATGTTTGTTTGATTTACAGTTTTCATGCTTATTTTTCTATTTAATTTATAACAATTAGATAAGAACTTAATTTGATTGCCATTTACCCAACCTAGTACTAAGGTGAGACGAGATGATAGTACATTAAGTAAGCTTGGTCTATGGAGTTAAGTAGGATAAGGTGTACCCTACTTAGTCCACTTAATTGTCTCATCACATATTAGATTAGTTAGACTAGAGTTTTTCAGGAAAAAAAAAATAAGTGTATAATTTTTTTAAAAGACTTTATCTAAATTATAATGTTAATCTCTCCCCACTACTTGTCATTCGTAATAATCACAACCTGCTTTCATGGCCGAATTAATCCATTAACTTATCCATCTCAACAACTAGCCCAAATGCTTAAGCTAAAAATAGCAAAACTAACCTATTAATTCACTTATTAACTACTCCCTATTAGAAAGTTCATAAAATCCTAAAACTAGTTGTAACAACAATGTTATCAACTAATGCTTTTGAATTCCTTGGGTCTAAGGTTTTGAGGTGCAACATGCTAATTAACTTAGTAAATACCTTCTGAAATTTGTGCAATAACAAGCTTGAAAATAGAAAACTACCAATTACAAAGTCTATGAGATCTAAAATAAAATTCTACAGCTTAGTTATAACAATGCTAACAGATATTTTTGAATCAGTTGGGTTTGAGGTCAGGGGGTTCAACAAAACATGGTATTTTATCAAAGCTAATAGATGCAATTATAGATTACAGTTTCCCTTCAAGAAGAACTCTGCTAAGAACAAAAAAAAAAAAAAACAGTAGCTTTACAGATAAAGGAGCAGGATCAGGAACAGCAGTTTGTTTACAGCTAAGAAGGCACCTTTACGCCTGTCCTTTTAGTCTGGCAGTTAACATGAATTTTGAATTGAGAAGGCGTCAGGTACACATGCCATGCCGGCAAAGAGGGACTAAGTACCAGGCCCCTCTTCCATATTTATTTATTTTTTATAATTCAGGTTCCTCGATTGAAATGTTAGAGCATCAATCTCATCCATCTATCCATCTGATGCTCGTTGCCATTCTCATCAAGCATCTTGCTGAGCAAGGAAAGATTTCACTTTTTAAAAGCATCTTGTTAGCTCATCAAGCATTTTGATGGCAGGACTTTTACTCACATCACAATCTCTGACACAACAAACCACTACGAATCGCAAAAGAAAGAATCACGCCGCTTTCAGAATATAAGAATCGAAACTAATATTCTTTAGCGTGAAATCATGAAACAGGAAGCGATCACAAGCGCAACGGCTCAAATCGACAGATCAAGAACATCAACACGAAAGCTAGAAAATGAAACAGAAAATAATCGATAGCGCATCAATCTCTGCAACAAAGGTGTCGTATCTACAGAGTCTCAATGCTAAGCGCACAGATCACAACCAACGACAACATTGTTAAAAGAAAACTCTAAAGAACATAAATCCGAGTGCCTAGAGGCGATCAGAACGAGAACCAGGGTCCAGATCCATCAACCGCGGAGGGATCCGACGAGGAGGAGGGCGGCCGAGGAAGCGAAAACGAAGACGGCCATGGGCGGGGAGAGCGCGCCGGAAGAGGAGATGGGGCTGGGAGCGGGAGCGTCGGCGGCTAGGGCTAGGCCGCACAGGCACGCGGCGAAAACGGCGACGAGGAGGAAGGAAGCAACGGAATTGTCTCTGAACGCGGCCATTGTTTGTGTGAGGCAGAGAAAAGGATGGTTTAGAGAGGACACCGTCTTGTACTACTATATATAGAAAAAGAAAAGTCCGACTCCAACAGCGGAGCCAGGTAATGACGGGCTTAAACCCGATTTGATCCGATTGAAAGCCAGCTGGCCACAGCTGTCTTGATAGACCCCGCGGAGCGTGTGAGTTCATTTTGTCTTTTATTTGATCTGTGCTTTTAAAAAAATAAAAAAAATTGTAGAGTAAATATCAAAAATTTACATTCTTTATGGTTCACTAACGTTTCTTTTTCTAATTACTCGGGTGAAGGTTCATTTGAGGTCTCTTTCAATACCTTAATTGCATTTTTTTTACATGAATTCATGTTCTAAATGATATCTTAATGAATAATCCTTTAATACATTTGTTTTGTTGTCGTTTAAAAAGTGTAATAAATTAAACATTAGCATGGAATGAATGGGAAGAAACGTGTTTGTTGAAGTGTCTCCTTCAACATTTGTGTAAAGGTGATTACTGTGTGCCTCAACTACTGCTCTATTAGCAGTTGGGTCACCTGTTCTCTCTTGGTGCATTTGTTCATTGATTAGGTATTCTTTAACGGCTCGTATAAGAACCTAATTCCAGTTAGGTTGTTCTTTTCAGACATCGTTTACTAGTGATAGCGATTACATATAAAATAATTGCTAAATCATTAAATTATAATTTCCTGATAATTTTAAAAGGTGCTAAGTTGATGAAACGCACAAACCATTGAAGAGGTTTTGTCATTAAAAAAAACATAAAAACAACCAAACACGAGGAGGAACATGACAATAATGTGAGCAACAATAAACGTCTGAGCATGAGTGTTTGTTTGTCAGCACCATGAGAGCCATGTTTGAGGTCAGGCATTGTCCACACAATAACAGCCAGTTAGGAATCTTTAACATATATGCATTTGCACGGAAAAGTAGACAAGTCTATGCAAGAAATTTGTTTGGGAGAGATTAAAGAACAGTGAGGCAACCCCAAAAGAAGCAGTGAGGACTTTCAACATCTTGTATTTCCTGATTTCAGAGATATGGCATGGATGTCAAACAAAGGTTGTCTTGCCAGCCCTCTCATGCTTTTTTACCTGAAAAAGAGTATCCCATCAAACTCAAAATCTAAGGTTTGCAAAAACATTAACCTCGATCAATGTACTAGTGTAGGATGCAAATTGTATTTCAATTGAAGATTACCACTTTAAATGACGCTCTAAGATTGCTTATGCCAACTGGGCATTCTCCCTTCTCATCATACTCGACAAACTCCCCTTCAGATAGGTCCATCTCAAACCTTGTACCACTTGTCTAAATAGCATAACAATTGGATCATAAGATTCAAAAACTAACACAGAAATACATGAACCAATCATTCAATAAACAACCGTGCATCTTCATCTTAAAACTAAATACAATATAGTGTCCATTTCATGCTTCTGTGAACAGTGGATTGCCACCTTCTGTTTGATATTACACTCTTAATACGAATCAGAGTACAAAAGATATATAGCTCAGAAAATAACTTACAGTTTGGATAATAACATCTTATAGAAAAGCAATAAAAGCATTCAATTTCTTGGGCAAGAATAATCTATTTTTAACATGGGTATGACACTTTTCAATTTCATGTCCCAAACAATGTCCTTGTGCCAATTTAATTGAAACATTTGTTTTCATGCCTATGTTAAACAAAAATAGGTAGGATGATGGAGTCAATCCTTGAATTCAATTGGCACGAGAACTGGAGAGATTTTAAGACCAAACTAACCACTTTTGTTTGGAAAATGATTCCCTCCCTTGTGGTTTGCTTAACTATGTTGTTTGATATATTGGCAATAAAATTTAGATATTACGGATTTCATAAGTGAAACTAGTGTGTGAATAGTCATGCCGATTCAACTTGGGTATTGCACATAAGCTTGAGAAGCTCATGAACTCGATGATATCAAGTTGTGATAAATTCAAGAGGAACTAGGTGGACTTGAGGCTTGTGGAGGCTCGGATCAAGTAGAGATAGAGCATGATGGATTAGAGACTTAGAGGATTGGATCGAGGTGTTGCTCAAGAGGATTGGATCGAGGTGTTGCTCAAATGACTCGAGGGCAGGGAGCCCCGATTGAGGAGTAGAAAACCTATAGCCATGTGAATACTTTGTATTGTGATTATGTATGATGTGATCTTGAGTTCATTTTTGGACAAAGCATTGTAATTATAAGATTTAGCTTTTAGGTTCAATGTGTTACCTAAGGGAGTGTCATCTAGTCCCTAAAGAGTTTTTATAGGTTATCTTGAGGTTTAGACTTGATACTTAGTGGTTGAAGGGTCAAACTGAGACGATCCTCAAGTTATAACTTATGCATGAAGTTTTCTCTACCAAGTTATAACTTAGTAAACGTGAAACTATTTCTATTTGTGCAAAAAGTTGTGTCGACCAAGTTATAAATTAGTTGACACACTTTGTGCAGATTTGCCTATTGAGGCTTCCAACAATCCTATTTGGTAAAAGTCTCATCAAAGTTGTATGTTGGTCGACACAAATGCCAAAAAATAGCCATTGGGGCTTCGTTTAATCTCTATTATTTGCCCATTATTCTCAAATGTCGAAGGAAACACTAAGAGGCTGAGGCTTAGAAACTTAAGCAAGGTTTCATCCTTGAAATTGAAAATCTCTTGGATAATATTTTCCCTTGTGCTTTTATCTATATCATCTATAGGGAGAGGTGAAGAATATTTTGTTGTGAGTGAAATCCCATGTTGGGTCAAACCTGTCAGAGCTTTGGAATCTCGTTCGTTGGGGAAATCATTAGAGGTTTTATCCTAATTTTAAGACCATTACCTCTTGAGAATTGATGGATTGGTGGAACTCTTTGGGATGATGCACTGAACAAGTCATAGGTAGCATAGTAGAAGTGGGGTATTCAATCAATGTTATATTGTCTTATTAGTGTCATGCTTCTTTAGTTTATTTATTTCAACTGCATATATTAAATATGACTTAATCACACACACAATTGCAACTAACATTTATAGTTGAGTTTGTAATTGTGCAAGGACCGATCAAAAAATGGGTGTTGCCTATTCACACTCCCTCTAGCCACTTATATCAATCCTACAAAATTTTCTCCTAAAATTAACTAGTTATTCAAATAAAAGAAATATGGAAAACACATTATCGAGAAAGGAAGATATCTATAAAAGGAAATTAAATTAATACAACTTCTCAAATTCAAGCAAAAATATTAGCAGTTGGCACTATAAACTACGAAGTTTAATACAAAATAATTATGGATAATACTCACAGATTCTGCTTTCCATCCATTTCCAAAAGAGAAGTCAATTGGTTCAAATCCCCTACAGTCAAAGACCATTAACATGGCCTCACTCCCAGACTGACTTTGTTGAAGAGTCAAGGGTTCACCATGTCCAGGAAGCATCTGAATTGTTCCATCTCTTCCACAAAGTTTGCACTACAAGATAACCAATTGTAGTCATTTCACTCCACAATAATCCAATTCGGAAAGCCACATACAACATTTTCAGTTCAAATTCGAAAAAATTATGGATTTCTTAAGGATACACAAAACAAACAGAATTTTGCTCAAATGGAATATCAATAGACAATAAATCTTCAAGAATTCTTGAACATAATTTCAATTTATGCCAAATGTAAAGCATATAGATTAAGTTAACAGTAAGATATTTGAATGCAATTGCTAGTAAAAGTTTTGTAACAGAATATCAGAAAGCAAACATGTGTATGACGTTATAAGGTTGCCCTAGAAGTATGTAATAATGAACTATTACACTTCCAAGTTAGACATGAATGGAATTAAGTTTAATGTAGAATAGAAGCTACACAGGGGAACTTTATCTAGTGTTATGTCATGCTTTCACAATCTAGAGGTTGCTAGGATTTTTTTTTTTTCTTTTTGATACTATAACTCAAAAAAAAATATTATTTGTAGATTATACTCTTGTCCGCCTAGTCAAATTTGTTGAAGAAATTCCATGCAAGAGTAAAGTGACCAACTGCTACAATTACTATAAAACTTAAATACTACGTGGAACTTCATTGACTGCAAAATTGGTTCTATTTGAAATTTCAGAAATTTTTTGTAACTATTCGTAGTGCTACTACAAAAAAAAAATCAAGATTGAAATTACTAAATTTATGTGCCTTGATCCACAACTCTAGTTGAAGCTACTAAATTTATATGCAAACAAATTTTACATGAGGTTATTGCACATCTCAAGGAATCTTAACTAAATTGAACAGGAATTAAACCAAAATAGAAATGATCTATCCTTAATTTTTTGAGACTTTGGAAAATAAAATGATAAACAATTAATTCTCCAAGAAGAATTACTTCAAGATAAGCAATCACAAGTAGCACTGCACTCAGAAAAACAATTAAGCGACAAGCCTGTTATGGTTTCATCTCATTTATTCCCATTCAAAACTTTCCAACTTCCCAGATGGAAATGACAATCCAATCAAGAGAAATTACCATTTTATCTAGACCTTGCTAAGCTTCCAGCATCTAGTAGTTGTAGAACTGAGAGAAATTAAACAAAATTTCATCTTTATTTCTTAATAACTTCTGTATTGTTATTATCTGCAAAGAAAAGGAATTGGCATTTTTGTAAGAAAAAATTAACCACGGCAGATTGGATTGTCATGAAACCATCAGCCAAAATCCTACTTGTAATAACTGGTTTGAGCTTGTAGTTAAAGCATTTGCTAAATTCGTAGCACTAATATTTTTCAAGAAATTTTCTTGCACTTGCAAAAGCAAGGGGATCGAATATTTAAATTCTAAATCAATGGGCATCAACAAACCATTGCTTGGGTGTTCTGCATTCTGTTACTGCAACTGGCTTAGTTTCTCATTGATGTTCAAATCATCATCCAGCAAAGGAAATTCAGGATCGTCATAGTAAATGAAATATGAACAATAAAGTAACCTAAAATATATGTAACTGAAAACAAATCCGTTGATCGCGTAGGCAGAAACAACAATCAAACTCTATCACTAATGGCTCTGCGAAACGATCGAACCAAATCATTCCTCTAACAGAGTGGAAAACAAGGAACCTTCTGAACGAGATTGGCTGTGCCTCTGCCCGTACGAAGCTGAAATGAATCCGACAGCGTCACGCACGCTTCCTTCTGACTCGTCTCCCCGCAATTCTCACACTTTACCTAGATTCAAGTGCAGAGAGGAAACCCTTGAGTCCGATCTAAAACGAGATATCGCCATTTAAGAAAAAGAAATAAGGGCGATCGGGGAGGAAAGAGACGGATACCTTAAAATAGTAAGCGTATTCGGGATCACTGCAGCCTCCTAGAGGTTGGAGATCGGTTAGATTCTCAAGCTCCGCCATGACGCAGAGAGCGTAGAACACCATCGTCGCCGATAAGGGAAGAAAAGGAATGGGATTCCGGGATAGACGAAACCAGCAGCCGAGGGGAACAAAAGTGACGGTAAATGTTCAAAATGCCCTCCTAATTATCTCGTTTTTCAAAATACCTTTAAATTTAAATCCATTATATTCTAAATTGTATGCAGAGGAATTATAACACAAAATAAATTTATATTTTATTAGCGGATAAATGCTAATTTTTTAGCCTTTTAAAATAAGAAAAAAATAATAATTCTTCATTTTTTCTTGTTTGCAATGCCTATACTAGCCTTCTATAGATATATATAAGTCCAACCATGGTGCATGGTGCTAGATATTCTTTTTATTATTATCCTTTAACTACTTAGCGTTAGC
This sequence comes from Zingiber zerumbet, assembly GCA_037833815.1. Lineage (NCBI taxonomy): Eukaryota > Viridiplantae > Streptophyta > Magnoliopsida > Zingiberales > Zingiberaceae > Zingiber > Zingiber zerumbet. The sequence goes on along the minus strand of JBBMJZ010000096.1, from coordinate 10,483,333 downwards.
GTTGTTATAAGTTTCATCCTATAAGTTAACTCTTTTCATATAATTTAAAAATAGGGACACATAAAATATGAGTAATTATTTTTTACTACAATAATAATTATCTGATGGTCCTAAGGGCTTATTAGTCATTAGAGTAGAATTATCAAATCAAGGAAGGAGGATTCCCGATGAAAATTATGAGAAATACCCTCATATGATGACCTAATTGTTTTCCTATTTACATTTCTACAAATGATTATAGGACTAATCATATAAGATGTCTAGAGTAAACATATGACCTTTTGTCAAATAATAATTATCTGACACTAATTAAAAAAATTGATTGATCTTGATTTCCGGGACTAAGGTGCGATAATAAGAAGTGGTAAAGACTTCCTACAAGATTAAATCTCACCCGAGACATGCACATGGAGAGTTTGAACAACTTATGATGTTAGTCATCCACTAGGACTCATCATCTATATTTCTTGATTTATTCTTAGTTGTTAGTGAGAAATTTTATCGGACCATCTTCGAAATTAATCAGATAATAAAAATTAAATATTTAGATTATTCAAGAAGATTGATTTTGCCTCCCGAGGCTATAGTAAAAAGTTGAAACTCTCATAGAGCATATAATATCACAGAAATTCCAACTACTCGTGATGTTGAGTCGTTTGTTATGATCCATCTATATTTTTCAAATTTATTCTAATAACTAATAATAATCGGTGGGAAATATACGTGAGATTGGACTAGGGGTGCAAATGAGCCGAGCCGCTCGCGAGCGACTCGATCAAAACTCGACTCGAGCTCGAATTTGACCGAGCTCGAGCCGGCTCGTTTAACATTCGAGCCGAGCTCGAGCTCATTTAACACTGGCTCGAGGGCTCGTCGAGCCTTATCAAGCCAGGTTAATTTAATATTTTA
>JBBMJZ010000096.1:10405129-10422422 GCA_037833815.1 Zingiber zerumbet | reverse complement strand
CTTGGAGTTCGGTTGATTGCTTGCCTAGCCGCCGCTCGACACTATTTTTTTCGTTGCTCGGTCGACACTTCGGTAGCCGCCTGACCCTTCGCCCGATCGTCCACTTAGCCACGTGCTTGTTTCGATTGACATCCTTCCGATCGCTCGGTCGATATCTTCGTGGTCACACGCTCGGCATAGCTTGTCCACTTAGTCTGCTAGTCATCCTACGTGTCGTTCGGTCAACTATCATTTTACTCGTCGCTCGTTTTGCCACCCGCTCGGCATCGTTACCATTTTATGAGACGTCATTACTATAGCGATTGCTCGCGTGGTCGTATACTATGGATTCGGCGATTTGATTCGATTATCGAGAGTGGGTGAGCCACTGTCTAGTCAGTCGGACTCGCACCTCCTTCGACTAGACTTGAAGGGGAGGCTTCTGATACGGAGATGGTAGAGTGGCAGAGAAGAGATTAGGAGAGAAAGGCAGGGGCATTTAGGTCTTTGCACAAGTTAGGGCTTGAATGGGGGAAGAGGCACTGTTCATAAAGGGAGGTTGGGTTCGTGTTTGAGGAGGGGAGGCCGCCTCCAGGAAGCAAATCTTCTTCCTCGCACTCACACACCTCGCCGACGACGGCGCCGACCGCTGGTTGCTCCCCTCCTCTTCCTCAGATAGATCCGACACCGCTCTCTTTCTTCTTTTCTTCTCCCCTTCTCCTCTGCTGCCCGACCTTCTTCGCCTCTCGCCAGCACCATTGAGCGACAGCCGTCGCCAGCCACCACCGCTACCTCCAGTGGCTGGCGCTGCCTCCCACAGCCACCATCGCTGCCTCTCGTGGCCACTGCCACCTACGGTGGCAATCGCAGCCTCCCATCGCTGCTACCTCCAGCTCCTTGTGCCGCCTCCTGCTGCCACAGCCGCTCCCTTTAGTGGCCGGCGCCGCCTACAACGGCCATCGCAACCGCCCATCGCCGCCTCTTCCCAAGTCTGGCGCTGTACAACGGCCGTTGCCGCATCCCTCAGCCGCTGCCACCTCTTCCTGTGGCCTTACAGTTGACTTTGGCGTACCCATAGTCAACTCCAACGGCTCTACAACCGTCGTGTCTATCGTTTTCTGCGCAGATCGGACCATTGTTGTGTGTTGGCCATCGAGCCGTTCTATTTCGTTTTGTATCGTTATTATGCTTGTGATTTACTAGTATCATCCGGCTTGCGTGTCGTGTGCCGCCCTGCGAGCCACTATCATATTCGGCCTGCGTGCCGTATTTTTGGATCCCTGTTGCCCTGGATGCTAGGTCATCACTCTCAGATTCGGCTCCCCAGCTAGTTCACACTCATCTACTTGTCTAGATCACGACGACTCGATCAGCACCACAATCATCCCACCGACCCATCCGAGGGCGCCCCCTGGGGCCAAGTACGTCATTGTACTCGTTTTGTCTTTATTTAGTTGTTCTATTATTATTATTATGCTTATGTATTCGTGGGACCCACCTCGAGCACCGGGGTACCAGAGACCGGGGCGACCCGATCACTGGCTACAGATAATGTTGACTAGAGGACATCGGACGACTTAATTGACAGCTCACCACCTAGTCATGGGGATGCGGTCAACCTTCCAGACACGTCACACCGGCAGATTCGTCTTCTCAGCTTCCCGACAGGATCACACGTGATCCACCCCCTCTCACGTATGACTTAATCCAACATTATTATTATTGTTATTATTTTTCCATTGTTACAGGATTACATTGAAACTAATGATGGCAATCATTTTCCAACAATGGTGCTTGGACATGATACTAATAGTTATGGTAATCGTCATGAATGATTTCCCAAAATGTTTTGATAGCTTGTAATTTTAATTTAGAATTTATATATGTACTCAGTGGATGGGAGGGATCTGCTCATGATTTAAATATTTTGATAGATGTTTTATCAAAAAAATAATCGACTTAAAGTTACACAAGGTATATATAATTGATTTTATATGTTACTTGCTTATTTTATTTTATTTTCTTGTAATTTTTAAAAATTACATATGATATTTATATTTGGTGTGGATGGTGGATATTTGAATTGGTGATAATTTTTGGCTCCATTTCAAGGTGTGCATTATCATCTTAAGGAATTCACTAGCTAAGGTCATCACCTAGAAAATAAAAAGGACTTGTTTAATCTTCGTCATGCCTCTTTGAGGAACGTCATTGAAAGAGTATTTGAAATATTTAATCGTGGTTTAAAATATTCAAAACAGCTCCTCCATTTTCATATGCAACCAAGTCGAACTTGTTTTAACTTATGCATGATTACATAATTTTCTTTGCAAGGGGTGATTATGATAAATTTCCAATTGAACTAGATAATGAAGCTTCATTATCCTGGGAGAACATGTTCATGATGATGATTATTTTGATCAATTATTTGATACTCAAGAATAATAACAAGCAAATGCCAATGCATGAAGAAATACAATAGCGTCCCTAGGGCGTAGCACAGCTAGGGGCGTATGGTTTCGTGACCGAGAGGTTCAGTGTTTGATCCTCGGGTTGTCATTAACTAGGCTTAGCGTCCCGGCCATGCGCTTTCAGCTATATACTTACATTTACCCCCCTCTATATCTATTGGACCGGTTCCAGGGGGTGCTGATGTGGCAGTTCCATATTTTTTTATGGAGAAATGAAATAGCGAATCGAATGTGGAGCGATGTTCATCATATTGACAATAACGAATCTTAATTTTTTTTCTAGTAAATCCACAAGTTTTCATAAAAAAGTTTATAAATGTCGGTTAAAGCCTTACAAAAAAGTTTATGGAACTCTATAAAATATTTTTATAAAATTATATAAAAATCTATTAACTTCACAAAAGTTTATCATTAAAAAAAATCTAATCAATAAAAGTTATTAAATCCTTTAGATTGAATACACCTTAAAAAAGAAATAAATCATGAGAAATATTCGTTTAAATCCAGTGATTTTGCATGGTCAGACTTTGCCCTCATTGGAAATTAACATTAAAATCTATTAATATATATATATATATATATATATATACCAACGGTGTTAACTTGTGAAAGAGTAGGAGCGCGATACAAGTTAATATTTGACAAAAGGTCATATGCGGTGACCCACATGACCAGGCCCACAAATATTTGTAAAGAGATAAATTAAAAAACTAAAACTGCAGTGACCAACACAACTAAGCCCTCGAGCCAAACCTCAAAATTGGGCTCCAGATTGAAGGTTGCTTGCTTGGTCTCATAAGTAAGCCTCCATTTGTACACCTAAATATTAACTTTGCAAACACAAATATTTTTCACCTAAATATTACCTTTTTCTATCGCACTACATGAAATAAAGCATTGCAGCGCACTAAAATAACGTGTAAGCTATCTTAATACTAAGAGAATTGCTCTTGGAAGGGGATTGTATTTCCAAATGCAAGGATCAAATGTTCGTTTATTGATGTTAAGAAAAGAGCCTTAATCAATTGAATTAAGCATCAAATTCTGGCATACACCAAGAAGAATTTTTCATATTTACATGTGCAAAAAAATGTTCAATGGAATAATTACAGAACTGATGCTAGTTTTGACTTTTGAATCTGAAACACATTTATGCACTACAAATGAAAGGTTCAAGGGTGAAGACTACACTACAGTGTATGCATTCTTCATTTTTATCGCTCTTCTGAGTTGAATTTGTTCCACGCGTCCTGCGTCATTAGAAAATGGTGATTAGTTTGTACAATATAAATAAGGCAGATGTAAGAAGAGCAAAACTGACTTATGGATCTAACGTTTATGATTCCTGTGCAAGCTTGATTTTCTAATGCTAAGAACTAGTCACTAATTTAGGAAAAACAACTTGTGTAAGCTTGATTTTCTAATGCAAAGAACTAGTATTAATCTCCCACTGCTGCTAACAAGACAACAGAAGAAAACACTTTAACAACTATCTAATGTCACATGGTTATGCATTTTCGATTTTATTCCTGTATGATACAGAGGCAAACTAAGACAACTAGAGGACTTGCCTTCAGAAGATCAAAAACCTTCTCACAAATGTACTTTTGGCGAATGCTAGCACCTCTTTGCTGTAATTTATCAGGATGAACATAGAGTGTAGCTTTCCTGTAAGCTTTCTTCACAGCAGTAGCAGCAATGACACCTGTCAACGAAATTGGCTGCCAACCACTCTCCGGCCCAAGGATCTGAGAACAAAACGCCAAATGAAATGGCTGAAACATCAGCAGCTCCATATTTTCATGCAAAATCTATTTCTGACTACTAATGGAACTCATGAATTCTCAGTGGCTGAAACTGCCTATCAGATTGGAATGCATTTTAAAGGACTAATGGAGCTCCACTAATAAAACTTTATGAACTAGTGTGACATTGATTAAGCACAAAAAAAAAGATACAGATACAGTGATACAGATTATAAATCGATCCCATATAAGTAGAATCATTTGATATGCTACTGGTCTCACCTAAATCAAGATTAGAACAGACAAATTTAAAAATCCCATGCAATTCCTATATGACAAGATAAGTTGCTTTCTTTGATTTAATTCTCTTCAATTCTAACAACTCATTATGCTAGATGGTGAGTTTCATGTGATTCTAAAGAATAGATTTTTTGGCAGTTCAAAGCAAATGGGAAGTGGTGACTTGAACTGCTTTTGTTCCAACTGTCAAACGTACAATGGGCAAACAGAAGACCAAAAGAGCCTGTCCACTGTCCCAAATAAAAATTCACAACTATTAGAATCTGGAAACAACAATTTTTCAGATTTTGGATCTTCTAGTACATTTCAAGATAGTTATTCCAGAAGTTTTTTTTATAATCATTTAATTCTGAAAGTAACGGCCATGCCTCTTGGTTCACCTATCTCTATAAGGATTCGCTATCAGCTAATTCCAAAAGATAATGTAATTTGCTACAGATATTGTATTGTCCATTTGGGTGTACGATAAATTAAAACACTATATTTCCTCCTGCAAACGTACTTGAGTTGGATTTCACTCATAGTATTGAATAAGTCTAAAAATGTATTCATGAGTACTATACATGAAAAAATTGAATGCTCTAAACAAATGCACATACATATTGCAGAGTTGACAACAATGCACGCAAATTTCCTTCCTTTCCATTTGACCATCTTTTGATATCAGGATCCAAATACTCAGCCAATCTCTGCAATTAAATATCAACATAAATATTAAGCAAAATTCGATCTAGTATATTGATCACAAACAATCCATTACATTTCGCTCTGCTTGCTCCCTTTGAGCAAGAACATCCCGCAAGTTCTTCTCAGCAAGAGCATTTGCCTGACACAAAGAAACATAAGAGTAAACAGTGTTAGGAATACTAAATATGAAAAATGTGATCCTCAACTACCAAGAAAGTCCAAATCAGACGAAATGCACACCACACGTTCAGCTGTTCTTTGATGCCTCTCAAGCCTAGCCTTATACCTGAGAGTTGATTCATCCTCAGCTGCTTCTGATCAATAAAAGAACCCAAGTATCTCAAAAAGGGAGAGAGGCTATGGATATTCAAATATAAGAAAAACAATATCAAAGACATGAAAGGTTCACAAAAAGAACTCTTGACAATAATCTTAACATAGCTTACTTTGGCTATCCACAAATGAATATCCCTTGGAGTTGCTCGAAGAATCAGTATTGTGAAACTGTGCACCAGTAGATCCATCCTACATGTCCGACCATATGAAAAAGTCAGATATAAAAACTGTACTCTGAATAATTAAGAATCAAAACAACCACATATAACTGTTGCAAATATCTAGTTAAGTCATATACTTGTTTACCTTATTCCAGGGCTTTGAATGTTCTTCTGTTCCATTTTCTTTACTCATTTTATCCCTGTAGAAACCATTTGGTCTCTCTTTGCGTTCCCTACCATTTCCAGCTGCCTTTTCAGCAAGTGCTCTTTCTACAGCACGCCCTCGAGCTTCAGCAATTGCTCGTTCAACAGCAGAACGCTCTGCCTTTAATCTAGCTTCTTTCAAAACCTGCTCAGCTACTAATTTTTCCGCAGCAAGAACATTAGCCTTATCTACCTTCTCCTGAGCCTCTTTAAGTGCTCTTTGTCGAACCTCAGAAGTAACCCTCTCTACAGCGTTTCTTTCTGCCCTTTCTCGGGCTTTGGCATGTGTCCTTTCATGTACTTCATGAATTGCTCTTTCCACTGCAGCTCTGTCCTTCTCTCTCTCTTTCTCTCTTTCTTCCTCTTCTAATTTCCTTGTACAAATTCCTGATGATTTAATTTCTTTTTCCATGACTTCACTTTCTTTATCTTCTGTCTTCTTAAAGTTGGAAGTGATCTTTGAGGGCCCAACATTGTAAATGTCTGAAGCACCTTGAGGTGATGGTAATTCTGAGATACCATCACCATTTTCTGACTGAGAATCCAAATCTTTGAATAGGAAGCAGCGGCTGGCATCTGAATCTCTATTCACGATATCAATGTTATCAGGGTTTGCATGAATCTCTCCAAGCTTTTCGTTTTCTCTAACTTCCTTTTCTCCTTCTTGTATCGTTTGCTCAGATTTTTCAAGCAAACAAGACTCTTGAACTGCCTCTGGCATCTCATCACATTTCTGGTTTTCACCTGGTAGTTCATTTGCTTTGAATTCATTGCAATCTTCTGAGCACCGACCATCTGCTTTTGCATTCTCAGGTTCTTCATATGCCATTACTCCAATTCCTTTTTGTTTCATTGAATTCTCTCCTATTTTATCTGTATCATGGTCAACTACCAGTCCTGATTCATATTTCCCAGAAATGGATGCCTCTTTCTTCAAGTGTGGTTGTACCCTATCTTCCTTCAGAGTTTCCACTGTATTTTCATCCATTTGCACCGGGCTGTCTGAGTGACCACCTTCAACTTGCTCTTCTGAAACATCTAGGTTTACATGAATATCTCCAATCTTTTCATTTTCTCTAACTTTCTTGCCTCCATGCTGTGCTGTTTGCATCTCAGATTTTTCCAGCAAACAGGACTTTAGAACTGCCTCCGGTGTCCCATCACGTTTCTGGGCTTCCACTGGTGGTCCATTTGATTTGAACTCATTGCGATCCTGAGAGGAGGCACCATCTTCTTTTGCATTCTTAGGTTCATACGAAATTACTCCAGTTGCATTTTGTATCATTGAATTATCACCTATTTCATCTGTGCCTTGGTCAACTACCACTCCTGAATCATATTTCTCAGAAATGGACGACTCTTTCTTTGAGTATGGTTCCTCCCTAACTTCCTTCAGAGTTTTCATTGTATGTCTATCCATTTGGACCAGGTTGTTTGAGTGACCATCTTCAACTTGCACTTCCCTTGATGGATTTATAGAATCATCAGATTCACAAAGAGCATCCAACTCTTTCTCTGCATCAAACATGCCAGATACAAATGCCATCCTCATTTCCTTGTCATGTGGAAGAACACCTATCATGGATGCATCCAGAATAGTCCCATCATCACACTCTTCAGTGTTTGAATTATCTGCAGTGAGTTTCTTCTCAACTTTTCCAGATTCAGAAGCTACTTTAGCAGTTTCTAATTCTAATGTATCTGACAATATCATTTGGACCGACTGAAAGTCATGTAGATTGTCTTCAAATTCATAGTTGCACTTAGCATCTTTTGACTCCTCAAACTCATGGATGTCAAATGTTTCCAGATTTTCTTCATTTCTAACTGCAACAGAACTCTTATCAAAAGAGAATGGTATGCTCAAATTTTCACCATGAACTTCTTGAGCCTCTTCAAGCTTCTTGTTTTCCACACTACAAGAAATGTGAGTATCCTTAAGGATATCAATATCTTCTTGAAGCTGTGGCTCCATGAGAACCACATTATCTAGATCTTCAATTGGTTCTCCCTTGCAAGAATCGTGATCATCTTTCACATCTGTGGCAATCTTTGGCCCATCAATCTTTTCTATATCTGCATTCAAATTATTATTGCTTTTAAATTCAGATGGCAGTGTAACCTCTTTATTGTCATAATGACCATCTTTGTTAATGCTTGTAGTTCCTTTCATCATTTTCCTAATAGGTTCCTGCACATGTACATGTTCTAGTATTAATGATTGTTCTTTGCTTGCTATCCTTGACTGTTCTCGATCCATCATCTTCCACTCCAGACATTCCTTTTCTGGAGCTAAACTGTTTTCTTTCATCATCTCTTGACCATGTTTAGACATTATCACATCTCTTGTTGTATCCCCAACATCCAGATCTGCCTTTAAAACATTGGTGATATTTCCTTTCTCTGAAGGAATGTCATCAATCTTGTCCTCTTTTGCCAGCTTCTTTTGTGTTGTAATAACACTGGTGTTATCTAAAAAAAAAGAGTATTGAGCAATCTTCTGTTCGCTTACGGTTTCATGGTGACTCTTCTTTCGGTTGTGATAATTTACACGTTTTTTCTCCATCAACTCCCTTGCACTTTTTAATCTTGCTTCAGCTAATTCCATTGCTTTCTTTATTGCAGCAGCAGCTGAACTTGCATCAATGTCTACATCCAAGGAAGGACCATCCCTCATGACAACTTGTGGTGCATGGATTTTGGAAACAAACCCATAACATTCAGGATATTCATTTAGTTGAGATGAATGGTGTCCATCCGTACTGATTTCCACATTAGGCTCTGTCTTTAAGAATGGATGATTTATTTTGTTACGTGCTTTTGGAGGTGGTCTTAGTGGTGGTGGTACTTGCAAAGGTTGTGTTCGTAGACTGACATCTACAACACTCACATACATAGCATTGGAAGATGTTACATCATCATTAGTGACTGAATTACTGCTGGAAGAATGTGAGTGGAGATCCAAATTTATGTGATTAAGCTCTGAAGCAGAACATAGACTGCTACATTCCTTAATATCTGAGATGGTTACATTTCCTGAGGTACGTAAATCAACATTGTTAACCTTGCTAATTGGAGCACCGGGTTTTTGCATTTGCAAATGAGTAGTACATTCAAGAATGGATCTAGGAGGATCAGATTTGTGTGATTGTCTTCTCACAGCACCATCATTGCTCCCATTATTTTTCACATTATTTGCCAGGTTAGATTTCCCAGAATTATGATTCGAAAGATCACAATTCAATGGGAAGCAATCAAGATCATCTTCAATGCAATTCACATCTTCCAGAGGATATTCAGATCCTTTAATGGGGTGACCATTAATTATCGGATCCTCAAAGTCCCTGTCAATGGCAAATGGAGACCTAGTGACTAATAATCAATTATTCTAAGAAAAATAGTCTTAGTGATGTCTAAAAAGACAAAATCTAGTAATCCTCTTTGAATCTCCCAATCTAACTAATAGCTAGTTTTAAACTAGTTGATTTTTTGATAATTCAATGTATGCAACAAAAAACAAAGGCAAGGGGAAATGGCATTGATCTGCTAATTGAGACCTAGAGATTAGCATGTCAATAATGAAAAACAGAGAGAGCCTAGGTGAAGGGTTTTCTAATGTCAAAGTGGGCAGGATTTATATCTTTGAATTCATTCAGCGCAATAAAATTAGCAAGAAAGAAGTGAAAAATACACACTGTATGTTATATTGTAACCATATCAACAAAAGCTAGATGCATAACGTACTCCCACATCTTCTTATTCTTGTTCGTTATGCATGCAACCACGTTTTCTAAACCTTCACTGCCAGCTTCAGGAAGGAGAAAGCCATTAGCCGACAAAAAGCTGATCTTTTTTCACACAGCACCAACAAAATACCACTCGACAAAGACAGCTAACAAAAGAGATTTAGAAGCGCACCTCCCGTTCGTGGAACCGACTTCCACGCCCCGACTCGAGGAAAACAAGTCCTCACGCGGTACAGAAAATTCCCGAAAGTCCAAGCCCCCGAAGACCTCAGAGTAGTCGAATCCAGGGCCGTCGCGCACTACGGCAGCATCACCGTCAAGACCGTACGTCTCCGGGGGCAGATCGAGGAAGGGGATGCTGCAGGAGGTCCCTGAACCTCCGAAAATCTCCGCGTAGTCGTCGGGGCGGGAAGGGAAAGGAGAGGCGGCGAAACGGGGAGGACCTCCGAAGACGTCAACGTAGACTGACGAAGCAGGCTTCTTGGAGACACGTTGGCCCTCCATGACTGGGAGGAAGGAGAGGCGCGGTTAGGGTTTCGCTTGTGCTTTCCTTCAGCGGTCTTCGCCGTCGTCGTCTTCCGTAGTGGGAGGAAGAGAAAGGCGAAATTTTTTAAGGCGAGCGCTCTGGCCAGTTGAGGTGACAGTGGAACACAGTGAGACCTTTTAATTTTATTTTAATTAATCAAGGAAAATTTCGGCGAGTCTTTTACCAAAATAGCCCTCTTTTAATAGTTATTTTTACCGTACACAGTTAGCTAAATTTTCCCTTTCGAAATTTATTGTTTATGACCGAAAAAGTAGAAACGGACATAATGAAATGCTACCATCATTTATTTAATTTGCACGATCATATTTTATACACAGCTACTATTAATTTATAGATGCCAGTGGAATACGTGTTATTTAGTTTATAATATCAAGGTATATACGATAATGACGGTAATAATTAAGGATCAAAATTTTACAAAAGATCTCATCATCTTTTGAAATCCCTCTTAATGACGTGGGATAGTCAGGAGTTTATAATATCAAATAAAAAATATTTTAAATTATTAATTTTGTCTTTCGTGGATCTGCTTCACCAAGCTGGAACACCAAATCGTTGGTGGAACACTGTTCATGTGCCATAGAAGGGCACCACCAAACCCATTCGCTGGCATCAATATTTTGTTTTGAATTTGAATTAATTCATCCATTGTACAAGGAATGCGCTGGAATTGGGGTGTCATTTTTCTCTACTTCTCATGTTTTTCTGGGATGTTTTTTGTTTCTTTGTTAGAATTATTTGATCGCTTTTTTGGCATTTAGTTATTTTGGTTATATTTTGGAGAAATTAAATTTGGGGAAATCCGAGATTAAATGGGCCGGGCCCAGTTGAGTTGGCCCACATGGAATGCGATATACCTTCATTGCATTTAGGGATAGTCAGATTTTATATCCTCTGTTCTCCTCCCTATTTATTATATTCATCTAGATCATCATTTCATCCCAATCGTATCTATACTCATTTAACAAAAGTATATTATAATTAAATATCATATCAAAAAAATATAATTCAACAGAAAAAAAATATGTTTAATTTAAACCTAATTTAACCATATTCAATAAAAGTTTTGAAAATTTATTTTTTAATATTTAATTAGATATTTGGGTCGAATATAAGTAGGATTCTACTAGACCCAACTCTATACTCAATTATCTAAATACTCATACCTGATTATTTGATTATTTAATCGAGTTAAACAAAATTTCTTCACATGCTCCTCTATTTAAGTCGGATGTTAAATCCGACATATTCGGAGGAAATTATCATCCATAATCGGATTTTTAGTTATTTTATTCAAAAGGGCACTATTACTTTTTAACATTCTTATAGAAACTATAGAATTAGCAATTAGCAAGGAACCAAGGGCTCATTACATTTCAACACCACCTTAATGTGGTTTAAACAAAGATCAAGCTTGCACATGCAACTCCTTCAGCTTCAGTCTTCGAAAAGCTTCCTAAAGCTACTTCTCTACTAATTGATCGTTAGTCACGAAGCCTTCCTAATTCTTATCGCCGAAGCCGATTAAGTTGTGCTTTTCGTTTAGTTCATTCATAGTTCATGCATCGTACCATACTGTAGAAGCAAGTGAGTTAAGAAGATAGAAGTTAGGTAAGGATTGTTTATCTTTTTCCCACTTCTTTAATTCATATCTGTATGGGTTTCAGAAAATTTTATTTTCTAATTTGGATTGTTTAACTACATAAGTCAGTGATATTATCTTGTTATGCTTTCTTAGAATATATATATATATCATGTTGTTAGTTTGAGAACACAAGTATGCATAGTCCTTGAAAGTAACTGTAATAGAGTGAAAATGTCACAATACTGCCTGGAAATGATCAAACAGCCATACTTTTGGAGTGAGAATCTTTAATTATTGTGAAATGTTTACTGCAAGGTTTTTGTGCTCCTCCACTACCAGAGAAAGAGAGCAAATCTTTCACAGAATAAGCTGGAAAATGATCTCCGACTCAACAATTTAAGCTTATCATTCATATCTTTACTATCACTTGAGCCTGTGATGGCTGGCTAGATTCAGTCCACTACTGGGTTATCTGCCGAGAATCTCGAATCACACTAAATGAAGGACCACACAAGAGATAAACCCAACTACAGAGAATCCAACCATTGCTTTGTGGACATGGGAAAGATAAGGATTGGATTCTCACAGTCATCTGGAATCTGTATCTGTAGTGTGCCACCTCTTTGCCCCAATCCTGATTCCTAAGAATGTTTCGTTTTGTTCTTTCGCTTTGTCAATGATGAATTCACAATCAACTGTCAATCCCTTCCTGTGGATCTTAGACTTCCACATAGCACTCAGACAAGCGAAGTTTTTTTGAATTTTCTACAGATTGAATAAGGATTCCGTGGGCTCGGCCACCGACCTCCAAAGTGGTAGGAGGAGAAACACTCCTTTTACTTTGGTTTCAATGTCTGGCAAATTTTCATCTGCTTTTGAAAAAGATTCTGTATGGTGGAGCATTGATATAGTCGAGGATGAATATCACAGATTCACAGCAATTGGATTATCTTTAGTGGATTTGATTTAATTTGTATAAAAGAATGGTTCAATGAAGTGGAATTGTATACAAGATTGATTATCTCTAGTGATTTGAAACTAGCATGGATTGGATTATCTTCAGCAATGTTGCCTCGTTACACTGCTAAAATATCTTTAGAAGTGTTGTTATTTTTTGTTGGCAATTGTTAGTCGTGCCCATTCGAATCTGGAGTGGTTGGTACTTATCTTGCTTTTAGCTACCCTCTTGTACCTTAGCAGACTTTGAAGAGGCAAATTGGAATCTGCTTGCAGTAGGATCCATCAAAATGGTCCAGTTCCAAAGATTTAGGTGCTCCGTATCCACTCGAAAGGCACCGTCAGGTGTCTTGACATGCTGACAATTAATGAAAGAAGAAGAACATTCAGAATTTCCCCCCAAACGTTTTTGCAGATGTTGATTCTCACACCTTTTCTTTTCCGTTAATTCAATGATATGCAAACCAGCTGACTCTGCTGTTTGCCTGTCTATGGACAAGGTATAGTTTTTGTAAGGAGGTTTACATGCCAAGTAGCAGACATCTGCACCTCATCAAGCTTCTTGTGGATATTTTGGCATGCAACTCTGGAGCTTAATTTACAGTGGCAATTAATATTATTTGGCTTCATGAGTTGTGGTTGACGAGGAACACAGACCACAGAATCTAGTGGACAGGAGATCTAAAGTAAGCCTAAGGCACAAGTCAATTAGACCCGATTCAAAAGTAACAGCTGGGGTTTATCCTTCCCTGCTGCTTTACTTTTCCGTCGATCCATCAGCTTCATAATGGCTGCTACTTGCACAGAAGCTGTCCCTTTTACTAATAGAGAATTAAAGCTACTTTATGATATAATTAACATTGAAAAAAGGGAGAATTGACAAGATTAGTCTGTCTCACATTGTGCATGAGATTAGAATCAGCATAATACGCGATCTTTAGCTTCTTTTGCAGGGCTTGCGTGGACCTCCACACGCAGCATGCCCAGCTCGATCGCTGGGCTTATATAAGAAGAGGCCGAGGCCACGGCACTGTTGCAATTAAACCATTGTAGATACATGGCGTCGAGTTCGATGAGTGCGTCGTGGACCGCGAAGGAGAACAAGATGTTCGAGAAGGCGTTGGCAGTGTTCGACCGCGACACGCCGGACCGGTGGCACAAGATCGCTCACGCCATGGGTGGCAAGACGGCGGAGGAAGTGAAGCGCCATTATGATCTGCTTGTTGAGGACGTCCGTCGCATCGAAGCCGGTCAAATGCCTTATGCCAATTACAGGTCCTCCAACCGCAGAGGTACCTAGATTTGCAGCAAGCATAATCTCTCTCTCGTTTTCTGACTAAATTACTATGAACTGTCTCTGCAACTACTGTTCCATTGAGCTCTCTCTGTGCTCGCAAAGCTCCATGCTTCCAAAACTCCTCTGTGAAAAATAAAGAAAACAAACACACACATCAAGAACAGGCAAAAGAACAAGTATTTTGCTTCAGATCGACTTGCTGAAGTTGGATTACTGACATATTTAATACCACGTTATAGAATTAGCCTTTAATTATATAAATAGTAGTAAAACAAAAGGCTTTCGATGAGATATTTGCTGGCTTTCCAAGCTTTTGGCTTAGTGAGCATGACAGATGCTTCTTTTGGTGTCACTTTCACTGTTGCTACTTTTTGCCACCTTAAAAGTGTTTAATGGAAATTATTAAGAAGCTAAACCTTTTGTTTTTTTTGTTTCTCTTTGACAGGTTGAAGTACTACCTCAGGGCTCAGGGGAGAGGAACTGCAAAGCATCAAGCAATTTATTTCCCATATGTTAACTCCTCTTTTTCTGGATATCAGAAAGAAGAATCTTAAAGGACGGTCTATGTCGATATCAATTATGTTTGTGGTTTTAATTAGAAGGGTACATATGTATTACAAGATCAGATGTGTGTGATCTTGGAATAATTAGAATATTTCATGAAGTTTAGGACTTGTCAACCTGTAAGTGTTATGTAACTTGTAAGTGGGGCTTGTCAATGGAAACTCAGTGTTGTTGAACAGCAAGTCTGGTCAGTTCTCCTCAATCTAAAGAATCGATTGCGATATTAATTAAATTCTTTGATGATTACTTTAGAAGTGTTAGAGTATCATCCTTGCACCATAATATTCCAGAAACTTTGAACATATTTAGATATAAATATAAATTTTAATGTCATTTTAATGCAATAAAGTAATTTTGGTGTCGCAAATAGAGTTTGCATAAGCCATTATATATATATATATATATATATAGGGTATAGTTAGTATAAAATCCTATTTTATTAATTTTAAGGATTTTTTTTTATGAAAAAGATCTATTTTCTTTTGCTACAAAATTAGAATTGAAATTCATATATTAGTATTTATTTTCTTTATCTTAGGGTTTAGATATATATAAACATAAGACCAGATTCTTCGGTCCAAAAAAAAAAAAAAATAGATCAGGGGATGAAACATTTATAATTATGGCCAGATTAGAGCGCAAATCTTCTATACCACAAAGTGTTGTCCAGAGGATGAGCCACTCCATTCATTGTGAGATCCTATGGACCCCACCTGTTATACAAGTGGGGTTAATGGGATCCCACCAATGAGCGACCCCTGGTCTAGGAGCGAACCAGGGGTACGAGTCCAAAAGATCTCGTGTCGCCGGATCGTGGTCGCGATCCGACCGTAATTAGTTGTGATTCCACCCTTTGTTTACTATCCCCAAGTTATAGTTTAGGTCGGGGCGGATAACTTTCACCACTTGGAGGCCGCCAATAGTGGGCAAGTGACCAGGCTGCTGGGTGCCAAGCGAGGAGCGCTGACTCGCCTCGACTCAATCTATAACTTGGGAGGACGGTGAACCCAAGGAGGGATCGACCATGATCCGATTGTAATTACAAGTGCCCCATCTCCTAGTCTATTTTTTTTTAATTAGGGGATCAATTAGATGACGGTTCATCTCTTAATTATTAATAAAGCTTCCTTCTTTTAGCAGACGATGGCTTTTTATCCTAATTTATTTGGATTCTTTTCTTATCTTCTCCTCTGATCACTATCCTGTTCAAGGTGTCCTATTTTCATGAACACCGCAAGGAAAATTAATGTCGCTTTCCTAACTAGAAGAGATGTGAGGAGAAATGTTATTTGCTCCATTTTTTAATGTATATTCCCTTTTAAAAATATTTTTGAGTATTTAACACATATATACAAGTATTTTTTGACCATGTGAATTTATTATATGTCTTTATCAAAATTATTATGTAAATTATAATTTAAGAAATATATTAAAATTTAAGTTTTTTAAATAGAAAGAGAATGATATAAATTTTATCATAAAGTTTTAAAATTACCATACAAATTATAAATAAAATATATGATACTGCATATGATAGTGGGGCCCCGAAAAGGGAGATGACGTGCAGTCAGAAGTCAAGGGGACGTGGCGGTCAGAAGTCAAGGGGACGTGGCGGTCATAAGTCAAGGTGATGAGGCGGTCAGAAGTCAAGGTGATATGACGGTCAGAAGTCAAGTTGACGTGGCGGTCGGAAGTAAAGGAGATGTTGCGGTCAGAAGTCAAGGGGGCGCGGCGGCCAGAAGATAAGAGGATGTAACTAGCGGACTGTCGGGGTCTGGAATGACAGGGGTGGATATAACATACAGGTCTGGAACGACAGGGCTAGATATAACATACAGGTTGGAAACGACAGGGCAGGATGTATACAGGTCGGGATATGAAAGGAAAAGAGCGCAAGACCAAGTATAGGCAAGGGATATACGAGGTACGACGTACAGGTTAGGAACAACAGAGCTGGATATAACATACAGGTTAGGAACGACAGGGCATGATATATACAGGTCGGGATATGAATGGAAAAGAGCGCAAGACCAAGTAGAAGCAAAGGATATACGAGGTACGACGTACAAGTCAGGAACGACAGGGCTAAATATAACATACAGGTTAGGAACGACAGGGTTGGATATAATATACAAGTCAGGAATGATAGGGCTGGATATAACATACAGGTCAGAAACGACAAGGCAGGATGTATATAGGTCGGGATACGAAACGTAAAGAGCGCGAGACCACGTACAAGCAAAGGACCTACAAGATAAGAAATACATGCTGGGGAATACAACCCAGGATTTATACAAGCCAGAACATACGAGATACGAATATGTCAGGATTTACAAGGCTTGTGATCACAGGTAAGTGGTTACGGAAACACGGGTTGGGATTTATAGAGCAGGATACCAAGTGGGATATGCAGGTCACGAAACAATGGTCGGGGTTCACAGGGCGAGAATTACAGGACAGGGTGCATAGGTCATGGTTGAAGCTGGACGCACAGGTCAGGATTTACAGAGCTGGACACACAGGTCGAGATTTATAGAGTTGGACGCACAGGTTGAGATTTACAGAACTGGACGCACAGGTCAGGATTTACATAGCTGGACGCACAGGTCAGGATTTATAGGGCGGAGTGCACAGGGTCGGAGGCATAGGTAAAGGAAATCAAACCAGCCGAGCAGGTGCTAAATGACAAGCAAGCCAGGGAATCATAACCATCT
>JBBMJZ010000096.1:10389041-10405029 GCA_037833815.1 Zingiber zerumbet | reverse complement strand
AGAGTTCATTGAGGGAAGGGGAACTAGAAATTGCTAGGGATTTGTTTGCTTTGCACAGAGATTTCATTATTCCCTTTGCACAGCGTCGCATTGACTCTTCGCAACTAACACCTCCGCCTGCTTTCCTTCCACTTTCCTACCACCACGGGATCATCGTGTTTCGGAAGGGCGAAATCCAATCTGTCGACGACTTGCAGATCTAGGTCGGTATATGTTTTCTGGATCTTTGTCTGACTGCCGCCGCCTACCTCGCCCGTGCCGGCCTCTCCGTTGCCGTCCTTGAGAGGCGACACGTCCTTGGCGGCGCCGCCGTCACTGAGGAGATTGTTCCTGGGTTTCTCTTCTCACGGTGTAGCTACCTGCAGAGTCTCCTCCGTCCTTCCGTCATCCGGTACTCTCTTCTCATTCGCAACTCTGGAAATCTCGTCCTTTGTCCTTTTGACTTGGCGTATTTGAAGGGATTTGGAGTTGGCGAGGCACGGCTTGAAGCTTCTTCGGAGGAATCCGTCGTCGTTCACCCCTTGCCTCGACGGCCGATACCTTCTTCTGGGCCCTGATCCTGATTTCAACCATTCGGAGATTGCCAAGTTCTCAAAGAAGGACGCTTTATCTTTTCCAAGGTGAAATCCTCTTAGCATCTCCTGTTCTAATCCTTACCTATTCTAGGCATCGTTGCTTTTGCAAAAGATGAAAGCACATAAAATTTGCTGATTGCTGGTAAACTTCACCCATTCAACTAATTCAAGACATGTTTTTTTTTTACAACCAATTTGTAACAATCTGATTCATCATTTAGAAATAGCTTCCATATTGTCTGTCAATGTATCACCTATGGTATGATAGAGGTTCATATTCATGTAGAACGATCCCCCCAAACAAATGCACACGCTGGATGTAAAATTGTTTACCAATATAAATTTTTTGAGAATATAAAAGGGGCCTCTATGCTTTTACACATATATCGCATGCAATGGAGACCATTGGTTGAATTCAATAACTGAAAGCATGTAGATTTATGAATTTTTTTCTCTCTATTATTCAGATATGAAGAGCAACTAAAGAAATTCTGTGGATTTATGGACTATCTTCTTGACTCACCAACTCCAGAAATCAGTCATGATCATTCATCCCTAATGTGTCAACTGAAGGATAAATTACGAAAATCCACATTTTGGGGTCATCTTGTCCAACAAACTGTGACATTAGGACAAAAGGATATGTTGTGAGTGTTCTCATTACTCATTACCTATCACCTTTAACTTTTTTTAACATCAAATCAGTACAAAATTTTTGGTTTTACTAGTTCTTTGGGAATGCTTTTCCAAACTTCTTTTGAGTGCAAAAGCATTTTGGGAGTTCGATAATGTGTTCGATAAACTTATGCTTGAACTACTTTTGCTCAAAGCACTGCATTGGTCACTTTCCAATGCTGATGGCAGAGTGCATTACAAAAATTATTTTCCTATTCCTAACTGATCTTACTTTTGGTAGGGATTTCATGGATCTTTTGCTTTCTCCCGCATCAAAGGTTTTGAACAATTGGTTTGAGGTTGATTTCTTAGTGGATTGGTCCATAAATTTGCTTCAGCGAGTATTTAACGTAGCAATTCATCCCTCATTTTCTTTAGCATATTGCAGACTGAGATACTAAAGGCAACACTGGCCACAGATGCTGTTATTGGAACTACGGTAAGAATATCCATTCAAGCAGCATCTTATTATCAATGGTTATGCAACTAGGAATAATCTGTGTCTAAATTTATTTATCAAGCAGTGTATTTTTTTTTTCTTTTTTTTTGCACATGTAATTAGTTATTTTGCAGCTTGATGCCTGTCAGATGCTTTAGGAATAGAAAAGTAAATTCATTCAAGGACACCTATGTTGCATGGATATGGGTACAAGTATTGTATTGGACACGACACGGATACGGCGATATGGAAAATTTTAAAAATATAAGGCACGGTATAACTAGGATATGACAATTATTAAAAATTATAAAAATATTATATATATATATATATATACACACACACACAATAACAACAACAACAACAACCAAGCCCTTTCCCACTAAGTGGGGTCGGTTGTATGAATCCTTTTACGTCATTGAGCTCTATCTTTTACTATATCATCATCTATATTTAAATAAATTTTATCTTGTTTTATTGTTGCTAACCCAGTCTTTTTTAGTCTTCCTCTTACTCATTTGATATGCATGTTTATCATAGTTTCATATTACCTAATTGGAGCATTTATTGGTCGTCTAAGTACATGTCCGTACCATCGTAAACGTGTCTCTTGGAGTTTTTCCTCAATAAATGCACTTTCTCTCTAATGCTCTCATTTCTTATTTTGTTCATCCTCGTATGTCCACATATTGACCTCAACATCCTCATCTTTGCAACTCTCATCTTCTGCTCATGTGCTCAAGTCATAGTCCAACATTCAGCTCCATATAACATAACAAGTCTAACTGCGGTTTTATAGAACTTACCTTTAAGTTTAAGAGATATTTTACGGTCACATAAACACTCGATGCTCCCCTCCATTTCAATTATCCTGCTTGTATTCTATGTAAGACATCTCTCTTAATTCCTCCATCGTTTTGCAATAATAATCCTAAATATTTAAATCTCTCGGCTCTGGGTAACTCGTCCTCTCCTATCTTAACAATTGTCTTTACTTCTCATATTGCTAAACTTAAATTCCATCTATTCTGTCTTTAATCTACTAAGCTTAAAACCTTTCCCTTCTAGTGTTTCCCGCCAAGATTCTAGTTTAGCATTTACTCCTTCACGTGTTTCATCTACCAAAATAATATCATGCAAATAACATGTACCATGGTACTGTGTCTTGAATATGTGCAGACATAATTGTTACGATCATAATTTAATTAAATAAATATAGAAATTGTATTGGCATGACATGACATTTATCAAAATTACATTATTCCTGTTAAACACCAAAATTCCGACATCTTTCAAGATTTTAAACCTTAAACCAAACTCGCTTCTAGACGTGCTTATTTTTAATTGCCTTTTTTCAGTTTGTTGGTTCTTATTGCAGTTGTTGCAGTTTTTCTCTAGAAACCTTCAATGTAGTTGTAAATGTCATGTGGACCTTGAAGAATGGTCCTCTTCCTACTATTGTTTTTGTGCATGTACACTGGTGCACATTTGGAATTGTGAAACAAGGTTCTTCAAGTGGATAATGACATTTTAGGTTGCAGCTTGATGCTTCACTTAAGTAGTTAAATGCGGTTAACCTCATTTGGAGAATAGGTGTTAGTTTCAAGTTGTTGTTTTCAGGAACTCCCCTTTGTGGGGCTATGATAATAGTGTGGACAGAGGTCTCTTGGTCCTCTATGTGATAGCCCTATTCTTCTTTTAGGGGGAACATGGTTGTAGTTTCTAGAACATGAGGGAGATGTTTACTTCATCAATCCTTCCTAGACAATGGGGATAAATCTGGGATTAGTTAATAATGAAAGTGGATGTCAAAGATAATTTAGTCAATTAGCAACATTAGACATGTATCTATAAGGCGAAAGAAAATTAATTCCTACACTTTGGAACTAATCATGTTGTTATATACTCTATGGATAAGCTACCAGTTAATCTCCATGATTGGTTGTTTTGCATGTTGTGTAACTGTGAAGTCATCAGCATAATCGTTTCAAAAGCACCACTTACAAAAGAGTTGAAGTTTACTCGTACTGAAATGTGTGTTACAGGATTATCCTTTTACATGGGCCTCCAGGAACGGGCAAGACATCTTTGTGTAAAGCATTGGCTCAAAAGCTTTCTATACGTTTCAAGTCAAGGTTTGATGGTGTAACAACTCATTTTATGCCTATTGCTCAGAGTCTTTGGCTATGCTGATATTTGAGTTGATGCTACCAATTCCTTGTAATAAGGTATCCCTTGTGCCAGCTGGTAGAAGTCAACGCACACTCATTATTTAGTAAATGGTTTTCAGAAAGTGGGAAATTGGTATGTTCTGTCAATTTCATTAAAATGCATGTCTGTCAATAGTTTTTCATAGAAATTATTATATATACAGACTGCATTTGGAGTATAAATATCAATTCAAATATTGTCGTTGCCCTCATCGCTTTAATGAGGTGATTTTCAATTAGCTTTTCTTGGTACTCTTCCAGGTTGCTAAGCTTTTTCAGAAAATTCAGGAAATGGTGGAAGAAGAAAATAGCCTTGTGTTCGTCTTGATTGGTTAGATTCATTTTTGTCTATTTACATCTTCTTTTTGATACTTAGCAAGTTTTGAATGATCATTCATCAAATTATTGTTATCCAAGGTTCTAAAAGTTATCGTTGATGGCATGTCATCTGAGCACGTGTTGCTATTAGAACCATATTTACAATTGGTGTTGTGCATAGAAAAGTATTGTTTAAATAATTTTAATGACCTAATCAAGATAAACAATGTGATGAAGTGGGTTTGCATCTACTACCTACTGAATAATATACAACAATTTGGATTGAAACTTATAACATCTACCAATATGACATTAAGCAAATATATGCATATGAAAAAGTTTATAAGATCAGTGCACCAAATCGTTAATTGAGCATATCACTCATAAGTTTTAACTCTCTCTCTCTCTCTCTCTCTGATTTTATTATTGCTTTATTAACTTGATTATGCACCAAAATCAATTATCTTCATGTAGTCTGTTCCTTCATACCCAATGTGGTCTTGACTTATTTGCATGGACGAGGTGGTATAATTGAAAATAGGCATATGAGGTTGCATGTGGGTATGCAGCATGCATAATTTATTAATCATGCTACTTCATTGTAGAGCATATAACGTGCTATGTCATACATAACATGTTGGCTACATGAATTTACTTTACAAAATAATATTTTGGTTTGCATTTATTTTTATGATATGCATGATGAACATACTTTGGAATCCTAAACTGGAACTTCAGTCTTTCAATTCAAATAAAATCAATTTAACAACTTTATCAAATAAACTACAGTAATCTAACTAGGCATATTTCATTTTCTGTCTCACATGCATATTTTGTTTCTTCATTATGATAGTAGATATCATCATATTTTTTATACTAGGGAGTCACAATAATGTATCAGAAGCAAAAACAAGCACATCAAAAAAAATAAAAAATCCATGTGTTGTTGACCCTTCATTTTAATTACTGGTTTTTGTTAGGTAAAAATGGATAGATGTTATACAATGTTTTAACCATCAGACAGTTCTTTGTTTTATTTTTAATGCTTCATCCTACCCATTACAATCTTCAATGTGTGCACATAACATATTTGCATCCTTAATTTCCATAAAAGTTACCCATCCCAGGTCTTGTTACTTTAATATTAATGTTCAATCTCCAACTAATGGCAGTTTACTATACACATCCATTATTTTACAAATTGTAACGCTCTGTATGGGTCATAATCAGTAACTTTCTTACCACTTGTTGAATACTCAATACTCTTATTCCCTTAATTAAATCTTACTCCAAAACTGTTTTTTTATTTAATGTGTAGATGAAGTTGAAAGTCTTGCAGCTGCTAGACAAGCAGCCTTGTCCGGTTCAGAACCATCAGACTCCATACGGGTGATACTTAAGAACTTGATTTCTAACACTTCTGGTTTCCAATATTGGGTCATCATAGCTCTGATGTTTTCTTTTCTTCCTTCTATTATGTGCTACTTACTTATATTACCTGTTGTATACCAGGTTGTGAATGCATTGCTTACTCAAATGGATAGATTGAAAGCTTGGCCTAATGTGATAATTCTGACAACATCCAACATAACAACAGCCATTGGTAACTGGTTCATGTTTTTTTTCTACATTGGTTGGATCAGCAATTATATGATATGAAGTGACACTTGTGAATTTGATTATATACTACCTTGAACAATTTGTGTTTTTCACAATTTGCCATAAACCACTTGATGTTTCCTTTGCACAAATTAAACATCATCTGCCAGCTACCCGCCTGTAGAATCTTTATTAAACAATTCATGGCTTGCTGCAATATAACTGCATGATAGACCCCTCTAGAAACTAGGGGAGAGAATTGCTGCAATGAAGGTCCACGTTCCTTAAAAGAGAACCAAGTAGATAGACAGATGCAAGTTCTCATGCATTCTTCTCTCAGCTAAAAATACTCAGATACAATTAAAATAAATGTGAAAGAATAGACAGTTTTGTATCTTGTGATGTTGCAAAACAGTTCACATTTACTGTGTGAAAATTAACTTCATGCAGAACTGAGATTGATTAGTGTATTAATGGGTACCAGTGTAAGCTCAAATTTGTTTTGCCTGAAGCTTCATGAATTTCAGAAAATTGGTGACTGATTTAAGTGATTTTGCTCTTGGCAAATTCAAGATATGAAGAATTTATACTATGTGCTTCTGGATTTTGATATCCATGCAGAACACGTGTCATGAATAATGATACATAGGGTCTGCAGGTCGTATAAACATATAGAAATATCCCTAAATCTCTTTGGCTCTTTCTGTTCTGCTGCATAAGGTCCAGTTGCTTCCATGCGTCAATCCATGTAAAATTTAACTCTGTTTAACAAAATCTATCATACTATTCCTGTAAAAAAAAATTCATATTTGTGAGCTTACCTGCAAAAACACACCCCTGGAGTTGAAAATGTCACCTTCTATTTTTTGTATAGAAATAAATTTAAAATGTATTGCATATTGATTATTTGTTACAAAGCATATCTCAAGGTTCTTTTCTAGAAATACTAAAGATGTGGAATACTGAGTTCATTCTACTTTGTTTTATAGATCATAGTAAAAGTTATTATGGAATCTTTTATGATCCTCATGGACCTTTCCAAACTAAGCAAATATGTACTTCTGTTTATACCTTTAGGGGTTGAATAGCATTTACAAAGTCATTCAAAGAAAATAAAAGAAATGAGGGCATGATAGATGGTTCAATAACTAGTACCATTTCCTGTCTGTTTAAGAATGTTATGGTCACACATCTGATGTTTTATGAAACCCTTCTTAATTTGGGTGTTAAAGCCAGAATTTGGGGATCTGGAGATGAAACACAATAACACATATAACAAGTGATCGCATCAGGGTTCATATTGGTGATCCCCTATCCAATTTGGATGCAGGTCCTATATATATGATGCATATGCAATGGTATGGAGGATTATGTCTCCATTTTTTTTTTTTTTTGTAAATTTGAGAATCAGACGAGTTACTTTCTTTGCTAATAAGCCTTGTATGTTGACAAAAAAAAAATGGTGAGGATGATCTATTTATCCTTTGTAGCTGGTCTAGTTGTGTAAATATTGCTGGAAGCATAGAACAAACTCCCAAATTATAGTCTATCATCCTGTGGACTTTTTCTTGTAACATAAGGACTAGTTGAACCTAAGGTTTGTTTTTGCTGAAGTGCTTGTTAACAAAATGCAGTCATGGCTCAAATCAACTGGTCTAGGTTTATCCTTGACAGTAGAGGAATGAACTAAATAATCAGTCAAATTGTATGGCCAATGCAAGTAATTCTGTAACTACTTGTCAACAACTACTCATTGTTGCTATGTTTGATAGCTTAGACATATTAACTATATGGGTTAAGTTGTTTAGTGGTTTCCACTGTCAAATATATAAGCTCACCTTTGTTTAGGTTGCAGATATTGCTTTTGTTGACCGAGCGGATATCAAGGCTTATGTAGGCCCTCCTACACTGGAAGCACGATATGAAATATTAAGGTCATGCCTAGAAGAATTATTGCGAGCTGGGATTGTTTCATATCCTCCTCAGGTACAATTTTTAATTTAAGATCTCATAATGCATAAAATTTTACATGGCATATGCAAGCTGCATGAGCTAGCATCACCATAAAATCAATATTCATTGTGGAAGGGCAGTGTCCATATGCTACCATGGTTGAGAAATTATTTAAGTGTTTAACATTAATTTTATTCATTCAGAGAATGTTTAACATATCTCAGGCTTCTCTAACAAAAATCGCTTTTATAGGAAAAGTTCTTAGTTAGCATGGTCTTTGAAGAAAAAAAAATCTAAGGTGTTTCAATAAAGCTGAAAACATTGCTTAAACTTACAAAAAAAAACTCCATAATTCTTCCACAATTTTTTTTCAAATTAAAATATTAATTATTTAGCTATTTGGTTATCTTCCAATTTTGTTCTGTTAATTATTCTCTTTGTACTAGTGAAGTCATAATTTTGATGTCAAAGAGCAACACACTAGAAATAACTCAGCATCATTTAATAGTAGTATTCTTGGCCCCGCGGGTTGATACAGTTGCTAACTACATGGGTGATTGCTCCAATAGGTCTTGGGGTCAATTCCCAACGAGTACAAAATGCTGTGTTGGGTGCTTGCATATATCTTTGTTATTAGAGTCTTGAAGAGAATGCATCATACTTTTGAACCTTGATTGACCCAACTGTTGGTCTAAAAAAAATGAGAACCCAGATTCTTATTGGGCTAGTTTCTCTCAAAGACTAGATACAAAAAAGGGGAAAAAACTGATTTGACTATCCGGTTTTTTGAAAGCCAAAAAACCTAAGTGAGTCATCAAAAGCATCCCCTTAGTTTTATCATATAGAGAAAAAAAAGGTTGACAAAAATACCTTAATCTCAACTACATAAGACAAATGATATATTTGACTTTTGAATCAATGAATTAATTAGTAAATCTTTTATATAATGAAAATACAAAACATCAAAATCTCATCCAATATTACCTATTACCTTTGACTCCTATAATCATTAAACTCACTTGTTGGTCATCTCTCCTAATCTCAATTTGGCAGTCCTTGTCATTGATCTTTGATGTTGGGCAAAATAACAATTATTCTAGAGGCTCGTTTTCATAAAGGGATTTCAAAGAAGAAACAAGAAATCGTCAAAACATAGAGACGTTGTCTCTAGGTTTAATCGAATAAAATTGATTCAAAACAAAAAATAACGCCCTAACTTCAACTGAACAATTGTTTAAATAGATATAAAATCTTACAATAACAACAACCAAGCCTTATCCTACTAGGCGGGGTTGGCTATATGAATCCTTTTACGTTACTGAGTTCTATCTCCTACTATATTATCATCTATACTTAAATAAATTTAATCTTGTTTTATTGTTGCTAATCAAGTCTTTCTTTTCCTCGTTTGATATGTGTAGTTTATCATAGTTTCACATCGCCTAACTGGAGCATTTATTGGTCTGAGTACATGTCCATACCATCTTAAATGTGTCTCTCGGAGTTTTCCCTCAATAGATGCAACTTCGACTTTCTCTCTAATGCTCTCATTTCTTATTCTGTCCATCCTCGTATGTCTACACATCAACCTTAACATCCTCATCTCTGCAACTCTTATTTTCTGCTCACGTGTTCGAGTCATAGCGCAACATTCAGCTCCATATAATATAGCAGGCCTAATTGTGATTTTGTAGAACTTTCCTTTAAGTTTCAGAGGTACTTTACAGTCATATAAAACACCTGACAATCTTCTCTTTTTCAACCATCCTGCTTGTATTCTAGGTAAGACATTTCTCTGAGTCCCTCTATCGTTTTGCAAAAATGATTCTAAATATTTAAATCTTTCGGTTTTGGGCAACTCGTCATCTACTATCTTAACAATTGTCTCATTACATTTAATATTGCTAAACTTAAATTTCATATATTTTGTCTTTATTCTACCAAGCCTAAAATCTTTCTCTTTTAGTGTTTTCCGTTAAGATTTTAGTTTGGTATTTACTCCTTCACCGAAAAGGCAAAATCTTTGAAGCCACCGAAAAGGATTCCACCCAGTAACCAATTATAGATCTTTGAACGAGCTTCAATTTGATATATTAAAGTCACGTGGTTCAACCCAAGTCAAAAGTTATGACCTCTTAAAACTTGGATCCTCCTGCATTAATCTTCCATCATTATTCTATATCCTAGGCCTATGGTACAGATTGTTGGTCCTCCATGCTTTTAATCCTCGATGCAATCAAGTGTAGGTTCTCTATGCTACAATCCCCACTCATGTATTTCACAGTCCACAACCACATTAAGGGCACTAACAAACTACAAATTATAGAGTTTGTGATGTGAAATTTGTTTATATGACACAACATATTAGTCTTCTTCATTACTTAAATATATGATTTATGAATAGAACAAATAAATTTGCAGTTTAACAGTTGAGCGAGCATAGTCACTCCAACCAATGGACTAGCTGGGTCAATGTTTGGGTAGACATGTGGTTCAACTAATGAATCAACCGGTTTGACCTCTAGATCAGTGATCCAAAGCTTGTCTTGTTTGATTTCCAATTTGATTTTAATAACTAAGGGAACATGGAACACAAATTTTCTGTTTTGCTACATGGTAACCCGTTATTGCACAAACTTAGAAAACTGTGCTTAATGCAAGGTGTCAAGATCTATGGCATCCACTACTACAACAGTAGAACCACATTAATCCATTAGTGAGGTGGATAAATTTGCACATAAGCCTGAAGTGGATGGCCTTGAACATTTTCCATTAGCAAGCAACAATCTAAGTTCATAACTTTATTTGCTTGGGTGTTAAGTGGCAGCCAATTTTTGCCACTTGAACTTGACATTGGTGAGAGTAGTGATGTGCAACTTGGACTCATAAGTGCAAATCCTCATGTCCCTTGTATATTGCATGAGAGATTAGTCCTTGATGAGCATTGTGAGATAGGATTGCCTTTTTGAAAGATGAGCAACTGAGGTAGAGCATGTGGTCATGGTTGTGGTTTTATGGCTGCCACAGATAAAATTCCTTGTAAACCAAAGTCGTAGTCCTTAAATAAATGGGAGTGGTTCTTTTGAATCATAACCATTTATGTATGTGCTCCTTGACATAGATATAATCTTTTGGTAAGAAGATCTCAAGTCAATTGTGTGATGAGAAGATTCCTATTGCACATGCTATAAATCTTTCTCACTTTAAGTTATGAACCATTCAGAGTTTTTGACGTTGTCTATGATAATATGTTTAACAACCTTTAATAATAACAAATTAATAATCATCTTTACCTAATAATATGACTATTGATTAAATGATATCATCAAACATTAACTTAATAAGCAATTTTTAAATCACAATATAAATTTTAACCAAAACTAACATTACCCTAACTAAATTATTAGCCACACAACCTTACCTAGTTATCAAATTAAATTAATTAAGGCATATCACCTATTAACTTAACTAAATTAATATTTCTTCCATATTCATTTCCTTACTTCCCCTTTATGTTGCTCCATCTTGAAACTCTTCTTCCACATGCTCATGCAACTCCTCCATCCTGAGACTACACACAATGAGAAATTAAAGAACAACAATTGAAGGATGGGATAATCTTAATCAGGACAACAACGTCCATTAAGCTCTCTACTTTCATCACTAAATTGAGTGGAACCTGGGCTGGGACTCTCCATGTTGTTGGCTTCATCTCTTATTCACTTGATGTATTTGAAAAGCTGTTAACGTCATTCTGGTTTCAATAATAGTAGGTTTTTCCTCTTGGGTACATTAAATATGCTTCAGACGTCTGTCTGACTTCTCTTTTGGCAAGATTCTAGTCTCACTTGCCTCTGTGTAAGGTTCTTTCTCTCTCTTTTGATATTATTTAAAATTTTAGCAAAGGAATTTGTGGGTTTGGCCTTTCTACTCACGTCAATGTTCCACCTTTTTCCGTGACTAAAGATGTTGAAATCGTTTTAGGTGTATCATGGAATAATATCATGCCTTAATATAATGTTTAAAAGTGCCCACCAACTGCTCGGGCTAGCTTTTATTGTATGGTTTTGGTTCTCCAGGTTTGTGTTGGTGCCTTGCTGTTAAGCTATTCAGCACTGAAAGAGACACTCCATACATCTCAGATGGATGAATCTGATGGGCCCTTTGACCACTCCAGTCTACTTCTTGATGCTGCAAAAGCATGTGAGGTAATTGAATGTTTCTTTATTGGTAAGGATTTATATAAAAATTCCAATTAATTGCAATATCTATTACTGAATTGTCCAGGGATTAAGTGGAAGAGGTTTGAGAAAGCTGCCTTTCTTGGCTCATGCAGCTCTTAAGGACCCATATAATTGTGATTCAAATAAGTTTTTGCTCATGTTAATAGAAACCGCAGTGCGAGAACTTTCTGAATCGAAAACATAATCTCTCATCTTCAACTTTGTGGATAGTTGGCAATGACAGAATGTCATTTCATGTGATAAATTTTGCTCAGTGCTGTGCCATCTTTACATTATCAGAATAGGACACTTAAGACAGCTGAACCATAAATGTACTGGAAAAAGTTTTAGATTGATCTCAATTGAGTATGTTGATTATCTTGTATCAAGTTTGTTATGATTTCATCAATAATATTGCTGGAAATATGTAAATAAGCAGCATGGCTACAATCTTCTCAATCTATGCAAGATGCAACACTGGAAATGTTCATTTGGCCAAATGAGTTCTTCATTTGCAGGTAACTAGTTTATTCGTCTGGAACCAACACAAAGCGAACTGCTGAGGTTGGAATGGGTAATACCATCTGATGAGGTTCGTTTTCATCATTTAGCATTGGAAATTCTCATGCTTTACACCTCCTGCCTCGATTAGAAAATCGTGTGCTTCATGGTCTCTCTGTTTGCCATCTCTTTTTCCACAGAGATGTCAAACAGGGTTGCTTGATGGTTTATTATTGTATCCTCTCTTAAAAGGGTCCTATGTCATTGTTGAGCTTGCTAGCTCAGAATTTATTGCCATGGTCAGTAGGAATTTTGATGATAGAACTCTTATCTGTTGCTTGAAAATTGCAACCACAAGTAGAATTTGTTATTTGCTCTCATCTATTCGAAAGAGTTGTTTCTCGGGGAATTTCTTTAGTTGGTACCTCTTGTTGCCTCTCTTCTTGGTACATTGACTTTGATAGGATGGAGGTCAAAGGTGGTGAAACTGCATGAGCATATTTCCAACTCCCTGCGGACTCCTTGAACACACAAGTAATATAAACAAAAGTTATTACTTCTTCATCTTCATGGGACCATAACAAGTCCCTGAAGGAAAGTTGTAGTCTTTATGAACATGAGACCACAAATATAAAGTGGCCCGCCAAAGAAGACTATAGGAGATCCCTTGCTTGATGATTCAGAGTTTGCTATAGGCAAGTTGTTACCTCTTCGCACAAGTTCACACAACTTGGAATGCCATTCGCCAGAGGAGTTATACTTTGTTTGGGACGTGTGGAACAAGCATTGGTATAATGTGTTTGCATGCAGTGGATCCGTTGCTCGCTAATCCCGTATTTGTTGCTCTGGTAACTGTCAAGCTACTTTTGTTATTTATTTTTTTTGTTTTATAATCTAGGTGTCCAAATCTTTATTGAGCCAATTAGTCCAGGGGTGGTTGGCCCTTCTCCATAGTTCACCTATCTGATAAATCTGAAAGCGCTTGCGGTAGTTCATTGGCAGCTGATCTATTGTTGTAGGGTTGTGCGTGTTCCGAACCCAGTCCTGTAATTGTGGATCAATCAACATAGATTTTTCTGTCAAATTAAGTGTCCATGCATGTCGCAATCGAGGATTGATTCTGTTCTGCTAGGAATTCACATTGAGAGCTTACTCTGCATCGTGCTCGTGGAGGCAGCTACTCTATTAGTTGTATTTGTTGTATTCTATTCACACTGCTACATACTCGTAAACTAGAAAAGAAGGTCGTCTACCTCTAGGATTAGATGGGCAAAACCTAAACAATTAAATTATTAAACAAAATCAATGCATGATGTGGGTTTTTTTGTAGTTTTCATACACCAAATTTTAACAATTTACATGCATGGTATGATTTCAAGTTGACAGATCATAAGTAACTATAAATCAATCAATTCTCATCCTAATATTGGGGTTTAATCCTTAATTTTAAGTTGATTTCTTACCTTTTAATGGTCTCATGAGAATTAATAATTACGTATATTCGAGATTCATGTTTTTTTACGAGCTTCGCTAGTATTGGAGCTAATATCTTCATTTAGTCAAAATAGACAATCCTTTATAATTGTAGATTTTAATTTCTCATTCATTTAAAAAATTAATTTATGATGATTTAACTAATTAGTTTTACGAATCAATTTTCAATAGCTTAAATATTATATATATAAAGTAAAAGGTTTATCATTTTATTTCCATTTCTATATTAAGAAAGCAAAGCTTTACTATCGATTTTCCATGTCTTTTTAAACTCACTTGGTGGAATTTGCTTGACTTCTTTTCATGTTTTATTGATTGACTTGGAGCATCGACCTATTATTATGTTTAATTATTATTTCTATCTCCTTAATTGTATATATATTAAAAAAGATGCATGGTATATAGAGAACTTTAATTAAAATATTGCAAAGCCTGAGGTTCACCCACTTGGCTATTCCATACTATTAGAACTAAATATCGAAGGTTAGTTAACATACAGTACTATAATAAGATACCAGATTTAGGAGATGCTATAATCATCCGTATTTCTTAATTTATTTTGATGACTAATAAAATTTTTTTATACGACCGGACACTTATTAGAACTAGAATAATATTAAAGGTTAAGTTAACATGCAGTAATATAATAAAATATAAGGTTTAGGAGACGTTATAATCAGGTTCAGTTAACATACAGTAATATAATAAAATATAAGATTTAGGAGACGTTATAATCATCCGTCTTTTTTGATTTATCCTGATAATTAATAAAAAATTTTATAAAATCGGATCAGTTATTTCCAAACTTAATTGGATTATAAGATTTGGATATTTAGATTATCAAAGTTTTAAACTATCCAATGTAGATATGGCGCGGTGGTAAAACAGTGGGGCTCCTTCGCACGCAGTGAGAGTTCACATCTCATACTGGGCATTTTTGAAACTAGTGACAAGCTAGGGTCCCCTCCAAAGTATTCCTATGTTTTTTGAATTTATTCTAGTGGCTTGTAAAACTTTTTATAGGGTCAAATTAATTATTTTTAAAATTAATCCGTTTGAATAATTAGATACATGAATTATAAAAAAAGTTTTAAGTCCAAAATAAGAATAGGAAAATATTTATGGTTCATTTGTTAAAATCAAAGAACTAACAATTTAAAGGTACCTTCAATGAGAGATTTTTAAAGAGATTTGTGAAATAAAAAATGTGAAGAAAAAGCTCACCTATTATGAATGCAAAATTTGAGATTTATAGTTTAAGAGTGATAGTAAAATTTTAAATCTACACTTTCATTTTAATTAATGATGCATTAAAAAGTTAATAATGTAGGTCTAGAAAAAAGTTATAGGATTTTTTTTTATTGGGGAGAGAGTGATATGCTTTTGTGCTTTTGATATGGAATTGAGATGGTATACTAAAGACTAAAAAAAACGTAGTTCTATTAACACTTAAGTATAATATTATTATAAAATGTCTCTCCTCACCGTACAGACACATTCAAACACTTCATGGGTCGAGAAGACCGTTGGGATAATCTGCTACATTTTATGAATTTGTGATGGCCAACCAATGACATCTTTTCTCACATTTTAGAAGATATGTATCAATTGAAATATTTGTTTAAATCACAGATCTGTTCATTCTGAAAGATGGATGACAAAAGAAAAAAAAAAAGATAGACTGCGCTATAGTTTAAAAAAAAACATAATCGAAATGATATGTAGACGGATTCTAATTGCTATGAACTAATTTGTAGTCATTTTCTCATCCATTTGGAAATTGAATAGAACGAATTCTTATCCTCCATCTCAAACTCTCACAGTAAACTCCGAGTGATAAACTCCCGGGCTAACAACCACCAATTAGCCAAACTTGCATCGCAAGTGACTCCCATGAATTGCGATCACAACATCAACGATCGAATCGTTAATTGTTCACTTTCTGATTGGGATCATCTCGATCATGATAGTTGCAAACTCGCGGCCACGATGGGCACTAGT
>JBBMJZ010000096.1:10324823-10338519 GCA_037833815.1 Zingiber zerumbet | reverse complement strand
GTATGTTTGGGGATGCATGCACGCATCAAGGAACATGCCCGCGCCCCCCCGGGGTCCTATAAAAGGACCCCCAGGCTTCGTCGAAGGTATGCATACACATCACTGTAGCCATAGTTACGCTGCCTCTCTTATTTCTCGTTGCCTGACTTGAGCGTCAGAGGGTCGTCGCCGGGAAACCCCTCCTGGCCCGACTTCGTTGCAGGTTCACCGGAGCGTACGAGAAGCCAGCGGAGAGCGCCACATCCCCAGCGTCCGTCGACTCAGCGCTCGGACAGGATCAATGCCGATCAAGAGAGGGTGACCAACGACGGAGCCTCTAAGGCACTGGTCGGCTTGCCCCTGCCTTCAGGTTGTAACAATCTCTCATATTATGCGTCGTCGAATGGTGATATGAGCAGAACAGCAACGCCCACGGTTGGGACTTCTAAGCCCATGGTCACTCTGCATCGACGTGCTGAACGACATGCGTTCGATTTTCCTGATGTTGCTGGGCAGCTCCCGCCCGGTGCCCTTTTGGTGGTTGGTTACTGCTGGTCGACCGACGGTCAGGGGCGATGGTAGGCTCGGCTGTCACTTTCTTCTTTCGTGTTACTTGGGCCTCCTCCACGTTGATGTATTTGCTAGCGCACCCAAGCAGCTAGTCGAAGTTTTTTGGCGGCTTTCGGATGCGTGAGCGAAAGAATTCGCCCTTTGTAAGTCATTGCGAGAAGACACTTACCAATATCTTCGAGGTGGCCGATGGGATGTCCATGGCCACTTGGTTGAACCTTTTTATGTAGGTCTTCAACGCTTCTTTAGGCCCTTGTTTTACTGTAAACAAGTTAATGCTTATCTTCTGGTATTGGCGGCTACTAGGAAAATGTTGTAGGAATGTCGCCCGAAAGTCTTTGAAGCTATGGATTGATCCGATCGGCAGGCGTCTGAACCACCTCTGTGCCGATCTGGAGAGGGTGGTGTAGAAAACGCTGCACTTGACCTCGTCGGTGTACTGATGGAGTGTAGCCATGTTGTCAAACTTGATTAGATGGTCTTTAGGGTCAGTGGCCTTGTATATTCTCTGATCGTCAGAGGCTTATAGTGGGGTGACAACTGATCGTCGAGAATCTCTTAGGAGAACTTCCTGTTGATCCGTTTGGGAGAGTCGTCGAGTCAGGGCACTTTGCCTTTCCACCCATCTCGAATGAGCGCGCCCTCAGAAGAGGATCCTTATGTCCTTTCATCTCACCCTTACTCTTCTGAGGGCATGAGGAATAATGCCTGGTGATAGGGAATCAACGCATTCAGTGCTTCCATGAAGGTGCCAGTCAGCCTGTGGTTTAGTTTGTAGCTGACGGAGTCTTTCTCTTGGGCTCTTTGATAAGCTCGTTGTCATGTTGTCGATGTAGCTGGGTTGTTCAGCGCTCAGTAGTAGTCTGTCGTCTCCTGTTGCTGCTGCACGATCTTTGCATCTTGAGCATTTCTCAACATTTCTAACTCTTCTTGCGTCAATGTCAGGTGGTGGGTCATCCAGCGTCTTCTATCTTCACATTTCGGCTATAAGTAAAGACTTCCCACAGACTGTGTCAAATATGATCATGTCCACAAGCTGAGAAGACGACAAGCTAGGAATGCGGCTCTATGGTTGACTTGATGAAGACTCCTCATTGTCCTACAAAACTAAGAGCATTAGTGTCAGGAAGGGATTATAGTGTCACTGTAGTATCTGTGCATGCATTTCAAAGCATGCATACGCTTTTCAAAGCACCCTAGGAAAAGATAAGTCAAAAAGTGTCTCTAACACCTTTCTTAAGAAGGCACTCAAATATCTGATGCAATAGGTTAGAATTTTTTAAAGTACAATTTGCATGCTGGACATGCTTTGTTGTCGGTGGCACAAACATCCAAAAGAGTACGATGAGATATGTAGGTAGGTCCCCCTATAGGCCGATCGGATGTCGCTCGACAAGGATGTCCCAGCTGGTCATATTGAATAAGGCTTTCCTGTTATCGAAAGATTGCCTTTTGTCCGACCGGACATGTTGTCCGCTTAGTAAGGACGGTGGGCCTGGATATTTACTATTTGTCTCTTAATCCTAGTTGTAAGCTTCTAGTGGATGATCGTTCGGACGATCACGTCCGATTGGCATTGGAGGTCGTTCGGTCAACTTCACCCGATCTATGGACTTGGGCTTTTGACTATTTTGATTTTAACCTCCACGTTAGCCACTCTTCCTTTCTTTGACCAATCTTTGGCGGGGCCCCTCTTCATTATCGTATTAATTGAGAACTGGCAGAAGGAAATCTATATTAGTTGAGATTTGGCAAGAAGTTATGGTGGGTTAAGGGACCTAACATCAAGGAAGTTTACGATTAGTAAGTAATGTAAGCACTAGAGGAGTGTGATCTAGTGAGGACGAGTCCCATTTGGGGACGTTAGGCACAGGTCCAATTTAGGTCCATTTCAAAAATCTAAATTGAGACTGTGACTAAATCCTGATCTCAGGGAGACAAGATCTAATTATTACTGCTATCTTATTATACTAAATTTATTTTGTAGGATAAGCATATTATGGTTGTTTGGACTAACTATTTTTTACAAGAAAGACAAAGGTGAAAAAAGGGATTCGGGCACCCAAAAGGGATCCGAGCGCTCAGAAGGTATTCGAGCGCCCAAAAGGGATCCGAGTGCCCAGAAGGGATCTGGCCTCCCAGACTTCAGGTGCTCGGAGTTGATCCGGGCACTCTGACTAGCTTCAATAAGGCCAGGCGATGCTTAGCCAGCCACCCGGGCAGTCCAGGCACCTAGAGCTGCTCCAGGCGCTCGGACCAGCAAAGTTCATCCAGAATCTGAGTTGGAGTGCAACGGTTGGTCGACCCATGTCAACAATCCAAGCGCCCGAAGAGGGTCAGAACATCCAGAGGCAAATAAACTTTCAGGATAAAGTTTCAACAAGAACTCGTTGCGTCATCACAGTCTAGGCATCCGAGAGGGGTTTCAGGCGCCTAGACAGTGCTATAAAAGGAGGCTTCGACCAACAACTTCAGAACATTAATTGCTATAACTTTTATACTCGCACATTACACCGAAAAGGTCTCCGGGATATCGAAAAGCTACTCCGGCAAGCCACGCTCAACTCTGTAATTTTGTATTGTCGATATAATCTAAATTCCTGCATGGTACTTATTCTTGTAATGATTTCATGATTATAATGATTGTCCAACGAAAGCACTGAGCGAGTGTAAGTCTTGAAGTAGGAGTCGTTGAAGACTCCAAACCAAGTAAAACACATGTGTTAGTGTTTATCTTTCACTTTGATTATTTCCACTACGTATTCTTTACTTTCAAAAATGTGACAAACGCTATTCACCCCCCCCCCCCTCCTCTAGCGTCTTTACGCTACTACATCTTCTTCTCGTTTGAAATACTTAGCTTCTAAAGGAAATTTAGGAAAATTACAAACTCATGATATTTCAGATTGTTGTGGTTGTAAATTGGCAAACTTCTCTGCTTTACCTTTCTATAAAAGTATCTTTATTTATCTTTCACCATTTGAGTTAGTTCATTTTGATGTGTGGAGTTGATCTCCTATTCGTACACCTGGTGGATCTCATTACTACGTTTCCTTTATTGATGATTGTACTCATTATACTTGGGTTTATCTTATGAAACATTGTTATGATTTCCTTGGTATCTATCAAATGTTTTGTGTCATGGTAAAAACTCAACATAATGATACTATTAAATGCTTTCGATGTGACTTGGGTGGTGAATATACATCCAATCTTGTTTTTTGAACTAGTTGCCTCAGATGGTACACTTTGTCAAAGTTTTTGTATTAACACTCCTGAACAAAATGGTGTTGCTAAAAAAAATGTAAATATATTGTTGAAACTGCATGTTCTCTCCTATTATATGCATATGTTCCTAGCGAGTTCTCGGGTGAAGCTATTTTTACTGCAGTCCATTCTATCAATAGAATTTCATCTTCTATTACATTTGATTAGTCTCCTTTTGAAAAACAATATGATTCTGTTCGTGATTATTATGTCTTAAGAGTTTTTTTGGATCCATATGTTTTGTCCTCCATCCTCATGTTGAATGTAGTAAGTTTAGTTCTTGGTCCACACTTTGTGTTTTTCTTAGCTATGACGAGGGTCAAAAGGGATATAGATGTTATAATCCAATTAGTCAAAAACTCTATGTCTCATGTAATGTTATTTTTCTTGAACACATCACATTCTATTCCATTCCCTTTAACACTCTTAATCTTTAAAAATCTAATCTCACTCATATTGATCCTTTTTTCACTGACTCTGATGATATTCCATCTCATTTTTCTCCACAATTAGACTGCCCTAACACCTCTTCTTCTAATGATGCTACTTGTAGGATTGACGCTTATATAGATTCTAGTCATTAGCTTCCTGATGATCCCTCTACTCCTACTGCTTCCCATGATGCTCCTGTGATAGCGGATTCTCTTTCTTGTTACCCTCAATGATCTCGTAAGTCTACTCAATTACTTGATTTTGTGTATTCTACTTATTCTAGTTCTTTTTATTCTTTTTTTGCTTCTATTCACCAATTGTTTGAACCCTCCTCTTATAGAGACGTTGTTCTTGATCTTCTTTGGCAGCACAAGCTATGGCAGAAGAACTTTCTGCTTTATATCAAACAGGTACTTGGGATCTTGTTCCTCTTTCTTTGGGGAAGCGTGCGATTGGTTCTCGATAGATGTATAAAATCAAAACTAAATCTGATAGGTCAATTGAGCGATATAAAGCTCGCTTGGTTGCCAAAGAATTTTCCTAATAGTAGGGTATGAATTATGAGGAAACCTTTGCTCCAGTTTCCAAGCTTGTTACTATCCGTACTCTCATTGCAGTTACATCAGTTCGTCAGTTGTCTATTTTTCAAATTGATGTTAAAAATACCTTTTTAAATGGAAATCTTTAAGAAGAAATCTATATAGTGCCTCCACCAGGTGTCACTCACAACCCTGGTGAAGTTTGCAGACTAAAGAAGGCTCTTTATGGCCTTAAAGTTCCTTGAGCTTGGTTTTACAAGTTCTCCATTGTGATTGGATCTCTTGACTTTCTTCCTAGCCAACATGACTCTGCTCTTTTTGTTCATTGTATTTTGTCAGGTCGCACATTACTCTCTCTTTATGTTGATGACATGATTATTACAGTGGATGATTTAAGTGGAATAGAAGAGTTGAAATTGCATTTGGCTTGTGAGTTTGATATGAAAAATTTGAGACTTGACGTAGTTTATTTTTCTCATGACTATCTTCTCTCGTAATCTAAATATATTGGTGACATTCTAGAGCAAACTCATCTATCCAACATTCGCACTGTTGATACTTCTCTTGAGGTTAATGCTCGGTACTCTTCTACTGATGGTGTTCCCTTACCAGATCCATCTCTATATTGCACTCTAGTTGGCAGTCTAGTATATCTCACCATCACTACTAAACCTGACATTGCTTATGGTGTACATATTGTCAGTCAGTTTGTTACTTCTCCCACTTCAGTACATTGGGGAGCTATGCTTCGTATCCTTCAATATCTTTGAGGTACTCAGTTTCATAGTCTTCTTTATCCTTCTACTTTCGCCTTAGAGTTGTGTGCCTATTTAGATGTAGATTGGGATAGTGATTCTATAGATCATAAGTTTACCATAGAATTTTGTATTTTCTTGGGAGATTCCCTTATCTCTTGGAAGAGTAAAAAGTAAGATGTTATCTCTCGTTCTTCTACTGAAATAGAATATCATGCTATGACCTCTACTACTACTGAAATTGTTTGCTTACGTTGACTACTTACTGATATGAGTGTTTTTCTCTCGAATCCTACCCCCTATGCATTGTAACAACTCCAGTGTCATTTAAATTACTCACAATTCTATCTTTCATGAGCATGCCAAACATATCGAGATTGATTGTCATTTTACTCGCTATCACTATTAGAATGGCACAATCACTTACCATTTGTCTCATCTTCCATGCAAATTGTAGACTTGCTCACCAAGATGTATTCCATTGCACGGTTTCAATTTTTGGTTAACAAATTCTCAATATTTTCTGTTAGTATATCGTGAGTTTAGGGGATGTTAGTATATGATAAATTATTATATAAGGATATATTAGTCTTTTGTTATTATTTTATTGTCTATTAATATTTCCTTTTCCTTTGTAAACCTAAGTTTTTATAAATTTACTAGCCTCCTTTTATGGCTACCTCTTTCTCTCGTTCTATTTGTGTTACCTTTCACACTCTATTTACATTTTTTGCTTTGTTCACACTTGAAACTATCTCCCACATGGAACTGGCTCCATCCACCATTACAATTGCACATGGAGCCGAAGATGGTGTTCGACAACATGCACTTCGTAGGTCCCTCTTCCACACGGCACAAAACACTTGTTCCACATATTTGCCTATTATATTCCGCCACACAACCACATCGAATTACTCTTAACAAACACACAAAAGGAGGCAACCAAATCAAATGATCCTTGTTTGATCAAAGAGAGGAGGTACCGAAGAGAGGCCCAAGGAGTGGAGAAAGCAGGTTCCCTACCTCGGTTTTGTGTGAAGCGGCAAATAATTGGAGAGTGAGCAAAGTTACAAGACCACTTTAGTCATATCCACGCCTTCGTGTTCTTCAAAGGTTGGAAATTGAAATAGATTGCACAATGGCCACCCTTCAAAAGCAAAAAAATAAAAATAAAAATAAAATAAATATCCATGATTTACCTCGCGACAAATAGCTATGAGACCGGTCATATGGGGTGCCCAAGATCAATGTATAACCTATTTCCATCAAAATTTAAAATTCAAATTGAATTTAAATTAGTTTAAAGGACATCTATAGTTGAAAATTGTAGAATTATTTATTTTAATTTAATTTCATATCTTGATAATTTAATAAATTAAAAATAAAAATCTATGTTATTTGATGGCGTTCTTTTTCATTTGCTTGGGCCCCTCCTTTTCCAAAACCATTTGTGCATGGTGAGATATCCTCCTGATAGGGCAAGATTTAGTAGCCTGCAAAGGAAGGATCATTAGGATTGACTAGCCCTACCAATGTAGTTACTTTGAGACTCAAATTAGTTTTAGATTCCGCAATCAAACTTGAGGTGACTCGAGAGAAAGAAAAAGAAGATGGAAAAATGTTAAAGAATTAAGATTTAGTGGAGAAGAGTCACCTTTACTCATGAGAAGAAGCAATCATGCATCCCCAACCCTTTTATTTACCTCCATCGATCCTGATATAGCCTATGAAAGAGAATCTCCATGAAGTACCTGATATTGTCGGGCTGTTGCGGGCCAATTCTTAGAATAACTATTAGTGTAACGTAGTGTTGGTAGGTAATATATATAGTGTTTTCCCGAGTATTGTAGGTATGTAGTAACGTAGTGTTTCTTATAGCACCTCAGATATTATAGCATCCCGAGAACTGTAGCCTCCGAACCTAGCCAAGTGGAAAACATAGGACGAAGGCCGAGTGCACATGGAAGGGGACTGGGAGGTCGGTGCCCAAAAATAACTCAATATACCATCATATGTCTCTCTTCGAGTCAAATTAAAAAGTAAAAGTCAAATAAAATCCAATTAAACGCTAGGTCGACCAAATAATTTCTAATACCATCAATATTATTATTTCATTATTATAACGGTTACACGAGTTTTTTTTTTTTTTTTATAGAACGATAAAACTTTGTAAATACAAGTACGTAATTAAATAATTAGGTTTATTATAAGTATACGTCCATATTATGCATGCATATAGATAATCAGAGCTGGAGAGGTTCGATCAACAACGACATGACTTGTTTCTGGGTTTCTCCATCCGATTTCGCATATCCATCTCCTTTTCCATAGAAGAATTGTGCCGCTCGAGGGATATTAATCGCCACATTCTGGAAATATTCCTCGAACGACGACGTCGCCACCCGGTTCCCGTTCAGCACCCTCCATTTCGCCTCCATCACTTGCTTGATATGCTCACGGGCAACTGCCTCCGGCACCTTCCTCTCGTGCATGCAGCACTGCACCGCCTTCTGCACATCTCCTCTCGCCAGCTCATCCTGTACGTACGTAGTACTTAATTACTCGATCAAGGTTAATTATATTAGAGCCAGTTAATTTGATATATATTGATTAATTAATTCATTCATTGAAGAATTTTAGCACCGTGGAAGTTCCAAAATCGTCATGGAGTCGAAGAAGCATACTGGAAGGGTGCACAATGGAAGGATAATTGGAGAACTTATCCAAGTCCTCCTTCGTGAGATCTTTGCCCATGCAGTAAGCTGTGGACAATATCAAAGCGCCTGATATCGATATCCATGCGCCGTCTAAATACTCATCCAGCGTCGGTGTGTACCCTGCGTGATACCATCTGGCTTCCCTCATGTACATTTTGCACAATTCTGCCCACTAAAATCAACCAAAAAGAAAGATAATATTCATATATACAGTGTGACCTAGATAAAATTAGTATATATATTAATTAGTGAATTACGTACCGCCCTCTTGAGGTAAGGTATTATGTCTACTCCCTTGTCTCTCATGACTTCGTAGCCTGCATCATTTACCGTGTTGAAGACGGCTAGAAAACATATCTTCATGTACTCTGGGACCTTATCAATTGCGTTAACATCCCATCTGACACGAGTGTGAAGTATATATGATTGAAGAATGTAACTGAATTTCTAAAAATTATATTGATTAAATTATTAGTTAATTAATTACCTCTCCATTATATCGGTGAATACTTCTAGCTCATCGAGCGTTCCATACACGTCGTAAACGTCATCGATCATTGTTATGAAGCAATTGGTCTTTGTTTGCAACTCCCTGAAAGCCCAGCAATCAGGCTCTTTTGCCCAGCCGACGGTCCATAAGTAGTTCTCGGTCAACCTGTCTCTGAAAAATGGCAGCTTCTGGGGAAGCCCGAGATCCGTCCACCATCTAACAATTAATTTTAGTTTTTCATTATAAGGATCAAATAACAAAATAATAATGAATTTATAAATGAATAAATGTATATATACATGTACCTTGAGACTTCTCTAAGTTCTCGCTTGTAGATGTTCTGCAGTGCGTTGAAGTCCAACTTGGCCAACAAAAGCAGAGCAGGATCCATGGCGGGATCCCTTTGCCAT
The DNA here is from genome assembly GCA_037833815.1 of Zingiber zerumbet. NCBI lineage: Eukaryota > Viridiplantae > Streptophyta > Magnoliopsida > Zingiberales > Zingiberaceae > Zingiber > Zingiber zerumbet. Next base: position 10,329,360 of record JBBMJZ010000096.1, on the reverse strand, counting down.
GCCCCAATGAACCACTTCGTGTGCAATCGCTGGAATCTCCAGTTCAGTGGGAGCTCCAAAGCGTGGGCCACTTGCTCCCTGATCAGGCCAGGCTTCAAAGATCCTTCTTCTTCCAAGAGGCTCTTGAGGTGCTTGGTTGCGAACTCCCTGGCCTCATGCAATAACTCCTCGCCATCTTTTTCAAGGTAAGAAGCCTCGTACAAACTCAGTAATCCCTCAGCCTGGCTCTGGAGCCGGTCTTCAAACTGGCCTTTCTCGTCTTTAAATTTCTTGAATATATCTTAATCATTAACCAACAAGGTTAATTAATTATTGGAATTGACGCGCGCAGTAGATTTTCATGGTGGATCAGTTGTTAATGACTCACCTTCGGAAACAGAGAAGCCGTTTTCTCTGAGAAGCCTAAAGAGCAGCGCTGAGGCGTGCAGATTGTCCTTGAGCTGGGAGCCTATGTCCTCGAAAGAAGCATGAAACCCTCGCAAAGTGTCCTTGATCTCATCCTTGAAGTGATAAGCCACTCCGAGCTGTTGCAGGTGGTCGATGAGCTGAAGCTGCTCCTCCAATTGACCTTTCTTCTCTTCCATCAGTTTCCTAGTTTGATTCTTGAGTAATTTAATTCTCTCAGCGTGGTCGTCCTCATCCGCCTACAATCAATATATACTCAAATTAAGAACATTATGAAAAAAAAAGAACTTAATTAGAGAATTAATATTAATCAATATTAACTGTATGGCTAAGAGTGAGAGATTGAATGCGGTCGGGAGTCCATATGCTGGGCTGGTAATTCCCCGACCTCCTCAACGTCGTCGACGGAGATTGAGATTGCTCGGCCGCGTGGCATTGGATGCGTGGAAGGCAGCGCCACTGCTTGATGGCGGCGGCTGGACGGGAAAAACCGCCGAGGCCATCGCGAGAACCGAAGGTCGCCGATGCTGCGAAAGAAAGGGAGACGGACATCTTAACTCAATGGCTTGGTGAAATGTGGGATAGAAATTACTAGAGTTGGCATGTTATTTATAGAGCAAATTGCTATTTATAGAGCAAATTGAAAGAGTTTCTTCATTACAATAAGAGCAGTGTTCAAGTCTCGTAGTTTATTGGTTACGGCATTACGAACATCATTCATATTTCCATATTCCAAGAGATTTTACCAAAAACATGTGTGGTATTTTTTAAATAAGATCTAATTCAACAAGAGGACCCTTGTCTTTGTCGGATAAAATTTATTATATAAATGTGTAGCTTCTCTTTGCTCATCTGAGAATTGTCTTGGAGAAAAATTCATGGCAACGTGGATACCTAATTAACCATTTGAAAGATACTAACTTTGCACCATTATCCAAGAATAACATGGATGTTGACTTAGAAACATCAAGTTAATGTTATTACCGTGGTTAATTAATGCTTATATATGCATATATGATTGAAAAAAATGATGTCAGACATATCAGTTTGTTGGTGGCTAAGTTATTTATTCATTAATGAAAAAAATCATCCTCTCTAAATTTTTAACCTTTTTATTGTTTTATCGATAAATATAAATTCATTAAATTGAATAATCAAAATTACAAATCCTTCAGATACACATTAAAAAGACTAGATCAATATTCCTCTCTTACTCCGTCTATCATGCTATAATTAAGCTGTATATCAAATTTCATAAAGAGTCTGTGTTCAATATTTATTTAATATTTATAAATCGGCATACAATGCAAATAAAATTTTAAAAATTATTGTCTTAATTTTATAAATAACTTTTTTCAAAGATAGCGGTTTTTTTTGTGCATCGACCTTTTTATTGTAAAATACCTTTTATTTCCATACCAAACTCATATTTAATAAATGGCTACTGTAATCCAATACTAATACAAATAACCTCCTCAGAGAAAAAAAAAAATAACATAAACAATAAAGCTAACATAAAATCATGTCAGTTCTAATGATCTTTCTACTTTAGAAAAAGTAACAAAATATCTGGATTAATTTATGGAAATTAAGAATCATTTGTCAAGCTCCAAGAGTTTATTTTTTACAAACCTCATACATATAACAACTTTTCTTTCCATTCCTTGACGCAATTATTTTTATTTTTATTTTTATTGCCTTTGAGTTGGAGCTCCGGCAAATAAAAGTAAAGTAGATAGAAGTGTACATATGATAATAGAATCATAGATACTAAATGGCAATTTAACATCCTCCTACTATATTATGGCTCGAGGACAAAAATTAATACATATCTTTTAAAAATAAAACCCACGAAAATATCTACTAAAAGAATTAATTAATAAATCACATTAGAGTACATTAAGCGTTGCCTATTGTCATATAGGCAGAACCACCTTGGACTAGGGTGGGCTCCAGTCCCACCAGTTTTTAAAAAATCATAATTAAAATTTTATTTCAGGCTCATCGTCATTTTATTTCAGTTCATATTTCCATCATAATTTTATTTCAACCTTTATTTCTCCTTATTGCATGGATGTTTGGCAAAAATTTTAGTTAACCTAAATTTTCTTTTATTTGCTGCTTCACCAGTTCACCTCCCTACGTGTATTGCTCTGTTTGGTGTACGAATAGTTGGTGTCGCCGCCTTCCTTGTCCCTACTCACAAGCGTCCAACTGCGACTTGATTAGTATAATTGTGGCAACCTTCTCCCTATTAGTGCACTATATCTATGGGACATTGTCGCAGCCACTGCCTCCACCAATGTTGTCTCTACCTTCCTCCCTGACTACTATGATATCACATTCATTGTTATCTTTGTTGATAGTTTTATCATCGTTGCTCTCCCTGCCACTCGTAACGTTGACTCCACTCCGTCGTCATGATCCAATCGCAACCATCGTTGCCACAACACCAATGACAATGACTACTATCAACCACAGAGAGTTCTAAATCTTGACTATCCCCGGCTTGTCATACAATAAAATGATATGGATAAAAATATATTGAAATAAAAATTAAATTAATCAGAAATTAACGGGTAGAGATGTGAACATTGTATTATTATTATTGACATCAACTAAAATATAACTTAAAATTCTAATGATTAAAGTTGAAAATATATTTCTCAAATCAATTAAGGCAGGTATGGCCCATTAAACTGTCGTATTGAGGTAATGGAATTTGAAGTCGTTCCAGCCTTTTGTACTTTAGTTTGTCAGTCTTCATTATGACTTTATTTTTTTATTGTAAAACATGCTATTAAAATAAATATCCACCTAAAAGAATTGATTAAGAAGTCACATTAAATTATTAAATTATGTTGAGCGTTCCCTGTTCACGTGCTGCATGCATGGCTTCTTGCGACGATTGGATCCTTGGTCCTTTTATCCTGGACCGTTTCTAAATCAAGATAAGAAGATTGATGGAAGACAATAACTCTCACCTGTTAATAGGTAGGGGATCATTACCTTCTACTAATATAGAAGCTAGACCAGTAATCGGTCCAACCTTTGCGGACTAGAAAATTCGCCCCCCTTCTTTCCTACATTATTCATTTAACATTTTTTTTTTAAAAAAAATCTTATAATTATAATTTATTTGATAAATGAAGCATGAATTACCGATAGCAATTAATCAGATTTTGTTTTAGTATAATTTATTTATTTATTTTTAATTTATTAATAGGACGTTTGTAATTTCTAATTAAAAAAATTAATAAACTCAGTTAGTTTGGGATAAATGATCGTCCCATAAAATTTTTTTTTATCGATCATCAGAATAAATTAGAAAATACTCACAATGGGTAGTCAAAATGATCAGCCTCCATTGATTGTGCACCCTTTTTAGAAGAAAAATTTCTATAAATTCGTCATAACTAGAAATTGAATCACATATATATGAGTATTAACCTAGATAATCTGCTGCTACACCATAGCCGGGGCATTGTAAATGTAATTTCTAATTAAAGAATATAGAAAAAGGATACACAAAATGTATATTATCAAATATAAACCGTGCCATGGTATTGCATAAATCAAGATATATATGATCGATAATTTAGAAAAAGTGTAGAGAGTTTATATTGAAAAATTAGTTTTAGTAAATAGCAAGATATAACGACTATTTTATAAATAAATTATCTAAATCAAATTTTAAATGAATAAAAAATCAAAGCATAAGATTATTTAAATAATGAAAGCTTAATTTATTATGATTAAATAAAATATTAGTAGCTGCTATACAAGGTGAGTTCATAAAAATGAATATGAATGTGGAATCATCATGCGATGAAAATGTTAATTAAGAAATTGGAATCAATTTTAAAATTTGATGAAAGAATGAAAAAATAATCAATTATTTTAATTAATCATGGAGATCTAACTAATTAATTAAAAGATCAATTGACTGATTATTTGATTAGTTAAAATATTAATTGATCGCATGATTGCTGCGCATGCGTGCGGCAGAAAAGAAAATATAAAAAAAGAATCATTTAATTGATTAATTAGTCTAATAATTAATTAATCAATTAAACCATTTTGCACATTAAGAAATCATTAGGAGGTTTATGCTACCAAATAGAATAATCAC
>JBBMJZ010000096.1:10296785-10307310 GCA_037833815.1 Zingiber zerumbet | reverse complement strand
TGATCTATATTCTCCAGCTTGAGGGGGAGTGTTAGAATATTGTAAACATAATAACTAGGGGTATTATTGTAATTATGTTGTATATCCTTCTTTATATAAGTCAATAACTCTGTGGTATTTAATACATGATTTTCTCGTAACAATCATTAACGACATAGATCAAATGTAGATGTGTAGTACAAAAATGACATGAAATGTGATCTATAAGTGTTCATTCTCAATAAGTTCTTTTATGGCCTAAACCGGATCTAAATCATATTTACCAAAACCTTATGCTAAATTACATTGGTAAATTATGATTCAATCTTATGACTTCAAATGAAGTCCGCATCATATTTAAAATAACCAAATACAAAACCACAACAACAAATATGATATTCATACGTTAGAGAAAATATAAATTCCTACATAATGGGTACTTCATCAAAAGGAAGAACCCTGTTCAGCACATGTTAAAGAAACACCTTGGGTGACAAGCGTTTGATAAGTAGATCCGCTAACATGAAATCTATTCTTATATGCTCTATCATTATTTGACCATGTTGAACTCTTTCTTTAACCGCAAGAAACTAATTTCATGTCCTTATATGCTCATTATTTGGTCACTCTGAACTCTTTCTTTAACCGCAAGAAACTTTATGTCAATATGTTTAGACTTCGACGAACTGCTGTTGTTCTTGGAATACAATTCTGCAGCTTTCTTATCACAGTTGATCCTTAATGGCCTGTCAATGCCCCCAATGATATGTAAACCTGTGATAAAATTCCGCATCCATATCCCATGGTTGGAAATTTCATAGCAAACTATAAACTATGTCTCTATAGTGGAAGTGGCTATTAACGTATGTTTGACATTTTTCCATGATTCAACCCCTCCTGCCATCATGAAGATATAACCTGAGGTGGATCTCTAATTATCTAAGCATCCAGCAAAATCAGAGTCTGAATATCCAATGATGACCTGAGCTCCGATATGTGAGCATGTAATCATTTGTTCTTTGCAAATACCACATAACCCTCTTTACAACTTTCCAATGCTCTGGTCCAAGGTAACTCAAATATTTAACCAACATCCCCACAATGTACGCAAGAACCGAACACATACATACTTGAGCATACATCAAACTCCCTACTGTCGATGTGTAGGGGAATTAATGCATTTCATTTATCTCAAGTTTACGATGTGGACATTGTTGCAAGCTAACTCTATTACCCTTTGCCACCAAAGTGTCGTCGGGAGCACAATTTTACATGTTATACCAAATGAGCACCTTTTCTATATAGGCTTTTTATGATAGTCTAAGTGTATACCTTGATACAATCTATATGCGTAAGATAAAGGATGCACCACCAAGATCCTTCATTTCAAATTAACCGAATAGAAATGACTTGGTTTCTAGCAGCAGACTCTTATCATTGTTTGCAAGCAATATATTATCCACATATAAAACAATTATAATAAACTTGCTCCCACTAAACTTGATATACAAACATTGATCAACTGGATTCTCCTTAAAACCGTATGAAGAAACCTCTTAATCAAACTTTCGATACTATTGACGAGATGTCTGCTTTAAACTATAAATGGACTTACTTAGTTTACATACTAGGTGTTTTAAATTTCCTGACTCAAAGTTCTCCGGTTGCACCATATATATAGTTTCCTTAACATCCATTTGGTGTAGCTATAGGTCATAATGAGCTATAAGTGTCATGATTACCCTAAGGGAGTCTTTCGTCGAAACTGGCAAAAAAACCTCCTTCTAATTAATGTCCTCCTTCTGATTGAATCCCTTGATGACTAGACATGCATTATACTTTTTGACATTGTCATGCGAATCTCGTTTGATTTTAAATATCCATTTACAACCAACAGGTTTCACACCTTTTAGCAATTATACATATTCCAAACATTGTTGTCCGCCATAGACTTCATCTCTTCCTTCCTGGCATTGATCCATTTTTTTCAGATGAAGGCATTGTTTGACTTCTTGAAAAGATGTGGAATCATCTTCCAACCAAATGTCAAACTCATGCTCTTGGAGAGATGTATATAATGAGACATCGTAGATCTCCTTTCTCTAATGAATATCCTCAGTCACACTTGATATTGAGGTGGTTGCGAGTCATTCTTAACCGTAAGAAGGAATTCCTTTATTTGAGATAATGTATATTCTAAATGAATTGGAGGTGACATGGAAATATCATGGTCAACTACGCCTTCCGGTTGTGCAGCTTCAACTGTATGTGGAATGGTAATCATTTCACTATCAGCATATTAGGATCACTAATGTTCTCCTCTTTAGTTTTCAGAGTATCCTATAAAATGACAGTTAACGGTTCTTGAGTATAATTTCCTTTCGTTAGGCCTATAGGGTCTAGCATTAGCTGGATAACCCTAGACATGTAGATGCCTAAGACTAGGCACTCTACCTATCCACAACTCGTATGCGGTTTTTGTTACTGCCTTACTAAAAACTCTATTGAGTAGGTAAATCGCAGTCTTGAGTATCTCACCCCATAAAGACTCTAGTGAAGAAAATGCAATCATATTTCTCACCATGTCTTTTAGTACCCGATTTCGTCACTCTACCACACCATTCTGTTGAAGGGTCCTAGGTATGGAGCAAATGGCTCAGGACATTATTCACCTGATCTGTCAAATTTACTATAGTATTCACCACCACGATCTGATCCTACGACCTTAATCTTCTTAGCAAGTTGATTTTCAACTTCGATTTTGAAGGTTTTGAACATGTCAAGGGATTGTGACTTCTCATGAATAAGATATAAGTATCCGTATCGAGAATAGTAATCTATAAAGCTTACAAAGTATTCTTGACCGTTCTAAAAAGTCTTAAGGAACCATTGCTCTGCCTTAAACTCTTATTACTTTTGTTTGTCATTTTTCCTTTGATACACTCAATGCAGATTCCAAAATTTGACATATCGAGGGAATCAAGAATTCCTAATGACATTAACCTTTCTAAATGTTGTTTAGAGATGTGCCCTAAACACCTATGCCACAACATGGATGAATTTTCATTTATCACACCACACTTTAAAACTATACTATGCATCACAAGGTTATCCGAATGAGTTTCAATGTTCAATCTATATAGTTTGTCAATAAAGGAACCAATACCACACAAGATAAAATTTCGAAAAATACTAAACTTTCCATTTCCAAATGAACAAGAATATTTGAATTTGTCTAAACATGAAATAGAAATTAAGTTCCATCTAAAAGACGGCACTACAAATGTATTTTCCAAATTCAAAAGTGCATTGTTCCCTAAGCAAACTCTAAAGACACCTATTGCCTTTACTTTTACCTTATTGCCCGTTCCCATATAGATGAAGCTTTCAGCATCAATTAGCATTCGGCTCAACAGCCATGTAGAGTTACACTTATATGAGTAGTTGCGGCCTTTTGCCACCACTTATGTGAGTAGTTGTATCGGTATTTATGCACCAAGTGTTATTAGGTACAATACCTAGATTGACTACTAAACTAATAAGTTGAGAAGTTTACCTTTCTTGATATGCCAGTTGGCATATCTGGAGCAATCCTTCTTCAGATGCCCTTTCTTTTTCAAAAGAAATAAGTTGGATCCGGATCTTGTTATTTTTGCACCTTATGCCCTGAAGGCCTAGTCATTACAAGTTATTTACTCTTACTCTTACTATTACCCTTTTTCTTCTTATTTGAATATTGAGATGAAGATGCATAGTGAGCACTATGAAATGTGTTACTCCTCAATCTCTCTTCTTCTGTACACACTAAGTTATGAGCTTATTAAATATCCACTTCTTTTGAGTTTGTAACTAATCTTAAAGCAGAGAGATTAGAATAAGGTTCACAAGGACATTTTCACAACTATATGGGCATTAATAGAGATACCTAGTGCAACATTACATCAAGTTTTTGGACTAAATTATAACTTGTATTGGTACTCTCCAAACAACTAATAATTACCTTCATCTGTCACATAACTCACCTTCTTTTAGGCCGATGCATTATGTGCATGATACTTTATCTATGAGTTTCCTTAGTTAGCTTATATTTTCAACTATCACTCACAATACTTCTAATCGGCCACATAATGCCCTTCCTTTGGGTCGGTATACTATGCGTATGACTTAGAAGTTTAACTTAATTTGTGAACTTTCTTAAACATATATCCAACATAAAAATGACTATCCTTTGGGCCAATCACCCGGGACATGCATTCCTCTAACTAATACTCTTAGCCTCTCCAATAGTTCTCACTTTAGTGATAGTATAGGTTTGATTAAGCAGCAAGAGTAAAGAAGAATACACGAAAAAATGACTGAAAAATGAGCTAAATTAAGTTATCAATCGATTGGTATCAGATATCAATCGATTGGTATCAGATACCAATCGATTGACACCCTTCTTAATCGACTAACAATTGGTGGGAATCGATTGGCACGCACGCTAATCGATTGCCCACCGTTGGCAATCGATTAGTGCATAGCAATTGATTCCCTGATCGATTCTAAAGGTCATTGTTCGCAAGTTCATCCACTCTAATTGATTGGTGTAATTAATTGACGAATGTCAATCGATCCACATTCAGAAACCCTTTGTAGACAACCCAATGAACCGCAATCGATTAACTCCTCATGGCAATCAATTGATGAAAACCAATCGATTCAGAAGCCCCTTATATGCAATTATGGGCATCCCAGTTGATAGGCCCTTATGTTATTCGTTAGCCCAACCGATCTAGGAACCCTCTGTTCGCGATCTTGGGCATCCCAATTGATTGGCCCTTATGCTCAGCCCAATCGATCTAGGAATCCTCTGTTCGCGAATTTGCGATTACCAATCGATTGGGAACCTTCCCCAATAGATTGATATAAAAAAAACTTGATTTTCTAAATACGATTTTTCAGCTAAAAAACCCTAAAATCGCGTCGTCAATCATGTTATTCGCGAATAATGTGAAAAACTCGATTGTTAAATCCTAACCAATCCATGCTGCATTCAACGAATACACATCAATTTCACTCATCCATATGGAATCAAATGCAAAAAACGATGTATGTGTCACATCGTTGAAAAATAATCCTTACGCCTTAAAAACTGACAATAAGCTAATATTTAGCGCTGATACCAATTGTTAAAAATTGTGATACATCAATAATGAATGTATAACAAGATCTAATTATCGTCAATCTTTAAAGCAATATTGAAAATTGAGACAATAGCTAGCGAAGAGCTAACTTGAATTCATTGAAAAGGACTATTGTTTCTTACTTGTTGCCGAAGTGGAAAGTCTTCCGTTGGATTGAGCCGACAACCAAAGGTCCTTCTCAATGGGGGAGAAGAATCAAGCGGAAGAAGCATGATTCAGCATGCCCTAAAATGAACCACATCTCTTCCTTTATATATCCGGTTCAACCTATAAGAACTATCCACCATAAAGTTCATCCCTCATTAACAGTCCATCAATGTTAATAAACCGAATTAATGGATCTACAAATTGAATCTACATCCATTTAATCTAAACCTCCTGTATATGCAATAAAGCATTAGATCACTTGTGTGTGTTTCCTTAATGGCAATTAGTTGTGTGTTAATCACGTGTAAGCCCACCGTATGGAGATTAAGCCTACCCATGTGGACTTAATTGGATTTAGTCCACCCATGTGGACTTAATCCTACATATGATTCCCGCAACATTAAATGTTAAGCCAACTTTAATCCTTCCCTCATTTCTATGTAGCGCTCATTGATATATTGCTTTAGTTCTACATAGCTCAAAACAATCTGTATCATTTAAACATCATTTATATATAGTTTCTCTCCACATTCAAGTTCAATTTGGTTTAAACTAAACTTCATCTATCAAAACTATCATCTGCAAATGGCATCTACAAAGAGTTTTTCTTGAAAGAAAAACTCATCTAGTAATTATATAAAAAAGATAAGAACTTAGAACTAACCCCATAATAAACATTTAAAAAATTAAAATAATAGAAAAATTATGTGTTACGCTATCGATAACTCTTAACACTAGCAGCATATACTAATCCTATTTGATTTCGTAAAAAGTAGCTTAGGCATCCTATGAATACCCAATAAGTTATATTGCATTTTATACTTCAAAATTCAATTGAGGTACAAATGTCTCATATAATTTCTTGAATCAAATGTTGTATATCAGCATTATGAGCTTGACAGAAGTGGATTTGCAGAATTGATCATGTACCACACCATTGCTTTTGTTGATTAAGTAGTACGTAATAGTGACATCAACACTGCCACATGCATCAGGAATAGGATGGTTAACGAAATGTTATAACTGAAACAAATATCAAATTGTGTGTGTAGAGAGGGAAGTGAAGCAAATATTAGTTTTCTTTTTTTTTCTTTTTTTTTTTTGATTTTAACATGGCAGGCTCCATAAACAAAATCTAAACTTAACTTCAACGACAGGCCCATCATTTCTTGTGGTGATTAGGCAGTACTGTAATAGTGGCATAGACCTTGCCACATATGCATTGGGAATAGGATGACCACTGGAACATAATAACTGAAACAAACATCATATTGTACGAAGAGATAGGGAGGTGAAGCAAATAGTAATTTTGCGTGTGTTGGTGGAGGCCATTAAAGGAAAGGGATTATTTGATAATATCCTACTGATTCCATTCGGATTCACTTATAATTACTTCATGACCTGCCAGTGATATTTCCTAAATTTGCAGTGGTATATATTATGTTGTAATCTCCAAAAAATAGTATATCATGCATGATCACTTAAAATACATTGAACGAACAATTTTCCCAATATTTACAGACACTATATTTAGTAATTAATACAAAGAATGGGTTTGTCCAAAAAATAACAATAAAACACTTGCATTACAACACCAGTTATTATGTTTCGACAATGATAAATTGAAACAATTAGCGAAAAAAGAATATGAGGTAAAGTGGTCTCAAAGAAAAATCAAGAGGCCAAAGTGAACTAGGTATGGTCATGCATTCATCTCTATTACACAAGGGTTTAAAAAAATTGGATGTAAATAATACATTTGAGTATCACCATATGCATTATGCACATGCACATGCACATGCAAATGCAAATGCAATACTATTAGATACTTAACATTGAATGAAGTAACATCAATATTTATATAACGTTATGAGCTGAATCACAATAGTAAATCCATAAAAAAAATCTAAGACACTCCATATGCTAAACACAAATCAAATAGAATTTAAGTTTCTTACCTTCACATGTAAAGTATTACCTATTTACCTTTTTACAAAATCATCAAACCACAATTATTTTATACTTATCACACCTTTTCTAATCAAGATTTTCTTTCACTTCTCCACTATTGATTCTTTTGTACTTTGATTAAATTAAATATATCCACGCTTCAGCATCTTCTTCTTGTCCCTTTGTTCCTAAATCTACTAGCATAATTTGCATAAGTCAATTGAAGATTAATGAAAAGAAGTACAAGATTCCATATGCATACATCTTCATATGGATATGCATGCGGTGAATTGCTGAATATGCATGGCCATCTGATGCATGAAGTTCCGCATATGCATATAGTTAGGTTATGCAACTTGCTTGTTGTTGATCTTATTCTTGTTGGATTACCTAAAACAAAGATTATTTAAAACCAACAAATGCAATAACAGTATATGGATCGACATAACGTTAATAGGAATGAGATGCAATAGTTTTGGGGGGCACTAATTGAAATAAATCAGTATGGATTATACAACAAATGAGTAAAATTATTGCTCATATTTATTACCAAAGAAGACAAAAAACCATAAGCAATCAGTAGAATAAAGGAAAATCGCAAGTGGTAAAAATGAAAAAAAAAAATGATCAGATTTTAAAGCTTAGAATACCTCTCGAATCTGAAAAATCCACAGAAGGAACCCGCCATATGAATGAAGAAAAGAAGGAATCAACATCCACTTGTGGAAATTCCTTTCGAATATATTCTTCAAGTGATAACTTGCTTTGAAATACTGGCTTCTTACCGCGTGATTTTGGACAAGAGGGTGGTGCACAAATAGACCTATCAATCCAATGGCCTGAGACACATTTCCTAGTGCCAACCTTCCAACGCCATAGATCTCCAGGACACGGCCAATCTTCAGGTGCATAAGGCAACCCCATACCAGATGAACCACCTGCGACTGGTATTGGAACCAGGCGGTTTCCCTTAATTTCTGGTTTGGTTTGACTTACATCTGATAAATCAACATCTATGGATTTGGTTCCCATGCAAATTACTAGGTGTGAACACCTGCAAAGAATCCATTTATATGAGTGATCATACAGCATGAGGCACAGGAAATGTCTAAAACTCAATACTTTTGTCCCGACAATAATGGGAAATATGGGGTTTCATTCTGATGAATTCCCCTATTGTGTTCCCTAGAAATCAGACATTGTATTTAGTTTGAATTTTTTGCCAAACTTTAGAGGCAATCTCAGTTAATAAGTAAGTAAATTTCCAGTTGTATTGAGAAACAAAAGCTCAATCGCCATCGGAGCCAAGGTGACGAGAGATCACCAGAATTTCTTCTTTTTTCTGCTTTTTGGGGGGTAAAAGATCATCACAAATTCCCCCTTTTTAGTAAGAGATCAACAGAAATTCTGCTAGCGACATAATATACTTGTCAAAAAAAGGGAAACATGAAAGGAAGAGATACTCGGCAAATACCTTGCCGGCAGCTTTTATTGAATCTATATGGAAAGACCGAAAGTCCTTTGCGTCTTCAACGTAGATACAGAGATTGTTGGCACATCTGATCCAAGAACTCGGCGAAAGTTATGGTACAGTATTATTTAACTCGCACAACGAACGATCGGCGGAAAACGGTAGGCTTTAAATGGAGGGAATGAGAAAGGAAAGGAGATAACATGAAAGGGTTGAAATACTGATCTCCTATTTTCCCAGAAGAAAATGAGAAAACCCAAACCGGAATCCTTGCTCGTCTTCTACTTTTCCCCCCTAAACCTCAAAATCGGTGGAATAAGAAGGGTGGAAGATTTGGTGTAGGTAATACTTCTGAGATTTTATCTGTTCATGTCGCACCACTCCCCGCCTTCTTTCTCGGTCGCCGGAGGTTGAAGTCGGACGATTCTGGCGCGGTGCCTCACAAGCACGCGTTGTGCGCGACCGCACTGCCACCGGTGCACGCGACACTCGATGTCTATCGCCGGGCGCGCGGCATGCGGATAGCTGTTGCCACCGTGCCACGCTGAAATCCAGAGGAATGAGAATAGGGCAGGGTTTTCTTCACGGGAGACGGAGATCAGCCACGGGCGTAAAGCGGAAGCCGATGTCCCCGCGAACGCAAAGGAAATGAGGGGCAGGAGACGCATAGGAACTAGGGCAGCTTAGATTCGGATTATATTAACGTCTTAAATTTAAGTTAAATTGTTTTTAGGAATGCTGTTAGCTTTATCATGAAAATAATATATATTTTTTTCTTAACGCATCAGAACAATTCAATAGGAGAAACGACTCTACAATATTATAACTCTAAATAAATATTTTTTTCATATCTGTGGGCCGGTGGGAGGCGTAACAGATGTATCTTTTTTTTTTTTCTAAACAAATATTCTTTTTAATTTTAATATATCATATCAATAATATAAAAATTTATTAAAATATCTTCAATAATTAAAATTCTAAATAAATTTTTTTATAATCTCATTCATAATATAAATTATATGGCTTCATGTATGTTACATTAAATTTAAGATAAAAAAAATAGATATATATTTTCACTACTATTATTCAACTATAAACGTCAAATATCATCTCTACAATTGTTTAAGATTTTTTATTCTAACTTTTGAGATTTTACATCTTATGAATCTTATATTGGAGATATCCTCAGGCCAATTACAAATGTCATCCTGTCCCGATGTAAGCATGCGTAAATGGTCTCCCATCTCGATGAGTAAAGATTCTAGATGATTTTTTTTTAATGATTATAATAGGGATGGCAATAATTCAGGTGAGATTTCATATGTTTTATTTTTATACCATTAGAAATCAAATACCTCTCTATCCATCTTTCTATTTTTAAAAATAAATAAATAAATAAACTATTAAAACTTTCAATTATAAATAATTCATTATCTCTTATTTTAATAATTCTATTATTATATTAAGGACTTGTCAGTTTAATTTTTATATATTTTATCTTTATTTTACTTCATTTATAAAATCTTTAACTTTCAATGTCTATTTCAAATTTCAAATTTATTATTTTCACATATCTCTTCTATCAAAATAATTAGATAAGTTAATCAACTAAAATAAGCATAAATAAGATTAATATAGTTGGAGGTCATGGTTTAGCGGTAGAATACCTTCTTAGGGGGCGTTTGGTTTAGGAGAATAGGAGTGGGGAACGAGAATGGGAATCATTGCTAATGTTTGGATTATGGGAATAGGAATACAAATAAGGGAATGAATACTTGAAAGTGGGTAATAA
>JBBMJZ010000096.1:10267214-10287547 GCA_037833815.1 Zingiber zerumbet | reverse complement strand
TGTTAAACGAGCCGGCTCGAGCTCGGCTCGAGCTCGGTAAAATTCGAGCTCGAGTCGATCTTTGACCGAGCCGCTCACGAGCGGCTCGGTTCATTTGCACCCCTAGGTGAAAGTCCTGGTGAGTAAAGTTAAGCAGGTGAAAGTTCTGGTGAGTGAAGCAAAGCAAAGGAAAGTCCTAGTGAGTGAATCTAAGCATATGAAAAATTATGATGAGTGAAGTTAGGTGAAAATCGTAGTGAGTAAAGCTAGGTGAAAGTTCTAGTGAGTGAAGCTAGACAGAAGGACATGGTGAATGAAGCTAGACACGTGGAAATCCAGGTGAATCAAGGTTGACCTGACATCTGGTGTTAAGAAGTCCAAGTAGGTCAAAGGAGTGACCGGATACTTGACACAAGGGAATTCAGATAAATCAAGGGTGACCAGACATCTGGTGAAAGAAAGTCCAAGTGGGTCATGGAGGACCGAACACTTGGCGCGAGATGTTAAGTTTAAGTGAATCAAAATTAACCGAACACTTGGCACGAGAAGAAAAGTCCAAGTGGGCCAAAGAATTGACCGGACACTTGGTGAAAAAGTCCCAGTAGGTCAAGGTTGACTGGATGCTATGCATGAGAAGATCTAACAGGTGACGGTTGACCGAATGTTAAATTTGGGGATCTTAGATTTGGTTTAAGCAAGTGAAAAGGAAAACAATCGATCACTCGATCGAGTGAAATGTGGTTCAATCGATCAGCCGATCGATTGAATGTGTGCCGCGAGTGAAGGCTGGCTCAATTGATCAAACGATCGATTGGGAGCTTGAATCGTGGGCACATAACCTTCCCCAATCGATCAGCCGATCGATTGGGCATCGCCAATCGATCGACTGATTGATTAGGGGCTGAAAATTGCGTGCGTTGCGATAAACACTGAATCGATTGGTCGATCGATTCAGGTGGTTCCAACAAGAGTACAGAGGCGCTCTGAATCGATCGACTGATCGATTCAAGTCTCCCCCGATCGATTGGTCAATCAATTGGGATACAACTATTGCACGGGATGCAAGTTTTGAACGGTCGATATTGCTGGGATCTGACATGACAATCGATTGAGAGGAGCCCCAATCGATTGGAAGCCCTAGAAGCACAGATATAAAGGCGACGAAGCATTCAAATGCTAAAACTTTTATTCTCCAGCTCACATGATCTTTTCCGACACTCATCGCCAGTTCTTAAAAGCTCTTAGAAATAAGTGTTGTTGCATTTCCAAGATTCAAGAGTCGTTCTTCAACAACAAAGTCAAGTAAGAAGAGGTTTTACTTTGTATACTTATATTTTTGTTCTTGAGTGTGTTGCTATCTTATTGTGTGGATTTGTACAAGGCATCTCCGCCTTCAGTAGTTATCAAAAAGGAGTATTTTTCTTAGTGGAGAGTGTATCGTGTATAGATTCTTGGATTAGTCACCTCTTTTTGAGATGAATTCCAAGTAAATCCTAGTATTAGCGTTCATGAGTATACTTTATGTGTATTTACGCTACATATCATCATCACAGAGCACACAACTAGTGCGAATAACTATTCACTCCCCCTATCCACAAAATGACCCTAACAATATCGAGCTGTACCAGTGCTTCACCGCGAGAGCGAAATGTTTGGAGAACATATGTACCGTTGCATGCGGTGCTTCTCCGGAAACCGGCGCCGCACCTCTCGTTCCTCACCTCTTCCAGCATCCGCCATCTCTTGTTCCTCCCCTACCTCCCCCGTCGTCTTCAGGCACTTCAATTTCCTCTTCGATCTCGACGCGACAACGACGATGCTTCCGCCATCCTGTTCAATTTCCTACGACGGCCTACAGGACGGCGGGGGCGGCTGGGATCAACAGCTCACAGAAAAAAGATTAGTGGAAGAAATAGTAGAATTGTCTCGGTTCACCAACAATGTTTAAAAATAATGAATAAAATAAAAAATTATAAATTTTAAACTAAATAGATATTTCCCCAACCTTTTAATGTTTTTTTTGGATGAAGATAAATGCTTTACAAAATCAAAACGCAATCTTTTTTTAGTGATTTGATACGTATATTTGGGGATATTTTTTTAAATATGTGAATTCACTCTCTCTCTCTATGTTTAGAAAAAAATAAAAATATATATTTAATCGTAAAATTTAGGATATTTAATAATGAAATATTTAATATATGGACTCATAAATATTTAATTTATAAGATATTTAATTATTGAGATATTTAAATGGTAAGATATTCGAAATAAAAATAGAAATATTTTGTTTATTATGGATGCTCGATGGATTTTTCCGATAGTACGTGTACGTCAAGAATGGATCGTCTATTGTACAAGTCTGTTATTATTTTTTAACCAAATAGAGATCCGTGGGGATAAGTTTGTCGTACTCATTAGGAATTACTCGATTGTTTAAACGCTTGACTATTGGCAATCTTGTGGGGTCTTGTAGTGGAGGCTAATTTTGTTTCCGGTAATGCTTGGGTTTATTTTAAAAGAGTATTTGTTAACCTGCCCTGTATGCTATCATTCCCAAAAATGGTAAAATAATAACAGATGGAGTATTAGTATCCATAGAAACCATTCTTAAAATCAGCGGGGACTGGAGGGCGATCGCTGGCAAAGGCGAGTTTTCGATCTGAGATTTTTCTCGGAAAGGAGGAATTTCGATCTCGTTTTTCTTCATTGGAACCACGGTAATCCTGAATGTTCATTTCCTGTTCTTGTTTTTTCAGTATGATTTGGTTGCTTTTGTAACTCTGCTTCCGGCTGTGAATCTGACTGTTTATTTGATTGATGCTGAGATTATTACTTGTCATGATACAATCTTCATCCTGTTGTTTGTCCCGGACTCGAAATACGAGGTTTTTGTGTGATTTTACGGCGATCTAGGGTTGTTGTTTCGTTCGCCAAAACCTTGATTGGGGTTTTGGCGATGGTAATCAATCCCTTGACGTAAAGTTACCTTTTGGATAATTTACCACTCACAAAACAATACTTAAAACGCTTACATGACTTTGATATTTACCAAAGAGCATCATTGTTTTCCAAAGTACCCTTCACCAATTGCATCTGTTGGGAAAAAAAAGACTCTGGGGAGCTCACAGCCATTCAACCGTGCATTTGTGGCTGTGAAATTGAGGCCGGATGGATGCAAGATCACTGCCAGTTGGGCTGGCCGCAGGCTCGTGGCTGCGAATGCTCATGGTTTGCCTGTGAAATCATGATGGCCGCAAGCGCTCCTGTTTTTTTTTTTTTTTTGCCATGGGGAAGAGGAGAGAAGATGAAATCGTGGCTAGGCGGCCTGGTCGTGAAATTGTGGTTGTGCAAGCTCTCTAGAGTCAGGTGACCTTGAAATTGCGCCCAGCCAGGCGTGAATGCTTGTGATCTGGCTGTGAAATCACAACCACTGCGACCTCTCAAGAGTAGCCCTGAAATCACAGTTAAGAGTGTTTTGGAAAACAAGTGTGCTCCCTAGTAAATATTAAAGTTAGATACACATTTTGAGTTTTTTTTAATTGAGTGCTTAATATGGTAAATTGACATTACTTTTTCTTTCCGGGATTGAAAATTCATGACATGACCAATTTGACTTTTTGGAACAAAGATATGAAGTCTATTTTCCAACTAATGACAGAAATATGCTAACTTTTGTTGGGGACTTTGCAGCTAAGCTAAAAATGGGTGAATCCAGTGCAGAAATAGCAAAGGATGTAACTGAAGTACATTCTTCTCTTTTTTCTCACGTTTTTTTGTCCTGACAGAAAAACGTTAAGTACTAACAGCCTTGCTTGTCTCTATGCCATCTAAATTTTCAGTTGATTGGAAAGACCCCGCTGGTGTATCTCAATAAGGTAGTAAATGGCTGTAGAGCCCGGATTGCTGCAAAGCTTGAGATGATGGAACCTTGCTCCAGCGTGAAGGACAGGTATTTTTTTTTATGTTCATGGCACGTGGTTTCCTTCCACCTGAAACTTCAATTCACTTTAGAATTCTCAGTGACTCCAATTAACGAGACAATAATTTTCCTGGCAGGATTGGATACAGCATGATTGCTGATGCAGAGGAGAAGGGTCTTATCACACCAGGACTGGTAAATCAGTTCTTCAATTGTTTATTTTTGTCTAAAAGAATTCAAAGTAAATCTTTATTTCCCCCTGAAAACTGACCAGAATTATTTCTTATTTTGAAGAAAATAACTTAACGCTGTCAATCCTCACTAGCAGCTTAAAATTTACAGCAATTGTCCATGCAAACTAAGTTTAGTTGCTTTAATAAATCCATATTTAGTGATCCTTCCAAAATATATATCTATAAGAATCCTAAAAGAAGTCTGAGCTTTAGTAAGGCATGCTATGGTGCTAAAAAGAACTTTTGTTGGTAACCAATCGTGTAAACAATGAATTGCTTCTTTTTTTGGTTATCCTATTAAGTCTCTGAATGTTTTAATTAAATAAGCATTTGAAAAATTTTCCTCTTTGTGAAGAGTGTCCTGATTGAGCCAACTAGTGGCAACACTGGTATTGGACTGGCTTTCATGGCTGCTGCCAAGGGTTACAAGCTTATCCTTACAATGCCAGCCTCGATGAGTCTTGAGCGAAGGATCATTCTTAAAGCTTTTGGTGCCGAATTGATTCTCACTGATCCAGTTTTGGGTATGAACGGTGCTATCCAAAAGGCTGAAGAGCTTGCTGCAAAGACACCTAATTCGTATATTCTTCAGCAGTTTGATAATCCTGCTAACCCTAAGGTATATATTGGCGATGCTGTTTATGAAACTCTTTGCCTGCTAAAATGGCTAAAAATTTTGTTTGGCTTATACGTGTAGATTCATTATGAGACAACTGGACCAGAGATCTGGAAAGGAACCGGTGGAAAGGTCGATATTTTGGTTTCTGGTATTGGAACAGGAGGCACAATAACTGGAACAGGAAGGTACCTTAAGGAACAAAATCCCAACATTAAGGTAGTACAACTGAAAAATGGCTGTCTAATGTTATCAGTTTCAGCTTCTACACTTCTTGCACAATTTTCTTTTCCCTCATTTGCATGGTTTATCTGCTCATGTTTTATTCTTTTCTATGTGTAGCTTTGTGGTGTGGAACCAACTGAAAGTGCTGTGTTATCTGGAGGAAAACCTGGTGAGTTAAAACTTAATCAGGTGTTTTCCTTTCTGTCCTGACTTTTGTCTTTTCAGTATTTGAAATTGGTGACCATAGCTTGCTCAAAAAATGTGTAGCTTTTATATGCTAATTAGTCCTCCCATCCTTTGTTACACATGAAGTGTCAAACATAAGTAGCTTTATATGCCCATGCTGATGAACTTAAAAATAATAAAAGCTTGAAATTTGTGTTGGTCGATAAGTATACTCTTCGAATTGCCCATACTGCTTTGATACAGCTGGAGCAGCTGGAGATGATTTTGTTTTTT
Source organism: Zingiber zerumbet (assembly GCA_037833815.1). NCBI lineage: Eukaryota > Viridiplantae > Streptophyta > Magnoliopsida > Zingiberales > Zingiberaceae > Zingiber > Zingiber zerumbet. The sequence goes on along the minus strand of JBBMJZ010000096.1, from coordinate 10,282,113 downwards.
CATTCAGTATGTTGCAATGTTCAACCAAGAATCTCTTTCCTATGCTTGATAGAATTTGAAAGAGTGGGCACTTGACATCTTAATCTTTCATTGCATTTTAACAATGTTCCCTTAAAAAGTAATTAGTTGGGTGATTCTCTAGCATTTGGTGAATAGCCTGTATTCCTTTTCTTTTCACAAAGTTTGTTCTTATTAATGATCCAGTTCACGAGAACATGCTAGGCATTTCCATTTCAAGGGAAACAAGAAACAAATTTTATATTATTCTGTAATTCTCACTAGGTTAAGTGATTGAATTTGGCCTGCTTCTGTCATTGACTCTTTTGCTTGTTTGACCAATTTGATTTTTTTGAAAACAATAATTTCAGGTCCTCATAAAATCCAAGGGATCGGAGCTGGTTTTGTCCCCGGTGTTTTAGATGTCAATCTCGTTAATGAAGTTATTCAAGTAAGTTTGAGAAACTAGGTCTTATAGCTTCCTGGTGATTCAAGTGTTTTCGTCATCATTAACAAGCCATACTAATCTTGTTGAAGTTTTGCACTGAACAGTGGTCGTGATGTTAAAATGATTAGACCTTCAGGCTCAATGACAAATCTTTATGTTTCCAATTGCCATCTGCCTTTTTAACAAATTTGATTCTTCTATTTTACACACTGATGACCAGGTCTCAAGTGATGAATCCGTTGAAATGGCAAAGCTTCTTGCACTCAAAGAAGGGCTGCTGGTGAGTGTCATTTCCCAAACTTCATACAAGATTCAAGTTCTTCATCAACTCTACTCTAATAAAAATCTATCAGGACTCTTTTTGTGCTGATGCAAGTACAATATATATTGCAGGTAGGCATATCATCTGGTGCAGCTGCAGCTGCAGCCATTAAAATTGCACAGAGGCCCGAAAATGAAGGAAAACTCATCGTTGTATGCCCCATTTTACTTGCATTCTTCTCTATATAACGTATATGTTTGAAGAACTTAATAAATGTTTATAATTTTCTTTGTATATTCTGAAGATGCAAAGTGAAGGAATTTTTTTTTTCACCCTTTCGTTTTAATTGCTCTTTGTGTATTATTTGCTGCAGGTCGTCTTTCCCAGTTTTGGTGAACGCTATCTTTCGTCTGTGCTCTACCAGTCAATTAAGAAGGAAGCCGAGAACATGGTTTTTGAGCCATGAAGGTTTTTTGTGTGCTAAGAATCCCCATCAAAGCAATGTGATGAAAGCAGTTGTCAGGGCTCTACCCTACTGCAATTCGTGGCAAAATAAACTCTACCTCGTTGTTAGCGTGGTGGAATAAGGTTGAATTTATGATCAACAGTTTGTGAATTGAATTTAGGCAATTTACAATAAATATGGAGTCGCTGTATGGTAGTGTAATTTTCAAGTTTAAATTTACTGGAGTTGTTTTAGTTTCATGGTTTTTCTTTTTCATTTGAATTTTTAAACTTTGAATTTGCTTCAGTTAAGTTGCAGGATTGTGTTAAATTTACTCCAAACGAACTTGGGTCGAGAGTTTTTTTTTACAACATTTAGCCAATATTTATATTGCATTTATACCTATTATTTTTATTATCTTATAATTTTTAAACTCTAAATTATATTTCAACATATTAGAATGAAATACTATAGATTATTTATTTAATTAAAGTTCAAACTTGTAATGAATAAATTTGATAGGATAACAAATACACTTGAGGATTGTCAGGGTAAAGAAAACTGGAATACTAAAAATTGACATCATCTCAAATAACCTTAGATAATGGCTTATATTTTATGGAATAACAGGATCAAAATGCATAAACTTTAGGGGTTTGATTTGAAACAAAATACAAGTTTGAGCCCTTCCATGAATGTGAAAAAAATAAATAAAAATCAATATAAAAACCACTTCTTTATAATTTTTTTTAAGAGTGAAATGATTCGATTCAATGAAAAATTTTCATTCATCATTAAAATAAATCACTCGACCATCAAAATATATTGCTCGCAGATGTCTATCCAAGAAGTCAACATTTTTAAATGTATCATCTCATGTGAATAAAATTTCTGCAATAGATAGCAGCTGAGATTTAAATATTAGAGGTCTAAAATTAATCACTTAAAAATCAAACCATTGCACTCTAATCTCAGGGCATACAACTGGCCACACAACTGTTGATATAAAACTGTATTGTATACAGCTATTGACAAGGAAGCGTGCATTTGAAGAAGACACTAATTTCTACAAATTCATTAATAGATTTTTTTTTTTTTTTTTTTTTTTTTTTTTTTCGTTCGATGGTTGGCGATGCAAAAGTCTCACGAGATCTAATCCTGTCCCTAAAATTATCTGTCCCTACGTCCCATTCATCACTCCCAGCCCACCGTAAACGATTTCTAGCTGTGGCCCCAATTAGTACTCTAACTCTTGGAGAAGGTGAACCCGGGTTACCATCGGTACTATTGATGTCGAAATTCGGCCAAATTTGAGTTAAACTTTTGTTCGCCGTCGATCTGAGCCCCTCTCAGATTCAACCGAATTCTGACACCGATTGTGCCGATGGAGACCCTCTGGGTTATAGTGCTGATCGGGACGGCTACTAGAAGCTGCCAGTGGTAGGCTAGGACGACAAGTGGGACACGAGAATATGTAATTTTGAGGACAGAGGATCCGGTCTCCTGCTCCTGTTTTCAAAATTATGGCAAAATGTGATTTATAAATTTTTTATGGGGGAAAAATAAAAATAGTTCTTTTAATTTTTTTTTCCGTTTTTCAAACAAACTGGAGGAGAAAATAAATAAAGAGAATACTTAACGTAGTTGTCTTCCGGTGTAAGAATCTAGAACAGTTCTTCGTGTTGGCGCCACGACAGGGGATTTAACGCCGAATCTAGACACACGGCAAAATATCCAAAGCCACGAATGTCGGCCACGTCAACCGCTGACATGGCGCTGCTGACAAACAAAGGTCGTCTCCCTCCACATAGTTCCTCCCCACCACCTTCATTTCCTCTCCCGGCCTTTATCTCTCTCTCTCTCTCTCTGCTTCTGATCAATCTCCTTCCCCTTCCTCCTTCCTCCTTCCTTCTTCCTTCTCCCCGTCGTCGCCGTTCTCTATTGCAATAACGGAAAGGCGATTCGGAGCAGAAGCAAGGAGCAATGGTGAGTTGGTAGTCGCTGCTTTGATGTGATCGAATATTAATTAATCAGTAATAACTTGATGCCGCATTCTCCGGCGAACAGGGGACGCCGGTGAACATCATCGTCGGGTCGCACGTGTGGGTCGAGGATCCTGAGGCGGCTTGGATCGACGGTCAGGTCACCGCCATCAATGGCGACGACGCCACCATACTCAACTCCGACGGCAAGACCGTATGCTGCTAATTTTGATTTCATAAACTGTTTTTCTTCCGTTCTTTTCACTATCAATGGCAAACCCACGCAGGTTGTGGCTAAACTGTCGAGCATACATCCGAAAGACACAGAAGCTCCGGCGGCCGGAATCGAGGACATGACTAGATTAGCTTATCTTCACGAGCCAGGAGTTCTTCAGAATCTTACCACTCGCTTCGGGCTGAATGAGATTTATGTACACACATATCGTCTCTTTATATCTCTAAATCCACCTGAATTATTAAGAGGAAGAGTGATTGTTGAATGAATTCGATTGATTGCAACAGACTTACACAGGAAATATATTGATCGCTGTAAATCCCTTCCAAAGGCTTCCAAATTTGTATGATGCTCATGTGATGGAGCAGTACAAGGGCGCTGCCATGGGCGAGCTAAGTCCACATCTCTATGCAATAGCAGATGCTTGCTACAGGTAAAGTTGAATAAACCACAAGAGAAATCTTCTTGATGATCGAACAAGAGTGTGCTAATATTGGGTGTATCAGGGCGATTATAAACGACCATGGGAGCCAGTCGATCTTGGTGAGTGGAGAGAGCGGCGCAGGTAAAACTGAGACGACTAAGATGCTCATGAGATATCTAGCTTACATGGGAGGGCGACCGGGTTCGGCGGGCAGATCAGTAGAGCAACAAGTCTTGGAGGTACAAGATGCATACACAATACAGAAATTGGATCAGTTTTGATGAACATGATGCCCAATTGTGCAGTCTAATCCCGTTCTCGAAGCATTTGGAAATGCCAAAACAGTGAAGAACAACAACTCCAGTCGGTTCGGCAAGTTTGTGGAGATCCAATTTGACAAGCATGGCAAGATCTCAGGAGCTGCAGTTCGCACATATCTTCTCGAACGATCGCGAGTTTGTCAAGTATCAGATCCAGAGAGAAACTACCATTGTTTTTACATGCTTTGTGCTTCACCACCAGAAGTATATACATAGCTTTATCCTTCTCAAATTCTTCTTCTTCTTCTTCTTCGTCCTCCTCTTGGGAATAGATACTATTTATTCCTGTTTTCAGGATGCAAAGAAGTTTAAGGTGGCAGATCCAAGAACATTTCATTACTTGAACCAAACAAAGTGTTATGAAGTGCCGACCATGGACGATGCCAAGGAATACCTAGAGACCAGAAAGGCCATGGATATTGTCGGAATCAATGAGGAAGAGCAGGAAGCAATATTTAGTGTGGTAGCTGCAATTCTTCACCTGGGAAATATAAGTTTTGAGAAAGGGAACGAAACTGATTCCTCCAAGTTGAAAGATGAGCAATCTGCCTACCATCTTAAAACAGCTGCAGAACTGCTAATGTGAGACATTCAAAATTTGCATCATTTTGATCCATGGTAAAATTGTTGCCGTATGACTTAATTGTTAAGTCAAAAAATAGCCTCCCCCGGGATATGCATTGGCGGAAATTTCATGCATTGGGCTGTCCTTTTATTGTTTTGATTTCTAGTCTACATGCTAAATATAATGGTCTTTTCAGGGCAGATGAAAAAGCACTTGAAAATTCTCTTATGAAGCGTGTGATTGCAACACCTGATGGCAAAATCACAAAGCCTCTTGATCCACAGTCTGCTGCACTAAGCCGTGATGCCTTGGCTAAAACAGTATACTCAAGATTATTTGACTGGTAAGAACATTAATCGATGTCTACATGCTTGATTTCAATTAATTTGTGAAAATGATAACAAGCAATGTGTATCTAAATTGTAGACTACTCGAATCTATTAAAAAAAACATTTTCACAATACCATGGCAGGTTAGTGGACAAGATCAACAGCTCAATTGGACAGGATCCAAATGCAAAATACATTATTGGAGTGCTTGATATATATGGTTTTGAGAGCTTCAAGATAAACAGGTAGCCTATAAAATTTATTCTGAAATGTTATTGCAACACTAATTTCAATGACAAATCTAACTAATCTTGCAGTTTTGAGCAATTGTGTATCAACTTAACTAATGAGAAACTGCAACAACATTTCAATCAAGTATGTATAAATCGAACGTCATATCTTATGATGCTTTGACTACTGAGAGGGCATTTAGTAATGCTAATGTGGAAAATGCAGCATGTATTCAAAATGGAGCAGGAAGAGTACACAATGGAAGAAATCAACTGGAGTTATGTAGAGTTCGTAGATAATCAAGATGTTCTGGATCTTATCGAAAAGGTGAAAATGAGCACAACATCTTATGAATTATCATAGGTGGAAAAAAAAAAGACTGTACATGAATTCTTACTCTTTGGATGCAGAAACCTGGGGGAATAATTGCACTACTAGATGAAGCATGGTAAATCTTTTCCCTTTGTCGCAGCATCTTATGGTAAATCTTATTAAGATGGCATCGATCCAACTAAATGTTATTGCAGCATGTTTCCAAAGTCGACACACGAAACTTTTGCTCAAAAGCTGTACCAAACATTCAAGAATCACAAGCGTTTTAGCAAGCCAAAACTCGCTCGAACTGCCTTTACAGTCAACCATTATGCCGGAGATGTAAGGAACTAGATGAGACTAGTGAGACATCTAGAGTATATGAAACTGATTCAGTAGGCATTTTTAACAGGTCACTTACCAAGCCGAGTTATTCCTCGATAAAAACAAAGATTTAGTTGTTGCAGAACATCAAGCCCTATTAGATGCATCAAAGTGTCCTTTTGTAGCAAATCTATTTCCTCCAGTAAGTGAGGAGAGTTCAAAACAATCAAAGGCCACATCCATAGGTACTCGGTTTAAGGTACGAAAGGGCACTATCCTATAAGTTCTCTTCTTCAATTTTGTTTCTGATGGTTATTGAGGTGAAACTTGCAGCAACAACTCCAATCACTTATGGAAACTTTAAACACCACAGAACCGCATTACATCAGATGTGTGAAGCCCAACTCACTCTTAAAACCAGGCATCATCGAAAATTTCAATGTCCTAGGTCAATTGAGATGCGGGGTCAGTATGACACTGAAATAATCTCATAGTTGAAATGTTATGCATGCCAGTCTCACTTCCTCTCCTCCTAAGATAGGGTGTGCTAGAGGCAATCAGGATAAGTTGTGCTGGCTACCCAACAAAGCGAACTTTTGCAGAATTTATGGATCGTTTTGCAATTCTTGCAAAAGATACTGGTGACTGGTAATAAAGTTCTCCATGAGGAACTGAAAATTATCTTAAGATTGCATGGATTAAATGATGCAGATCCTAACAAATTTTGCAGTTCAGATGAAAAAGCAGTATGTGCAGCTATATGTGAAAAAATGGGCTTGAAAGGCTATCAGGTGCATTCAGTGAAACATATGAAACAGAGTCAATCTTGATATATGATTTATATAATCCAAAAAATTAGCCTCGTGTTTTGCTTTCAGATAGGTAAAACAAAAGTGTTCCTCAGAGCTGGTCAGATGGCCGAGCTAGATACCCGCCGCATGGAAGTTTTGTTTAACACTACAAGAATTATCCAGAGGAAAATACGTACATATCTTACTCGGAAGGAATTCTTAATTCTGCGTCAAGCCTCAATTCAACTGCAAAAGCATTGGAGAGGTTCCTTTCTAAGGCTGACTTAACAGGATAACAAAATATTTCTACAGATCCTCGATATATGTTAGTATTGCTTGTTGCAGCATGTCTTGCGCGGAAGCTATATGAAAGCTTGAGGAGAGAAGCTGCTGCAATTCACATTCAGAAAAATGCATGTTCTTATGCTGTGAGAAAATATTACACAAAACTGCGGGCAAATGCAATAGTCATCCAAACAGGAGTAAGAGCAATGGCGGCAAATGTTGAATATAGGCAAAGAAGGAGAAACAAGGCTGCTATTATCATACAAGTATGCAGTCTTTTACTACAGAGAGTAGCTGTTGATATATGTTGGAAGTCTTAAGATAAATTTTGCTTTGATGTATAGACCCAATGGCGCCTATGTCAAGCTCATTCATCTTACAAACAAGTTAAGAAGGCGGCCTTGATACTTCAATGCCTGTGGAGAGGTCATACAGGAAGAAAAGAACTTCGGAAGTTAAAAATGGTAAGCTTCTCTTAGATATCCAATAGGCACTTTTCTTGACATGTCTCAATGATTATGACTAGCAGTATCGTGTTTACGCTACTGGATTTTGGTATTGACAAAATGATGTATATTATAGGCTGCAAGAGAAACAGGTGCACTTAAAGAAGCAAAGGACAAGCTTGAAAAGAAGGTTGAAGAACTCACGTGGAGATTAAATGTTGAAAAGCAAATGAGGGTATGCTATCACCTTAAAAGTAGAGTTAATGAGTATATTTCTTGCAATCTAACTTTTAGGTAGTGTTTTTGTAGTCCGAAATAGAAAATGCCAAAGGGAAAGAAATCGCAAAGTTAGAAACTGCATTACAAGAAATGCAAGAAAAACTTGATGCAGCCCATGAAGCAATCAAGAAAGAAAAAGAAGCTTCTAGGATCATAATTGAACAAGCAGCACCAGTTGTTCGAGAGGTCCCAGTGGTGGACAACACAAAGCTAGATTTGTTGAGAAACTACAATAATCAGCTAGAGGTAAAGAATTTAAATTATTCTACCAAATACTAGGAAAAACATATCCAATAACATCTGTAAGGATGACTTTGAATTTTCAACAAGAAAGGACAAATATTTAGTGATCCAAATTGAAGGATGTGGTCCGTCTACGACTAAACACAGGAAACATGACTATTTTCAGGCTGAGTTAAGTATATTTAAGTCCAAATCTGAGGAATTTGAGGGAAAATACAATGAGGCCCAACAACGGATAGAACAATTACTAAAGGTCACAGAAGTGTCCAGCTCAAAGATCGGCCAAATGCAGGAGAAGATAGAGAGGTAATATACATGAATATGGTCTTCTTTTTCTACATTGGTTAGATGTAGAACCTACAGGCACAAAGAAAGTTTGTTTTGGCAGCCCAACTTTATATATATTCAACCATGCAGACTTGAAACAAATTTGTCTAGCCTAGAATCTGAGAATAAGATTCTTAGACAACAAGCTTTAGTTGCTTCATCAGATGAAGATCTATCAGCAGTAATCAAAAGGTGTCATCTCTTGAAGAATAGTGCAAGACTCAAATTAAGAATTTCATACTTTTTTTCTCTAAAAGTTTTCCATGTGAACTTAATGTATTTGCTGGAATTGTTCTCTAGTCGTGAAAGCAAAATCAGCATATTGGAGTCAGAGAATCAGTTGCATGACAATCAGCCTGCTCCAATTTATCAACCAAATGCTAATTCCAAAACTATTGAACTGCAAGTAATCAAGGTACACAACCTAGCAATACAATGAATTATTAAAAGAAGAAAATAAGTGATGGTTTTATGATGCAAAGGAATACATATTTACCAAATTGGAACTATTCCAGTAGTACTGTTTTCAATTAACAAAAGCTCAATTTTCAGGAACCAGCAGCAGTATCACAGACACCAGATCCAGAAGCACTAGTTCCAGATGCACCAGCTCTAAGTAAACAGGAGTCTCTAACTGATCAGCAGCAAGTATGTACAAGAATCTTAATATGAATGGCCATGCTAATTAGCTTGCATTGATCTAGCATATTTTAGATTATTCACTGATTTTTAGAGGAAGCAACATTAGAGTATAGGTTCCAGCAATGTGTCAGATCCCATGGCATAAAACCAGGGTAAATGCTGACACAAGAATGATTTTAATGTGTAACATTATATCTCAATAACATGGAACTGCTAGCAGCATGAAACACCTACCTCCCAATCAATTTATCTAATGTATTGAATGGGTTGTTTGATACTTCCAGTTATCAATTAGATTCACATGCTAAATTACTTTATGCTTGCAGGAAAATTATGATGCACTTATCAAGTGTCTTACAGAATACAAGAGATTTGAGAACAAGAGACCTGCTGCAGCATTTATCGTCTTTAAGTCACTGCTCCAATGGCACTCTTTTGAAGCAGAGAAGACAAACATATTTGACCAGATCATACAAACAATCAAATCATCTATTAAGGTAGTGAGACTAGTTGCTGGATATGAGACCTACAAAAAGTTTTCCCTTGCAAAATATTTCATTGTGGGATATGGACCCTTAAAAAGTTTTCATCATGTACAGAACAAGGAGAATGTTGGTGAACTTGCATATTGGCTTTCAACAACAACTAGCCTTCTACTTCTTTTGCAAAAAACCCTTAAAGCAAGTCACACATCAATTACAGGATTGTACAGAAGTCGAGCAACAACAGCCACCTTATTTAGCAGAATGGCACGAGTAAGAAACTTGTTCCACCAGATAAATGTTTTTCAAGGGTAAATGCAGTATAGAACTGGAAGTCTAAATTTTTGGTGATTGCTGGTGTTATTATACGGGAACAAAATAACCTGATTTTTTTTCATTCACTATAACTGCTCTTGATAGCCATGGAAATCATGCCTATTATTTTTTAAACTTGAGGCTAAAGTCTAATCAAGGAAATCATTATGGGCAGATTAATCTTTTCTCTTCTTGATTCCTCATTCATATTCATCTATATGATATTGGCAAACTGTAACTTCAGAGCACACGCTTTTCTTCAGCTGGAATGGGAATTTCAAATGGATACACTGGAGTCATAAGCAAGTCTAGTGAACACAGAAGGATTGAAGCAAAGTATCCAGCATTACGTTTTAAGCAACAATTAACAGCTTATGTCGAGAAGATCTATGGGATTCTCCGTGACAGTCTAAAGAAAGAGATTGCTCCATTCTTAGCAATGTGCATACAGGTCTTTCTCCAAGAGATGTGTAACTGTGTATGATTATAGTGAATAATACCTAGTATTTAGTATCAACTAAAGTGACTAAAAAATTATCTACAGGCACCCAGATCTCCCAGACCTAGATCAATCAGGGGATCCTCAAAGAGCACTAATTCCAATTTGATAGTGAAACAAGCATCAAGTGTGCACTGGCAAGACATTATTAAGATTTTGGATCATACACTATCTATACTCGGTGAAAATTATGTAAGATATATTGGTTCTTCTTTCATCAGTTCATCAGAAGAATTGGCACAGATACATAGTTTTTTTTTTTTCAAAGAAAAGACCAGAGACTACAAAGATTGAATTTATGTAAAAATTAGAGCTGATAAAGGCCTGTTTTCAATATTTGCATGATTCCCATAACATAAAATTCTCAATGTGCTGTTACAGGTGCCTAAAATAATAATACGCAAGTCCTTCAGCCAAGTATTTGCATTTATCAATGTACAATTATTTAATAGGTACCATCTTCTTTAGTTGTATTGCACTCCACATCTTCTGCAGTATATGCAGTTTCCACTGAATAATGAACGATTTTGGTATTAGAGAAGAGATTGAGATTTATATCTCATATAAGTACAATACAACTCTATGCAGTTTGCTACTTCGTCGAGAGTGCTGTTCGTCTAGTAATGCAGAATTTGTAAAGGTTGGCCTGAGCGAATTGGAGCAATGGTGCTCCAGAACAACAGAAGAGGTCAGTTAATACTCTAACAAATTGTTCACTAATGATGCCTTATATTCATAAAACAAACACCATAATGGTGGATCAAAGACTGATATCACGCCTCTATTTGTAGTATGCTGGAACCTCATGGGAAGAACTTCAACACATAAGACAGGCAGTTGGATTTCTGGTGAGCAAGTGTGTGTGCACGCGATATATATGATTTAGCAAAAACTAAAAATATTAATCACAGATGGGTAACTAAAACGCACCTTCCCTGTGCAGGTTTCACAACAGAAGTCCCAAAAATCCTTGCAGGAGTTAACAGAGGAACTCTGCCTAGTAAGTTGGGGGCTAAATCCCATTTTCTTATATATCTTTCTGTGATGTCTAAAAAGATTTATGTGCAATGATTCCAGGACTTGAGTGTCCCTCAAATCTATAGAATCGGTACCATGTTTTGGGATGACAAGTATGGCACGCATGGACTATCTCAGGAGGTGAGTTACTTTACTTCTTCCTAGTACATCTCCTCCATCATCTCTAATCCTTCTCAATGTGTTTTTGGGTCATCAAATGATTAAGTCGACCACAAAAGTCCAAAATTTAACCCATTTTACAATCCCTAGAAATTCCCCAGCCTATTTGGAGACTCCAGAGTAGTCAATCTATTTTGCATTTCAGGTGATTACGAAGATGAAAATCATGATGACAGACGGCACACTAAACATCACAAACAACACTTTCTTGCTGGACGACGACTCGAGGTTAGATGAACGGACTCAGTCCGAGCACAATAACACAGTAAAAATTGCATTTTCCATGGAATTACTGCGAACAAGACCTCCACTGATCTCGAGAAAAACCTAAACTGACAGCATACCATTCTCTGTCGAGGAGATATCTCGATCGATGGCCGATATCTGCCTCCCCGACGTGGAGCCACCGCCGCCGCCGCTTCTTCAGCAAAGCTCAGCGCTCCGCTTCTTGTTGGAACCGCACAAAGATTAGACAATTCCACCTGTTAAAATTTGGGTAAAAATAAAAAAGGCGCCTTTTTTAGGGGGTCAATTGTGGCTTTTCCACCTCACAACTTCTTTGTTCCTGTTTTTGGGACGTTGACTCGTTATTTATGTATGGGGAAGAAAGTGTGCTCCTATATTCCGATTCAGCTGCCAAATTTGACTAAACTGTGTATGCGCGTGTGCAGAATCTAAGAACAAAATATACTTTTTGAGTGCTAGATTGGAAAGTATCTAATGCAGTCACGCATATTATACACTGAATCTGAAGACGGAAATAACACGGATTACATGATCAAGCAAGTAGCTGAAGAGGTTCCAAAGAGTCCACTACATCCCTCATCAGAGGCCTGGCCTTGGGGTTGTGGTTGAGGCAGTGGTAGGCCAACCTTGACACTTTTTGAACAGCTCTCTCAGGGTAGTTTTTGCCCAACCTGGGATCAACAACAGCCAGCACCCTCTTCTTCTGAGTCAGATATGGCACAACCCAATCCACCAGATATTGTTGACGCACTGGCCGAGACTTGTCCAGCGATCTCTTCCCTGTTACGAACTCGAGTAGGACGACTCCAAAGCTGTAGACATCGCTCATCGCAGTCAAATGGCCTACAAACATGAAGATTTTTAGGATAAACCTTGGCAATTTGATCAAAAACATCACGAGCTACTTCAACTCTGCTTTGCAAACTAGCACTAAAATTTCACGTACCTGTTTTCAAATATTCTGGTGCTGCATAGCCATAGGTCCCCATTATTCTAGTTGAAACATGAGATGTATCTCCTTCTGGACCATTCTTTGCAAGACCAAAATCTGAAAGCTTTGCATTGTAGGCCTAAGCATAGGAAGGGTGAGAAAAACGTTTATCATTAATATCTATCTCACCGAAAAAAGGACCTGTGTGTTTCTGTGTTCATTGAGAAGATGTAGCAATGGCGTCTAGATGACTAACCTGGTCCAAAAGAATATTTGAAGTTTTAAAATCGCGGAATATGACTGGCTTTTCAGCCTCATGGAGGAAAGCAAGCCCTTTTGCGGCATCAAATGCAATCTTCATTCTGATAGCCCAGGGAAGGCAGACAAGCATTCCTGATAAATGGAACTGATGAACTTTCTTTCCATTGTCAAAAGATGGAAAATTACTGCTCTTGTGAATCTATTTTATTGATGTTTTTCAACAGTAAAACAAAGAAAACTGATCGTACAGAGATTTTGTTTAACCAAAGGTTTTCCCTTTGGTTAAATGAAACTATATGAATATTACCAAAAGTGAACAGGTATCAATCAGAATTGTCGAATTGTGTAAGAACAGAAACAATTGTTTAGCTATATGAACCAGTTGAAATAGGAAGAAAACTAAGGAAGAGGAAATTGATGTTTGTGAAGCATGCTTACTAAAAGATAAAGATAAGTTGGAAATTTCTGTAAAGGAACAAATTACTAGAGAAGAGATGAGATTCCGCACTCCCCCTTGCCATGAACTCATATACCAAAACTCGGTGCTCGCCTTCGCAGCAGTATCCGATTAATTTCACTAAATTCGGATGCGAAAGTTGTCCAAGGAATATAACCTCAGCCTAAACACATCAAAAACCAGTCTTAAACCCAGTTAACATCAATCGAAACGACAGGAAATATTGCAGGAAATCAAGCTGAAAATAACTAAGAAGAGTTCCTAAATGTCTACCAGCCACTCCCTGTGACCCTGGAAACTGTTATCAGCATCATGAACCTTCACAGCCACTTGCACAGGTTGAAGCCCTTGCTTAACATTCTCGGTGATGAATCCTCTGTGCACACACCCAAAGCCTCCGACTCCCAAAAGGTTCTCCCTCTTGAAATTTTCAGTAATAGACTTGAGTTCACTGAAAGTGAACGATACCAGAGGATTCCCTGCAGTTTCCTTCCTCAAGTCCTCGACCTCCTTTGCGTTCGATGGCAGCTTGCTAATCTCCTTCTCCTTTTCCGCTCTTGGACTTTGAACTTGTGGAGATTCTAATAAAGGGAACCAATTCTGAATCGAGAAAGTCGATTAGTATTCAGAATCATAACTGAAGAAGTACTCACCTTGCTTTAGAGAGTCAGAGACTCTTCTCGAAGAGGGGTTTGCCTTCAACCCACAATTTCCCATGATTTCCAACAGAAATGTTCACCGAGATTGCATGACCACTGAAAGAGCATATGAGCTTTGGCTACTTAAAGACAAGGGAAGAACAAGGTACACGGAGAGTTGAAGTAACAATCTGTGGATGGACTAAGTAAAGACTCGGTCTAATTTCCTTTCAATTATTTTGAGGTGAATAATTTACAGACAGAAGATGAAGGATAAGAGTGTTGACTTCAGTGTAGCTAGGATTTTGGCATTTTGCTCTGATCTTTTGCAGTAAAAGAGAAGTACACTTGGCCAGTTGAGAATTAATTCGAACCACCTCCCCAGTAGACGGTTGTAATTGAATCGAGCCCCGAATTGAACATGAAGAGGCTCGTGTTTAGCTTGGTTCATTATTATTTTGTTTTTTTAGCTCGAGCTCGGTTTAAATTTAATTTGAACTTCAATTCTTAAGCGCAGCTTGTAATGAAATTAAATATCTCATAAACGGTTTGAATTCAATTTAAAAATAACTCATTTAAAAGTTAAATGGGTCAGTTTGTCACACCGTAATATATATTTGATATGTTGTACACCCACCACGGTGGGCGACTATGTGAGTTCAGACATCCAAAGTGAATCGAGTGCCTCAATCCGATTCATTTTGGGACACCCAATTCATTTCCAGGCACTTGACTCATTTCGTTGTATATAAACATCGTGCATGACAAGTGTGCAGCATATTAGATTTCTATATATGAGAAATATTAACCTACACACCCGTTTACGCACAACGCGTGGGTGACTAAGTAGGCTTCCGGGCACCTAGTATGGAAAATGTGAATGGAATAAAAATATAGAGATGAAGAGACTTTATTGTGCATGAGTTTAGTCTCAAATTAAAAGTCTCTTGGTTTTATTGTTGGTTTAAGTTATGACACATGCATTG